>CM073588.1:76815001-77415001 GCA_037074715.1 Magnolia kwangsiensis
ATATTTGGATATACTTCAATCTTGGGCTCAACCCCTTAAATTAGATGGAAAAACGGATGGACGGCCTGCATAGACCACATACATATAAGGTGGGCCCAACTGAGTTTACTCAGTACGGTAAGATCAAGAGCGCACCGTAATCAGTATGGAATCCAATATCCAAATGAAACCGTGTAACGGTGTTTGACTTTCTCTGAAATGTAAAATTTTTTTAATATATTAAAAAAAGCTGGTGATGTGGTACTTACAGTGACGTGGACCAATAATAATATTGGATTCTGTTTCCACGAAACAGAGGATCCAAACTCGGTTTCAGAGCATAGAAACCAAAGCAAAAGAATAAAAAGATGAACTGATCTATCCATTGCTATCTCCAGATAATGCTTTTTTCACAGCAAGCTACCATTTGAGGGTGAAATTTAGAGAGAACGAGGAATCAACGTGTGGGTCTGACCGAGTAGGGATCGCTATGTTGGACCCACACGTTGATTCCTCGTTCTCTCTAAATTTCACCTTCAAATGGTAGTTTGCTGTTAAAAAAGCATTATTTGGAGATAGCAATGGATAGATCAGTTCATCTTTTTATTCTGTTGCTTTGGTTTCTATGCTCTGAAACCATCCAATTCTGTTCTTGCAATGGAGATTCGAGAGCAGTTTGCATAGAAAGAGAGAGGCAAGCCCTTCTAAAGTTCAAAGAAGGTCTTACAGATCCCTCCAACTTGCTATCTTCATGGGTGGGCCATGATTGTAGCAGATGGAGAGGAGTCGTCTGCAGCAACAGAACAGGGCATGTCGTCGGGCTTGACCTCCGAAACCCACGTCCATTCAACATCTACTATTACGACAGGCGGACTTTGGGCGGTAAGATACTTCCTTCTCTACTCGAGTTGAGGCATTTGAACTACCTAGACCTGAGCATGAACGATTTTAAAGGGATCGGCATCCCAGACTGGATAGGTTCATTCAAGAAACTGGAATATCTTAACCTCTCCAGGTCAGGTTTTGGTGGAGCAATCCCTCATCAGCTCGGTAATTTGTCGAGCTTGCGTTTTCTTGATCTCAATAACGACCTCAGTGTGTATTCGCATTATCTTGATCTTCCTGAATTGGATGCCAACAATCTTCAATGGCTCTCGCTTCTTTCTTCCCTGCGATTCCTTGACATGGGACTAGTGAAGCTTCGTATGGCAACTGATTGGCTACAAGTAACCAATACTCTTCCTTTGCTGGAAGAGTTACGGTTAGCCAATTGCAAACTTCCCAACGTTCCTGCTTCCCTTCCACATGTTAATTTCACTCGTCTTTCCGTTCTCGATCTTTCTTCCAACTCCATCGGCTCAAAGATGCCTGCTTGGTTGTTTAATTTGAGCAGTCTTCTTTTTCTTGATCTTTCTAGCAACTCGCTTCAGGGTCCTCTTCCAAATTTTCTTGGAGGATCTCTGTCCTTGAGAGAATTGTGTCTCAGTAATAACATGTTTAATGGAAGTCTTCCAGAAAATATTGGTGATAGGATGCCTGAATTGAATTTCTTGTCTCTTTCTCAGAATCAAATCGAAGGTGGAATCCCTCTCTCTGTGTGTAAAATGAAATATTTAGTTGTTCTTGATCTGTCACAAAATCAGTTATCATCACGAATCCCAAGCTGTTGGCATGATTCGATGATAATAATGGTAATGGATTTAGGAAACAATAATCTATCCGGTGAAATTCCTGGCTCAATGGGTTCTTTACTTTTTCTCAAGTCATTGCACTTGAGAAACAATAACCTTTCTGGAGCAGTTCCTACATCTTTGAAGAATTGCACCAGTTTGATTTCACTTGATCTTAGTGGCAATCAATTCACTGGAAACATACCTGTTTGGATTGGAGAACGCCTAACTTCTTTGAGGTTTCTAATGCTTCGGTCGAACATGTTTTATGGAGACATTCCCCCACAGTTATCACTTCTGAGTGCTCTTCAGCTCTTGGATCTCGCACAGAATAATCTATCAGGAACCATTCCCAGCAGTTTCAGCAACCTGAGTACAATGGCTGTTGAAAAGAGAAAGGTCGGACCTGTTTTGTATGACCTTTATGGCACTATTGCGAACATAACAAAGAAAAACAGAAGGGCAGTTGTGGTACCAATGATTTATTTGGACAGCTATCAAGAGAATATGATAATTGTTGCAAAAAGAAATGAATTAGAATTTGGTAGAGTTATTGCAGAGGTAATTGGCTTGGATCTTTCAAACAACAATCTATCTGGTGAGATTCCTGAAGAACTTATGGGTCTTTTTGGACTGCGCTTCTTGAATTTATCGGGAAATCATTTGATGGGAATGATACCAGGGAGTATCAGCAGATTGAAGGTACTAGAGTCCCTGGATCTGTCAAGAAATCATCTTTCTGGTGTGATTCCTCCAAGCATGGCTAATTTAACTGTCCTAAGTAGGTTGAATCTGTCATACAACAACTTGATGGGAATGATACCAGGGAATATCAGCAGATTGCAGGTACTAAAATTCCTGGATCTGTCAAGAAATCAGCTATCTGGTGGGATTCCTCCAAGCATGGCTGATTTAAGAGTCCTAAGTTGGTTGAATCTGTCATACAACAACTTGTCAGGGCCTATTCCATTCGAAGGACAATTTTTAAACTTTGATAACTCATCATTCATTGGCAATTACGATCTCTATTGTCCTTCACCTTTAAATCACTGCCCCGATGATAGACAACATCAATATCCAAAGGTTGGTAGCATGGATAGCGAAGAAGAAAGTGCCGATGCTGGTGAAATAATATTGTTTTGTACAAGCATAGAACTGGGATTTGTGGTTGGGTTTTGGGGATTCTGCAGCGTTTTAATTTTCAAGAAGCCTTGGAGGATTGCCTATTATGGATTCATGGACGACATGAAAGAAAGGTTCCTATCTACAGTGGAAATAAAGATAGCGAGATTGCAAAGAAGGATATCCAGACAAAAACAAGGAGGCCAAGGGTGAGGAAGATTTGTGAGCATGTTTGATGTAGAATGTTTGTTTCTGATATTTTTAGTTTAATTTATTGACATATTGTAATTTCCATGAGACTCGTTTGATGCCTTAATTTCAAATGTATTAAATAAAATAATAATATTATTTTCATCTAATAAAATGATGCAATGCCCAGCAAGAGGACTTATTCCGCATAGAAATCCAAATCAGCCGTATTAATAGACAACAGTTTCACAAAAGCTGTAGAATGGTTGGATGGAGTGGAGACATTTTGGTCCGTGTATTGTATCCCACTAATTTAATAAGTTGACCCACCATGAAAATTGGATGGTGCAAAAATCAAGTTGATCTAACCATCATGTGAGCCATCAAATATATTGGAAGGCTTTTGGGTGGTGGTCCGTTGGGTAAGGGAGAGATTTTAATCAAAATGACCTCAAAAGCCCCAAAAAGAAAGTCTTTCTAAAACATTCCTTTTATGACTCTAAATAGCTCTTAAATTTTTTAAGAGACAAAACTGCCCTGCCTTGAGCACCATGCCAGTCAACCATGAGTGCAATAGGGGATACGGATATCTTTATGTAAAGATCCTCAACTTAAGTGGGGCCCACCCTAATATTTGTGAGAAATCCACTCCATCCATCTATTTTTAAACCTCATTTTAGGACATTTTACAAAAAATGATCCAAATCCAAGACTCAAGTTGGCCATACGAGAGGGAAAACTAGGGAAAGAAATGCCTACTATTAAAACTGGGGAACGAAAGTGGGCCCATTTGAGTCTTGGATCCATCTCATTTCCTAAAATTAGCTTGCAAAATGGATGGATGAGGAGGATTTCTCACAAACATAATGGTGGGCCCCACCTAGGTTGCCAGCGGGGCGAAGGTAGGACGCAATTCCATCTGCAGGAGGGAAAGGGAGTGGATTAGGTGAGACCCATCCTCACCCAATACGATGCAACCATTATCATGGGGCCCACCTTGATGTATATATTTTGTATCCACATTGTCCATCCATTTTTCCAGACTATTTTAGGGCAATATCTCAAAAACAAATCAAATCCAATAATCAAGTGGACCATACTGTAGGCAACAAAATGTCCTACCATTAAAAACCTCTTAAGTGAAACCTTAATGTTTTCAGTCTTTATTTTCCATCTAGTTTGTTAATAAGGTCACATAAGTCAGGATGAAGGGAAGAAATAAATATTGTCTTGATCCAAAACTTTTATGGCCTATTAATGCTCAATCACTACTGTTTTTTATGGTATGGTCCACCCGATAATTGGATATGTTTTATTTTGAAATTGCACGTGGCGGGCCCATGGCCACGGGCTATATGAGCATAAGTTTGGGATATTTATGAATGAATGGTTATACACACAATTGCTTATTTAAAATAATTTTTAATTAAAGCTAAATAAAGTAATTAGCTCTAAGGCTTCCAAGCCAATTGAGGGTCGTACATGCATGAGTGGAATATGCTAACTATTTAAATCCTACCATTCACCTAATCATGCATACTTATAATTCAACTAAACTATCACATAAGCATAATTAGAAAAGTGATCAAATGAAAATCTCAAAAATAAACATGTATAGTAGTTCGATTTCCCTACTCTACTCCCGAAGGACGTACTCTCCATGAGGGTATCGGATTTTACTATCAGAGACTTTAAATGAGGTTCACTTTTAACGTTTACGGTCCTACACAAGGACCCCAGTTCTACACAACGACTTCTCTAACGTACACTCCTGTTGAAGGCTCCAATAAGAGACTTTAGTTAGTTTTCTATTGATTAACTAATAACATTGGTCATATTCCAAGGACATATGTTTACTCCTGTCGAATGCTCCCACAGAGACTAACATATTCGCACTTATGTCTAATGAATTCATCCCTATACAAGAACCTATTTCCTATAAAAGAATCTATCGAGTTCGGGTTACTAAATCTTACCATTAATCCTTGTAACATCCCGAAAATCGGGAGTCGGGTAGAAACCCAACTCCCGAGTTCTAAAATGTTATTTATGCAACATAGATAATGTTAAATGCATGTTATCTGTAAAAAGGCATTAAACAAGATTGAGATTAAGCCAAAACAGCATATCATACTCCAGAGACAGTTAAATTTAGCAACCGAAAGACTGTGATAAATACATAAAATATATAATTGATTGTAAGTCTCCAGAGTGTGAACATGCTACCAGGTTAATTAAATACATGTATACTCTAAAAATGGAAAGAAAAGAATATACATGAGTGCTCCAATAATATAAAATGGCAAGTGTCAAGGCATCTAATCAACCTCCCTGTAATCCCGTCGATCTAAACACGGAGGAGAAGTCCTCCTCATTATCATACAAGTCCAGCTCCGCTTCACAAGCAACGCCATCATCTGCAACTAAAATAAGGACTGATGGGTATTCGGAACACCATCCCGTAACGTGGGAGTGAGTAGCTAACTCAGTAGAATAATATAGCAAAGATTAACATCTTCTCAAATCAATCACGCGATAATAGTAAAGCAATGAAATAAACATTCATATATTCTGTAGTTAATGTATGCATGAAATGACATGATGGATGCCCTCACCGACATACTCCCTCATACGGCACCATCTTACGCCCGCGGTATGCTTACGTTCCTCTCAGTGCTCTACATGCACATGCAATGTGATGTGAATATGGTTACCAAGTTGTTATTATTCCTTTTCATACAGCAGTATTGGAAAACTAAGGTACTTTGCTTATATCAATCCCAACACAGATCCCGTCTAGGGTCGTCACTCCTAGTAATTTCATACGATGTTATATTTATAAGTCGCTGCAAGGGCTGCCAGGGATGTTGCTCGCACTCGTTGCACCGCTCCCCCATCACCTTATCAATACAGGCCTACTGTACTCTCGTCGCTACGGAAGGGTCGCCCCTCACGTAGACTCAGAATACGCTCGTGGTCACTACAAAGGGCTCGTCACCTGATCAATGTAGGCCGACAGTAAGAATATAGTGTTCCATACCACCATAGTCTGCTCACGAGTCTAATGTGCTCACTGGTCACTACGGGGAGGTTTGTGGCCCCAGCGTAGGCCGACAGCTCGACCACGGTGTCCCATACCACCGTGTCCGGCTCATGAGTCTTTATGGATCAAGGTACTATGGTTAACAAGGTTTTCAATGATAAGTTCAGTACCCTAGGTTCAAGCAGTTATGACTCATACAGGGTGAACATACAATGACCAGTCGGGTTACTTGACGGGCTCGACTAGTACGATCGTATCTCAAGCTGGACGACATGAAGTGCATGAAACACTTCGTGTGGCCTAACCACTGTCGCCAACTCAAAACACGACTCCCGTTCATCGACGCGTCCTCTGTGGTGAATAGAAGCCCACCACTAATTCAATCCATTACCGACTGCCTTGACTAAAGCATAGCCCCAAACATTTGTAAATCAACATCAAAGATCATATGAGAGTAATAGAAATGAAATGCAGACAATCCAAGCATGTTATCAACACGTTATACATACAACGTAAGCAAATCAACCAAACATATGTATTCCATCCCTATAAGGGAATCAATTCAGTAATAACATGGAGGAAATCATATACATGATCATATTAATTGAGAATTCATTCTCAAAGCTAACCTACAACAACATTAGCTCAATACATACTAATACAATCATTTATACAAGCACTCAGACTACACAACTCCAACGTACTCAACGTATGTTGATTTCAACATATGTTATGACAAGTCCTTAGATCAAGGAGATGTCTAATATACAACAATCATGTTCTTAAATTCAAAACATATAGCAGGCATAAATCATATTGATTTAGGCATTTCAACAAACACTTAGTCTACATACCTTAGTCTACATAGCGTATGTCGACCCAAAGTGCGCATGAGGACGAATCTTTTCGCCAAACAGATTATACACGTATATCTAATATCATAATATGATAAATAGCCATAGCAATCATTTCAGCAAAATACAGATGTATACAGTATTTCCTATTACTGACCAAAATACCCTAAATCTCATAATCACCGTACGTTTACGAAATGAAAAACGGATAGTATGTTCTACATGTCAAACGGCGTTCTCATCGATAATCTACTATTAAACGACATTAAAATCTTTGAAATCAGTCAATCTATGCGTCTAAAATCCGTACCTTTTACCGTAGACGTGTATCGATTCGAATAGAACGTCAATGTTTCGTCAACAGCGTAAATGCGACCTGATGCACAAGTACATAAGCTACTTTGCCATTTGAATCGAAGGAATCCCTAAAACAGCAAGTGCTTAGGGTTTTCTTACCAAGAAGTGGAGCTAAAAACACCGGAATGGCGGTGCAGAAGCGGTAGCTATGGAAAATGGAGCAGCAGGGAAGACTCCCAGGAGAGAGCTCTAAATCTCCCTCCCTTTCTCTCTCTTTTTTCTCTCTTCTCTCCCTAAATTCGTATGGAATGAAAGAGCAAGGGTTTAAGCCCTTTTTATAAGCCCAAACATGACCAAAATAGACTTGGGGCCAAGGTATACTTATTTTGTAACCAAAGAGGACTTGTTCTGATCTAACGGAGCATTTCTAGAGGTCATGTGACTGAATGCAGTCGGACTCAAGCTCCCTGACATTGGATCTAGGTCAGGCAGAGTTTTCAGTCCGATCGGATTTCCCGATCGCCCGTGGTGGACTAGTTTTAGTTCAACGGTTACGGGAACTCGATCAGGGATTCCAAGTATACTTACCTGAGTGGGAAATATTTCCTGATCCGAGGGTGTATCTGGATCAGATTCTGACGGTCAGAATGCTTAAAAAGAGCGTGCAAGCGGACGTGCCAGATTTCATAAATTATATTTATTTCTTACACTCTTTACTCCGAACCCAGTAAAATAGAGTCAGGACATCAGTTGGACTTAATTTTCTAAATGAACGTCAAGTCCAACTAGGCGGTCAGGATTGTCTAAGTTCGGGGTAATCAGACTTCCGATGTGCGGTATAGAGCTGATACAAAGTTTCCAAGGTGCTCTAGAGAGCAATCGGGAATAGAGTTTGATCCCAAACTTTACGGTATTGTAGCGTCACCTATCCTATACGTTTTGGCTCTAGCAGATCGTATCGAAAGTGATTGGTGTGAATTTCACAGGTCGTCTAGTGCAGCGCTAGGTGATTCTCATTAGATTTCTAAAGGAAGTAGCCTATAATGATCTCTGTTTGAGTTAAAATTCGAAAGGTGGAGTGACGGTATTTGGAAACGAAAGAAGGAAGAGTTTGGAGGGGTGGTTTTACTAAAACTCGGACGTTTAGAGCAAAAGGATAGCTTAGAGGGTCACTCTGTGAAGGAAGTACTTGATTGGGGTATTTTTAACGAACGGTCCGCATACCAGGGGGTTACCCTAGCCCCCAAACACCTCCAGCCCAAAGCCCGTACCCAACCGAGGAATTTGACCGGCGATGCATCGCGAAATCGGCGATGTCATCGCCGACCAAACTCACATCTGGCGATGGCCGCCCTATGGGGCTGGTTCCCCCTGCCCCCAGGGTCCCAAAAAAGTATGGTTCCCACCTTGGTTCATTGTACATTGGCCTGGATAAGCCCACGACTCCGTCTGAGGTGTTTCGGGGCCAATTTGCAACCCGAAATGAGTTTATGCATCATATAGGATATGATTTTGGGGTAGGAGACGCTAATCTATCCAACTAACCTATCTATTTTATTAGATTCCAAAATGTTAAGGATAAAAGTCCATTTTACCCAGTTATTTACTATTCACGGTAAGTTTTAGCTTCGGTATTGTTCTTTATCATGAAGACCTTAAGATTAGTGGTATTTACTATTTAAACTTAAGAATTTGTGGCTAAGATAGAAGTACTTAGAGAAATTCGAAGAATGAGGTGATGAAGGGTGAGATTTTGAAGGAAATGGATTGAAAAGCGATTTCTTTGGCTTTGGGATTGAGCTCTGAAAGTGATAAGGTTGACTCATTGCCTAAGGACGTCTAACCCCAGGTTGAAAAAAATCCGGGGTGTTACAATCTACCTCCCTTAAAAATAATTTCGTCCCCGAAATTGGCTAAGGGTAATGAGTAGAAATCCTATTATTCCGTTCGCCTAAGCTTTATTGATTTCAATTTTATATGCGTGGTAGGGTATCTACTATCTATCCTAGTCTGAAGCATTTTAGTCTATCCTCCTAAAAGCATACTCTTTATTTCTTGCTTATATCCTGATGGTTTGCTACAATTCATTGCTTTATCTATTTGGAGTCTTGACGACGATTCCCATCTACTTAGAGTAAAATATATGTTTTCAATGGTCGACCAATACGGAGAAACGGTTGTAATGGGCTTGATCCCGATACTTTGATTATCTACCTTGCCAGGGTAAATGGCTCAATGTATTCCTTCCTAACCCTAGTGGATCTGGATCTTCTGCTCGGCTAAACAGTGAGTCCATTGGTAGCCGTCCAGGATTGATAATTGGGTCAAGCCGCGAATGCTTCGCAATCGTGTATTTCAGTAACTCCGTATAGTCCGATCACTCCAAAGCTTAGGGAATGCCCATCACTGAAAGGTTGAAATTTTCTATTTGGGTCTTGGCTTAATTTATATCCATGGTCGGAGTTAAGGGTTTCTACCTTTTCGTCTAACCTGGACCAGTTTCTTTCGATCCTGGGCCAGTGGGGAGAGGGTCAACCACGCTTCGCTCCGCAGTTCTAACTCAACTATTGTATTAGCTGACCTTACTAGATTGGGCTCATAAGGTTCTACCCCCCTAAAAAATTATTTCTACTCTAAAGGTTCAAGGATCTATGTCCTGATCCGTATATCGGAACAAGACAGAATTTAGGACTTCTCTTGGGTGTTGTGGTTAATTCTAGGGTCGGGTGTGAGTTTGTGGCAAGATATCTATACCCTATCGGCTAAATGTTCTTAATACTTTCCAAAGGCGAATTAACAAACTTTTGGTTGTAAGTGGTCGGGCCAACATGGAAGAAAAGTTGCGTAGTAGGTCTGAGTCAGATACATAGACCTCCTGCCTCGCGATGACAGAAAATTTATCGTATCAGTTCTTAATCCAAGTCGATGCCGATCTTCTACTTGATCAAAGCATTGGATTTATTGGTAACCATTAGGATTAAGAATTCGATTCAAACCGCGAATACTTCACTTATATATAGTTCTTCTACTCCGCGTTCCCGATTGCAATAAGTCCTTAGGAAGGTAATTCTAGGAGGTGTGCTGGTTTATCCTAGCATTCAATCCGAGAGATATATAAGTTTTCTCTAAGCGCACATAGTTTCTAAGTCAAACAAGCTTCCTAAGAGTCACTAAAGAAGCCTATAAGCATTAGGGGAATTCAACGAAGGAATGAGGTCTCACTCCAACCTAATCAAGTCGACTAACTAAGTCTAAGTCTATCATTCTATTACCTTAGCATAATTAGTCTTTTACATTCCTTAGTATAACTAGTAGCCTAGTCTTAACTTATGAGTTGCGGTAATTCACTAGTTATATTCTAAAGTCTATGTTCATACGCTAAGTGATTTCATACCCTTCCTAATTCAAGAAATTTGTTTTATAGCTTAGGGTCAGAAGTTGTCTAGTTAAATTTGAGTTGCCCGGACCTAAATCTAATTACTCTTGAACACTACACCTATTCACATACCAACTAAAGAGGCCCTAGGGCTCATGTTATCAATTTATTGAATTTCCTACACCATCAAATCCTTTGAAGTCTACTAGTCCACTTTAAGTCTAAAATTCTAAGTTGTATTAAATGGATTTCGTTGCTAATCTCACCGTGGGATTCGGAAACGACATGTTTTGGTAGGAGGATGGGTTGGGATTAAAAATCGATTCATAGACATTGGAAAATGCATCTTGTATTGAAAAGTGTGAGATGAGATTTCTAAGTCCCATGATAATAAATTTTCAAGTGTAATTTGAAAGGAGATACCGGGATTTACTTCTAATTACCTACATCTTGATCATAGTATTAGAGATCATGGGATACACCCAATCTAGGGACAATACCGTTCACATGCATTTCTTACTACTTTAACAATTCCATTGGCCCTAATCCTACCTATTGCAGTTGGTCGAACGGGCCCTACATGTCCCAACATTTGGAGGTTGAGAAGGTTATGAGACTCAAAGGTGTGGGTTCTGTGCCCAAATGAGGGGGTTATAAAGAAGGTGAAAAGTTGTAAAGAATAGTAGGGATATGAGATCATTTCACATGGTCTCGGTTACACGTGGGCTATTTTACGGTAGTTAATCTCACCCATCGGCGACACTTGGGATGCTAATGTAGTTTTTAGATTTCATCGCCCCCTTTCTAAGTCAGAGTGCGTCAGTGTGCATTGTGTTACCATAATCCAGGTCCGGTTTAATCTAAACCATGCTCTAATACCAACTGTAACATTCCGAAAATCGGGGGTCGGGTAAAAACCCAACTCCCGAGTTTCAAAATGTTATTTATGCAACATAGATAATGTTAAATGCATGTTGTCTGTAAAAAGGCATTAAAAAAGATTGGGATTAAGCCAAAACAGCATATCATACTCCAGAGACAGTTAAATTTAGCAACCGGAAGACTGTGATAAATACATAAAATATATAATTGATTGTAAGTCTCCAGAGTGTGGACATGCTACCAAGTTAATTAAATACATGTATACTCTAAAAATGGAAAGAAAAGAATATACATGAGTGCTCCAATAATATAAAATGGCAAGTGTCAAGGCATCTAATCAACCTCCCTGTAATCCCGTCGATCTAAACACAGAGGAGAAGTCCTCCTCATCATCATACAACTCCAGCTCCGCTTCACAAGAAGCGCCATCATCTGCAACTAAAATAGGGACTGGTGGGTGTTTGGAACACCATCCCGTAACGTGGGAGTGAGTAACTAACTCAGTGGAATAATAGACCAAAGATTAGCATGTTCTCAAATCAATCACGCGACAATAGTAAAGCAATGAAACAAACATTATTAGATTTTGTTGTTAATGTATGCATGAAATGACATGATGGATGCCCTCACCGACATACTCCCTCATACGGCACCATCTTACGCCCGCGGCATGCTTGCGTTCCTCTCAGTGCTCCACATCTTCCAGGCACATGCAATATGATGTGAATATGGTTACCAAGTTGTTATTATTCCTTTTCATATAGCAGTATTGGGAAACTAAGGTACTTTGCTTATATCAATCCCAACACAGATCCTGTCTAGGGTTGTCACTCCTAGTAATTTCATACGATGTTATATTTGTAGGTCGCTGTAAGAGCTGCCAGGGATGTTACTCGCACTCGTTGCACCGCTCCCCCATCACCTTATCAATACAGGCCCACTGTACTCTCGTCGCTACGGAAGGGTCGTCCCTCACGTAGACTCAGAATACGCTCGCGGTCACTACAAAGGGCTCGTCACCTAATCAGTGTAGGCCGACAGCAAGAATATAGTGTTCCATACCACCATAATCTGCTCACGAGTCTAATGTGCTCACTGGTCACTACGGGGAGGTTTGTAGCCCCAGCATAGGCCGACAACTCGACCACGGTGTCTCATACCACCATGCCCAGCTCATGAGTCTTTATGGATCAAGGTACCATGGTTAATAGGGTTTTCAATGGTAAGTTCAGTACCCTAGGTTCAAGCAGTTATGACTCATACAGGGTGAACATACAATGGCCAGTCGGGTTACTTGATGGACTCGACTAGTACGAGCGCATCTCAAGCTGAACGACATGAAGTGTATGAAACACTTCGTGTGGCTTAACCACTGCCACCAACTCAAAATACGACTCGCGTTCATCGACGCGTCCTCTCTAGTGAATAAAAGCCCACCACTAATTCAATCCATTACCGACTGCCTGGACTAAAGCATAGCCCCAAACATTTGTAAATCAACATCAAAGATCATATGAGAGTAATAGAAATGAAATATAGACAATCCAAGCATGTTATACATACAACGCAAGCAAATTAACCAAACACATGTATTCCATACCTATAAGGGAATCAATTCAGTAATAACATGGAGGAAATCATATACATGATCATATTAATTGAGACTTCATTCTCAAAGCTAACCTACAACAACATTAGCTCAATACATACTAATACAATCATTTATACAAGCACTCAGACTACACAACTCCAACGTACTCAACGTATGTTGATTTCAACATATAATATGACAAGTCCTTAGATCAAGGAGATGTCTAATATACAACAATCATGTTCTTAAATTCAAAACATATAGCAGGCATAAATCATATTGATTTAGGCATTTCAACAAACACTTAGTTTACACACCTTAGTCTACATAGCGTATGTCGACCCAAAGTACGCATTAGGGCGAATCTTTTCGCCAAACAGATTATACACGTATATTTAATATCATAATACGATAAATAGTCATGGCAATCATTTTAGCAAAATACAGATATATACAGTATTTCCTATTAATGACCAAAATACCCTAAATCTCATAATCACCGTACGTTTACGAAATAGAAAACGGACAGCATGTTCTACATGTCAAACGACATTCTCATCGATAATCTACTATTAAACGACATTGAAAGCTTTGAAATCAGTCAATCTATGCATCTAAAATCCGCACCTTTTACCGTAGACGTGTATCGATTCGAATAGAACGTCAATGCTTCGTCAATAGCGTAAATGCGACCTGATGCACAAGTACATAAGCTACTTTGCCATTTGAATCGAAGGAATCTCTAAAACAGCAAGTGCTTAGGATTTTCTTACCTAGAAGTGGAGCTGAAAACACCGGAATGGTGGTGCAGAAGCGGTGGCTATGGAAAATGGAGCAGCAGGGAAGACTCCAAGGAGAGAGCTCCAAATCTCCCTCTCTTTCTCTCTCTTTTCTCTCTTCTCTCCCTAAATTCGTATGGAATGAAAGAGCAAGGGTTTAAGCCCTTTTTATAAGCTCAAACATGACCAAAATAGACTTGAGGGTAAGGTATACTTATTTTGTAACCAAAGAGGGCTTGTTCTGATCCAACGAAGGGTTTTTGGAGGTCCTGTGACTGAATGCAGTCGGACTCAAGCTCCCTGACATTGGATCTAGGTCAGGCAGAGTTTTCAGTCTGATCGGATTTCCCGTTCGCCCGTGGTGGACCAGTTTCAATTCAACGGTTACGGGAACTCGATTAAGGATTCCAAGTATACTGACCTGAGTGGGAAATATTCCCTGATCCGAGGGTTTATCTGGATCAGATTCTGATGGTCAGAATGTTTAAAAAGAGCGCGTAAGCGGACGTGCCAGATTTCATAAATTATATTTATTTCTCACACTCTTCACTCCGAACCCAGTAAAATAGTGTCAGGATATCAGTTGGACTTGATTTTCGAAATGAACGTCAAGTCCAACTAGGCGGTCAGGATTGTCTAAGTTCGGGGTAATCGGACTTCCGATGTGCGGTACAGAACCGATAAAAAGTTTTCAAGGTGCTCTAAAGAGCAATCGGGAATAGAGTTTGATCCCAGGCTTTACGGTATTGTAGCGTCACCTATCCTATACGTTTTGGCTCTAGCAGATCGTATCGAAAGTGATTGGTGCGAATTTCACAGGTCGTCTAGTGCAGCGCTAGATGATTCTCATTAGATTTCTAAAGGAAGTAGCATATAATGATCTCTGTTTGAGATGAAATTTGAAAGGTGGAGTGAGGGTATTTAGAAACGAAAGAAGGAAGAGTTTGGAGGGGTGATTTTTACTAAAACTTGGACGTTTGGAGCAAAAGGAGAGTTTGGAGGGTCACTTTGTGAAGGAAGTACTTGATTAGGGTATTTTTAACGAACGACCCGCATACAAACACCTCCAGCCCAAAGTCCGGACCCAACCGAGGAATTTGACGGGCGATGCATCGCGGAATCGGCGATGCCATCACCGACCAAACTCACATCTGGTGATGGCCGCCCTATGGGGCTGGTTCCCCCTACCCCCAAGGTCCCAAAAAAGTATGGTTCCCACCTTGGTTTATTGTACATTGGCCTGGATAGGCCCACGACTCCGTCCGAGATGTTTTGGGGCCAATTTACAACCCGAAATGATTTTATGCATCATGTAGCATATGATTTTGGGGTAGGAGACGCTAATATATCCAAATAACCTATTTATTTTGTTAGATTCTAAAAGGTTAAGGATAAAAGTCCATTTTACCCAGTTATTTACTATTCACGGTAAGTTTTAGCTTCGGTATTGTTCTTCATCATGAAGACCTTAGGATTATTGGTCTTTACTATTTAGACTTAAGAATCTGTGGCTAAGATGGAAGTACTTAGAGAAATTCGAAGAATGAGGTGATGAAGGGTGAGACTTTGAAGGAAATGGATTGAAAAGCGATTTCTTTGGCTTTGGGATTGAGCTCTAAAAGTGATAAGGTTGACCCATTGCCTAAGGATGTCTAACCCCAGGTTGACAAAAATCCAGGGTGTTACAATCCTACATAAGGAAAGAGAGTATGAACTCACTAACTGATAATTATTTGTTGAATTGAGCTCATTTGACGCATTGTGGTTGAGTTGCTTCTTCAAACCTCTCTTGTGCTTAAATCTGCTCTACAAGTGCTTCGTGATTGTTGATGTCGATGCTTGCCAATGCTTCTCTCATAGTCATTTACCTTACATATAATGTGCCAATGAGGTGACCAAGACATGAGAGGTTGGTGAAATCTCTCACAACTAATGAAAGGTTGTAATACTAGAGGATTCACCTAGATGGGTCTTAGAGGAGTTTAAAAAATGATATATCAATAGAGGTTGGGTATATCGATTTGATGCTACGCTCTTGATGAACAAAGATGCGGCGAAGACTGTTGATGAACTGACCACACTACAACAAAAAGGGGATTGCCCAACACTTCGAAGTGGTCTTTTGCCAGCACTAAGCAAAACCGGGTGCTGGTAAAAGCGATGTATAAATACAAAACAAAGAAACCCTACTCATTCTGATCCCAGCCCCAGACTCTCTCCTTCTCCCCGCCCCAGTTCTCTCTCTCTCTCTCTCTCTCTCTCTCTCTCTCTCTCTCTCTCTCTCTCTCTCTCTCTCTCTCTCCCCTTCTCCTTCTGCCAAGTAAGGTCTCTCTCTCAATCAGGCGGTGAACCAACCTCCGTACATGGCACAATCACTCTCGATTTCCCTCTCAGGTCTCTCTCTATCTCTCTATGTGTGTCAATGTTATGCTCAATCTCTCTCTTGAGATCGAGTATCTTCAATGTTGAAACCCTAATTAGGATTTTACAATGGTGAATTCCTAATTAGGGATTTATAATGTTGAAACCCTAATTAGGAATTTACTATGTTGAAACCAAACATGTCGTAAGATTTTACACTTTATAAAAAGGATGCATGGAATTTTATTTTGATGGTGTAAACTATGTAGAGAGGAGAATGGTCACGGTCCATGCACCAAGCATCCCTACTATGATTTGGTTTTTAGGTCCGTTTATCCTTTTATCCCTTTTAGCTAAAGTAAAAGAGAAAATGGGTTGTTGCTTTCTTGCATGGCTCTTACGCCATCAGTTCTGATTCCCTATCGGGGAATGTTTATACCCTGCATGAAACAAAGTGTAACATGTGTGCGATCGACATTTATCGATGTGCAGAAATCATTAACTGTTAATAGATGGGTTTGGATCTCCATTTGGGAACACACACATAAATGTTGATGGCACATCTATCAAAGGGTACTGATATCTGGATGAGGCAGCCCAAGCATTTTTATGAAATAAATGAATGGTTGGAAAAATAGTTGGCCTAAGTTTCTAACTGGTTAGTCCATCTAGGGGTGCACACGGTTCGGTTTGGTCCGGTTCTGGGGTGAAACCGGAACCGAACCGTTCCTAACAGTTATATGATATTTGGAATCGGAACCGAACCGTTAAAACCGGTTCGGTTCCGGATCGGTTCCACGGTTCTTGATTTTTTATAATCCAACCCAATTGCATGTTTAATTTTATTATCTAGCCCATGTCCATCCATGTTGTGGTACATTTGATGAATGGTTTAGATATTGTATAAGGTGTGCAAAAATATATTTATGAAAATAATTAAATGGTGCATTATAAACCATAAATCATGAGTCAAATATGAAAATAATCAAAGCATTCTTGGTTCGGTTCCAAGTTCGGTTCCAGATTCGGTTCCACAGTTCGGTTCTACGGATCGGATCCACGGTTTGGTTCTACGGATCGGTTCACGGTTCGGTTCGGTTCTACATATCCCCAAACCGAGAACCGAACCGATGTGACCGGTTCTTTGACTTTTGGAACCGGAACCGGAACCGGTGCACTCTAGAACCAGACCAAACCGGACCGTTTGGTCAGTTTCGGTCCGGTTCCACGGTTCTACCAGTTAAATCTGCACCCCTAGGTCCATCTGTTTCTAACATCAGTACTGAACTAAAGTAATGAAACTACAAATTTTAATTATTTCCAATTATGTAAATGTGTTCCACTCTGTCAACCCTGGGAGCCATTCTGCTTTTTGGCATTGATTCTAAAAATCCATCATATCCAAAACTCAGGTGGTCCACTGACGCAGGGATGAACGTGATGAGGTCGATCACCGTCTTCCTCAAGGATAACTACTCCGAATCCACGGAGCTTCTCTGGACTCCTCACAGAGACTTCTCGAATCCACGAGGAAAGAAAGCAGGAAAATAGAAATAATACTAATAAATTCGAAATTGATTGATGAATAAATAAAAACGAGTTTACACCCCTTTAAATAAGGGAACCAAGAAACATGAAAGAAATCAGACTCATACTACAACTAAAACTCCTAGAATTCGCAACTTACTATAAATAGTAAACTTACTATTTATAGACGATCACGATGTCTACTAGTGCGCAAGGTTTTCGGCCAAAAATAGTAAGTGTCCTATTTGGCTTCAACAAACCGTTCTCCTAATTATCCTAAGCACTTTTCATGTTGGACACAACTCCTAAAGCCCAACGGATGAAAAGTTATACTCAAACTAAAACTTACTATTTATAGTAAAAATAAAATTAAAACGAGGAAACGATCGTTGATCAGGGGGTTTTTCGCAAATCCGGGCTGCGCAACCCGGCGTAGCAGGGTTGGTTGGCTAAAGTAGCTCGTTCTACCCCAAAATCATATATTTTACGTCGGATAACTCATTCCGGATTGTGAGATACGCCCGATCTAAGGTCCGATGGTCCGGATCACTTCTGTCACCGACCGTGCCTTTTCTGATCCATCTTAGCCATGAAATTGTCCGCGACCCGCTCTACATCAGTCCCCTCCACTTGAAAAGAACTCGTCCTCGAGTTCTCCTCCTGCGCTGGTTCATGATACTCGGTCAGGTCCGCAACATTGAAAGTCCGTGAGATCGCCATGTCATCTGGAAGATCAACAACATAAGCATTGTCATTGATCTTTCGGATGATCGGTACCAGTCCAATCTTCTTATTCTTTAGCTTGTTGTACATCCCGGTCGAAAATCTTTCTTTTCGCAAATGGACCATTACCGGGTCGCCCACCTCGAACACCTTTTGTCGACGATGCTTGTCCGCTTGTTCCTTGTACTTTTCGTTCGAGGCATGTAGCTTAGTCTGCACCTCCGCATGAATACCCATGATCCTGTCTGCCATATGTTCTGCTGCAATACTCATGCCTGGGATCTTGGACAGAGGGACCAAGTCTAGTGTGTGGCGAGGTACTCGTCCGTAAATAACCTGGAACGGAGATTTCCCTGTCGAGCGGTTCACCATGTTGTTGAATGCAAACTCCGCTTGAGACAAGGCCAAATCCCACTGCTTCGGTTTCTCTCCTGAAATACATCGAAGGAGGTTTCCCAAAGTGCGATTCACAACTTCGGTCTACCCATCAGTCTGTGGGTGGTAAGCACTGTTGAATTGAAGTCGTGTATCGAATCGAGTCCACAAAGTCCGCCAAAAGTGGCTAATGAACTTCGTGTCATGATCAGAAGTAATGGTCTTAGGGACCCCGTGTAGCCGTACGACCTCTCTGAAGAATAAATTCGCCACATGTGTTGCATCAAGGGTCTTCTTGCATGGGATAAAGTGCGTCATCTTGGAGAAACGATCGACCACTACGAACACCGAATCCATGCCACGTTGTGTTCGTGGAAGACCAAGTACGAAGTCCATTGATACATCCTCCCAAGGACCGTCAGGCACAGGTAACGGGGTGTAGAGGCCCATATTCTGAGATGTCCCTTGGAGGTCTGACAAGTATGACAACGTTGTACGGCTCTTCCCACATCACGTACTAATTGCGGCCAGTAATACCGCTCTTCCACAAGAGCTCGCGTCTTGTCTCGCCCAAGGTGTCCACCGAGGCCACCTCCATGTAGTTCCTGAATAATCTGCTCCCTTAGAGAACTTTGGGGGATGCACAATCGATTCCCTTTGAAGAGAAAACCATCCTGTATATGAAAGTCACTGGGGTGACCTTCTTGGCACTTCAACCAGGAATCTTTGAAGTCTTCATCCTCGGCATATAGCTCCTTGAGACAGTCAAAGCCGACTACCTCATTGCTCACCGTAACAAGTAGTGACGCACGACGGCTAAGTGCATCAGCCACCTTATTCTGCTGACCTGACTTATGCTTCAGAACAAACGTAAATTTCTGTAAAAACGCAACCCATCTAGCATGCACACGATTCACGTTAGTCTGACTATTAATAAACTTTAATGCCTGATGGTCGGTGTACAGAACAAACTCCCTCTGAATCAGATAATGCCGCCAATGTCGCAGTGCCTGAACAACTGCGTACAACTCAAGCTCGTAAGTCGACCACTTCTTTCGTGCTTCGCTGAGCTTCTCGCTGTAGAAGGCTACCGGCCTGCCTTCTTGTGATAATACTCCCCCAATTCCGACGTATGAAGCGTCACACTCGACCTCAAATAATTTATCGAAATTAGGAAGCACCAAGACCGGTGTTGTAGACAAACGATGCTTGATCTCGTTAAAGCTCTTGTCAGCTTTATCGGTCCATTGAAACGGTCCCTTCTTCATGCAATCTGTTATAGGCGCGACTATGGTGCTAAAATCTCGCACAAATCGACGATAGAAAGTCGTCAATCCGTGAAAACTCCTCACCTCATGAATGTTTGTCGGGATCGGCCATTCCCTAATAGCTCGCACCTTTTCATCGTCCACCCGAATGCCTGTGGACGTTACAACAAATCCTAAGAACAACAGGCTGTCAGTTAAAAAATTACACTTTTTCAAGTTGAGGTACAACTTGTTATCTTGTAGGACCTGCAGCACCTGCCTGAGATGTTTCTTATGCTCCGCCTCATTCTGGCTATATATCAATATGTCATCAAAATATACTACCACAAATCGGCCAGTGAATGGTTTTAGAACTTGATTCATCAAACGCATAAAAGTACTTGGTGCGTTCGATAGGCCGAAAGGCATGACTAGCCACTCATATAACCCTTCCTTTGTCTTAAATGCCGTTTTCCATTCATCGCCGGATCGAATACGAATCTGATGGTACCCACTCTTTAGATCGAGTTTAGAGAACACTTTAGCCCCTTCTAACATATCGAGCATGTCGTCCAACCGTGGTATTGGAAACCGATATTTAATAGTAATTTTGTTAATTGCTCGGCTGTCGACACACATGCGCCAGCTTCCATCTTTTTTTTGGCGTTAATAATGCTGGTACAGCACATGGGCTCATGCTCTCTCTCAATAGACCCTTACGGATCAATTCCTCCACTTGCCCCTGAAGTATCTCACACTCCTTCGGACTCATCCGATAATGAGGGCGATTGGGCAGGCTAGCCCCAGGGACGAGGTCTATGTGATGTTGGATGTCTCTCATGGGGGGCAATCCATCAGGTAAATCTTCAGGCCAGACTTCTTTGAATTCGTTTAGTAACAGTCTTAAGCTTGGAGGGATGTTTGAGTGTTCCTCCTTCTCGCCCTTCACCACTACGGCATATACCTCGCCGGTTTTCTTGGACTCCTCTATGAAATCCCGAATGGTCAAGAGAGAACTCCCCTCCACTTTAGAGGCTTCAGGGTGTTTCTCTGGTGCCATAGGGGCAAGGATTATTTTTTGACTATCCTTGACGAATATGTAGACATTGTCTCCCTCCCGATGGGTCGCATCACGGTCCGACTGTCAGGGTCGACCGAGTAGCATATGGCAGGCTTCCATGTCAACCACGTCACAAAGTATCTGATCCTTATAATGTTTACCAATTGAAAACGAGATAGTGCATTGTTCAGTTACCTTTGTCTCGTTCACTTTTTTTATCCAGCCAATTGAGTACGGGGAAGGATGTTTCGTCATTGGTAGCTGCAACTTATCCACCATCACTCTTGAGACGATGTTCTCACTGTTACCACTGTCTATAATCACATCACAGACCTTTCCGTTGACAGTGCAACGAATACGAAATATATTGTGCCGTTGTGGATGTAATTCCTTTCGTGGGGTATATAATAGTCGCCTCACAACGAGAGATTCGCCACGATTCTCGCCTGTCACTTCATCGCCACCTGCTATTTCTTCAGTGGTTTGTTCATATTCATCAAAGCCATGATCTTCTTCTGCGGCCTCATCTTCAGTGCCCCCTTCGTTTATAGTCAAGTGCGCTGCCGGACGTTGAGGACAAGTGTTTGATAAGTGGCCTGGTTAGCCACAGCGGTAATAATTGTTCGGCCTTGACCGAGCATAAGGATTCGGAATCCTACTCGGGCCCGCTGTTATGGGTGCTGCCCGTTGAGGTCTGGATGGTCCGCTCCCCGTATCACGGTTCGCGGGTGGAGGAGGTTGAGGACGTTCCCCTACCGGATCTTTTTCTCGAGCCAGCACTGGATCCTGTGTGGGACCTGTCATAGGGGGTCGATTTGAAGGATAGGGACGAGCAGGAGCTCTTGCAAGCTGTGTTTCTTCCCTTCCTGCCAATTGAACTGTTTCATCTACTGTCCCGACTGGGTACATCTGAACTCGATCCTGAATTACCGGTCGCAACCCACCTATAAATCGTGCCACTTTCTGTGACTCAGATTCTGACAAATCGTTTCGTGTAGCCAACCGCTGGAATTCTTCAGTGTAATCTGTAACAGTTCGATTTCCTTGTCGGCAATTCTGGTATTGCTGGAATAATATCTGCTCATAATCACTAGGGAGAAATCGTGAACGAAGAAGACGTCTCATCCGAGGCCATGATGCGATGGGCGCCTTATTCTGGCGGGCTCGTGAGAGTTGTAATTGTTCCCACCATGCAGAAGCACCAGATTTTAATTTAAACGCTACCAATTTCACCCTTTTATGATCTGACACATCCATATAATCGAAATATCTCTCTACTTCGGCTAGCCAATCGAGAAAATCTTCGATACGTAATAAACCGTTAAAACTAGGAAGTTCAGCCTTACCTCGATAGTCTCTTTCAACACGATCTAGACGATCGCCTCCATGGATTGGTCGTCGATCAAAACCCTCATTAATGTCCTCGTCGCTGGAACTAGAATCATCTGGTGTAGCCCTACGATTTACCGCTGGTAGTGCTCTGCGATAATCAGGGTCACGTCGTACAGGGTGGTGGAGCGACCATAGGTGGTGGAGCACCGCCTAGGGCTCGGGGCGGAAGTAGCGCATCCGCAAGACGGTCGAGGGTTGCCTGCAGCCCTTGCATGGTCAACTGACTCTCCCGATGGAAAGCTTCCATTCTTTCCGAAAGATAACGAATCCCTGGATCACCGTCCACAGGATTTTGATTCATACCTTCGTTGTTTGCCATCGGCCCGAGGGAAAACCTCGCTCTGATACCAAATTGACGCAGGGATGAACGTGATGAGGTCGATCACCGTCTTCCTCAAGGATAACTACTCCGAATCCACGGAGCTTCTCTGGACTCCTCACAGAGACTTCTCGAATCCACGAGGAAAGAAAGCAGGAAAATAGAAATAATACTAATAAATTCGAAATTGATTGATGAATAAATAAAAACGAGTTTACACCCCTTTAAATAAGGGAACCAAGCAACATGAAAGAAATCAGACTCATACTACAACTAAAACTCCTAGAATTCGCAACTTACTATAAATAGTAAACTTACTATTTATAGACGGTCACGATGTCTACTAGTGCGCAAGGTTTTCGGCCAAAAATAGTAAGTGTCCTATTTGGCTTCAACAAACCGTTCTCCTAATTATCCTAAGCACTTTTCATGTTGGACACAACTCCTAAAGCCCAGCGGATGAAAAGTTATACTCAAACTAAAACTTACTATTTATAGTAAAAACAAAAATAAAACGAGGAAACAACCGTTGATCAGGGGGTTTTTCGCAAATCCGGGCTGCGCAACCCGGCGTAGCGGGGTTGGTTGGCTAAAGTAGCTCGTTCTACCCCAAAATCATATATTTTACGTCGGATAACTCATTCCGGATTGTGAGATACGCCCGATCTAAGGTCCGATGGTCCGGATCACTTCTGTCGCCGACCGTGCCTTTTCTGATCCATCTTAGCCATGAAATTGTCCGCGACCCGCTCTACATCATCCACACAATCACGTAAGTTATGTTGGTGGCGCAAATGAGTTTTGAAATAGCTAGCTTGAATTTGGGTGAGACCCTTCATCCTTACGATTGGAATCAGATGAATCGAATAGATGCCATAAAAGCAACAAGGTGAGCCGCACACAATCCCATTCCTTATGATTGGGTGAATAAGATTCATCATTTAATCCAGTATTTCAGGCTAATCTAAAACTTCTGCAGCCTCTGGCTAAGATGATTTTGACAGTGGTTGTTTAATCCACTGTTTATTTTGGCGGACCGCTTGATTTTGGATCTCATTCATCCTAAAATTAGATCTGTTGGACCTATCAGGGCTTTGTATGATGGACATTTATTCGTTGAATGCAGGTCTTTACTCTTTGTAGAACAAATGCATGCAAACGATCTAGACTGTCCCAGTTTGTAAGCATGGACATATGTTGTAAGAAGGATGCATCCACTGCTGCTACAGATAGCTATGTAATCTTGAAACCTGAAAGGAAATCAATTATCTTCAAATAACTTCTCTTTGGACTTCTCTAGGATTTGCCCTTGATGTCTGTTAATTAGAGTTTGATCAAACTATTTTGTGGAAAACTGAACCAGATCACCATATTGGCCCAGTTCAACTGGAATCAGTAGGTTTGATAGCCTGCCAAAAGGCCCAGTGGAATTTGGCTTGTTTATTTTCGTGGCTGCTGACAAGATTGGTTTCTAAACAGGGTATATTAGTAGCTAATAAAACTGATCTAAGTGATTATCACTCTTCAATGTTGGGAAGTGGGCCCCATTTTGTTCCACACCTCCTAAAAGTTATTGAGTGTGTCCCCTTTCCATCAATGGATCTGATCTTGATCCGCAAGTGATAACATTGGCCCTATGTTTCTTTGTGGATTGTGTTCCTTTCAAGTGATTTCAATTCATTTAACTAAAAGGATTCCATGTTATTCAGTTTTTTTCCTTTGGATATTCATCATTTTCATGAAGGGTCCAGGTGCACTATGGATTTTATTCTGTGCAACAACCACCGGTCCACCACTATTGGTTCTGAGGGTTCTGCATGTGGTTCAAAAAGCAAAGAAGCTATATGGGTAGTCGATGTCATTGCTACAAGGAATTTGACGGGAGGAGCTATACTTCCATTTGTGCCCTTGATCTCACTGTAAGTATGATACAACTCTAATAAACATACGTAAAAAATGAGATATATATATATAAAGAAATCTTATATTTGTGGAGCTTTGAGAAATCTTGATGAGGTCGAAATGCAGGTACAAGTGCACCTTTTCAAGGCCGTTAGAATGCATTAACAATATGCGTTGAGACTTAAAAGAGTACATTTGGGCGTTCCAGGTTTACAAGGCCAAGAGGATGAACTCTGACCGAATCAGAAGCCTAGTTAGCAGAACTCCATATTTTTGATTAAAAAAATCTCGTATATCAAACGTTTAACACTGTATATTTCAAAAGATAGGTATATCGTTTTTTCACGAAATTTCCATTCTCCAAATTTTTTGTTCTTTTGACGATTGAAACTGAATTTGACATGAACGTGTCCCATACCATTTTATTGCTGTTTGTCGTTTTGCTAACTATGATCACGACTGAGGAAAGAACAGGGCCCAAGCCATGAAGTTTCATAAGAAAGGTACTTGTCTAATTCTACGTGCCTGTTCGGATTTGGGCAAAATTGTGTCACGACAGGCATTCCATGGCATGTCGCAAGGCTAGCTGGTTATGGACATGTTGTCGCTGACTAGTTGTTTTGCCCTTTGTTGGTCAAACACCCTGGATCATGGACTAGACAGATTATGACATATGCAGGGAAATTAAAATTTGGTTGGTATAAATTTGCCTTGCACATTGGGCACATGTACACATTGACACGTGCCACATATTTCAGTGCTTGAAAGTTAATGGTGGCATATATGCTCATGTGGAATACTTGAACTTGGACGGTTGCACTCATGGCACATTGAAGCATATCTTCCATGTGCATGGATAAATATGATCCTCATGCACACCGAAACTATAATGTGTCATTGATGGGTCGTCCACCGCAGATGCCCAATTCATGGACAAATGTTCACACATCCATGCCTACTAGACTAGTTCAAATGTGAGTTGGTCAACATCCATGCCTCCTATACTAGTTCAAGTGTGAGTTGGTTCTTGTGACTCATTCACAAGGGAGTTGACACACCATGGACATGTATGGTTGTTCATAACTAGTGGGGACAAATTTGCCGAATTCAATCAGTCCTCAACGGGAAAGAAGATAAAGCAGGAAATAGAAGCCCTCATTGATATAGTTTCTGTTTTCCAGACTGCCCCAAACGCTATGGAAGCTCCACCAACCATGATTTGGTAGTACACCCAAATGCACATGTTGCAGCCTAAGAATCTGTGCTGATAGTCTCTCTTGGAACACTTGTCTTCATTTTTCAATGGCTTGTTGCTTCTAAATTTTCCAGGTGGAGTTACCTTTCAATTAGAAGTTACAAAAGTAATTTTATAGTTCATATAAGCCCTTGTATTCAAAGTTGGATATATCCATGGTTCCTTTTTGTATTGTTTTTTGTGCTCCACATCTGATCCATTTTGCCACAAGATCTGCTATCTCATTCCCCTACACTTTCAGGTGTAGCTTTACAACATGGGATTGGGAAGCCTTCTGCATACAGTCAAGAAGGTTTGTGATGGTACTGTTGAAGACCTGTCTTTTAGCAGGCATGCATCACTCTTTCCTTCCCCATGATTTCATCATACAATGCCGCTCTAGGCTTTCACTTCTTGTGTTTTGTATGTTCATGACTCAGAACAGTATTGTAGACCATTTGAACTACTTGGATGTTCACTACAACAAAGTTGGCCTTTCCCGGCGGTCAAAATCGCCGGGAAAGACCCAAATAGATTATTTTCATGGCTCTCCCAACAACACTACAAACCATTACCTCCAAGAATATGCTAGACAACTCTCTCGGTGATACTCGTCATATTCGGGTTATCGGGGTAGGGTGTTATGAACTTCACCAAGGAATCCAAATAATCAATTCGCTTCGGGAATGATTGAATTGACTCTAGATGGATTACAGCCCGCACAAGTCTGATAATCTTAGACAGGTTAAATAGAAAAGTGCATGGAAGAAGTTAAAGACCTTACGTGAATATAAATATATTACAAGGGTGAAGAGAAAATGACCTCTAGAAGTGATTTCGAGAGTTCCACATGCTCGAGAACTTCAGCTTGTATTTCCCTGGCTCTCTCCATTACCGGCAACCTATGAGAGAATGGCATAATATAAAATCTATACGGATGTTGTTGTTGCATCCAATAATATAAACTCCGAAACATCATAATGAGCTTCTTTTTCCCAATAGTTGAGCCTCTAGAGTGCTGTGCGATCGCAACATTCCAATTAAACTTACGGAAAAGTTTTATAAGACAGCTATTAGATCAGCTACGGAGGAGAGGTTTGGACCATTAAGAAGGAATAACATAGGGAAAATGTTTGGGATTTTGAGATGGATGTGCACTAGAAGGATAGAATTAAGAATGACGTTCTTCGAAGCAACCTAGAGGTCATCATGATTGGAGATGAAATAATAGAGCTGATTCAGATTGTTGGGGAAGTGCTGAGGACTATGATATCTCTTTCTGAATCTCAAGTTAGCCTGATTTTTTAGTCCTTATCATAAAGTTAAGGACTATGATATCTCTTTCTGCTAACTGTTTTCCCAAAAGAGCACCCTATGCTTTGTACCTGCACCACAAAACCTCTCAAAGATATGAGCACAAAGAATAAACAGATTCAATTCGTCCACAAAAAGAGAGATATTGTGTCAAATGTATAATTCTTGGATTCATATTTCTACTGCCAATTCATAAACATTAAGTACCTTCATAGGTATAAAATGAGTACAAGATTATGTGAATTAGGGGATGGTGCGAACGCACATCTTGCAACGAATAACGCACGTCTTGCAACAATGATGATAGCAATGATTGTGATCATCTATCTAATCCATTTTACCTTCTGGTATCGTTTTATAGGTCCCAAGTTCATTACCTACCAAAAAGCAAACTCAAACAGGTTTAATAGTCACCAAGGTTGGAAGTTGAAGAACAACAGACTCATTAGAGCCATCAAGTCCAACCGATTATGCACAAGGTCAAGGGCTAATGATTTATATTTATAAAATAAAATAAAATAAAAATTTTAAAAAAAAATTTAAAAAAAAAAAACGGAGGGAAGGTTTAAAAAAAGGTCTCTTCATCAAGTACTCAAGGCTACTTGAGCAGAGGAGGTAATTCCTCAGTTGGAATGGCCATCTTAGTGGCCAAAATTTGCACTTCAAGTTCTAAAATCATGCTACACATCAAGTCCTTTTGGGAATGATTCCTTCATTACTAGTTTCTATGCCATCGTCAAATGAATCCATCCTCTTGGATTATTACAACAGTCATAAATTTCATAAAATGCTCTTGTTCCAACCTTTTTAATGATGGGGTTCTATGTAACCTCAACATATGCTCCATGCCAGACACAGTGTTTTAAACTCAGTTTCGTCCATACGTTGGGGTGTGTGTGTGTGTGTGTGTGTGTACCATGAGAACACTTCCCACCCACTCATGTTAACTCCACTTACTAAAGGCCCTATCATGTTACGATGCATTAAAGTAAAAGAGTGAACAACTACTAGAATCACATGTCCAATGCCACTAGACCTACTTTCTACACAATATTGTTATCTAAGTAGCACGTCCCAGTGCCATGCAGGAAATAGGAGGTATTGCCTAAAAAAAAAAAAAAAAAAGCAGTTTAAAAAAACTAGAAGAAGAAGAAGCCAAAACTCAAAATAGGATTGATGTGTGTACAATCAATCCTAGTCATGCTATACACCAAATTACTTCACATAACACAAATTGCTCACATTTTAAAATAAAAGCCATGAGACAATCATAAAAAATAATACACTCAAATCTGCTATAATCATGTGATGTGTCATAAAAATAATAATAATAATAATAATAATAAATCATAAGGGTTTATTAAATTCCACCTGGTTGCTAGGGCCAAGCTGCACTGCGACCACATCCTTTTTGCCAGATCCATCACCATCCTTGGCAGGTCCTTTAGTATCACCCTATCAAAAGTTCCACTTAAAGAATTATATATATATATATACATATATAGGAAAAAGGTACTATGCGCTCGACCTCACGATAAGCTCCCGTGAGGTTGAGCTGTGTGGGCCCCACCGTGATGCGTGTCGACCATCAACACCGTGCATTTGATGGGTACCCTTTAAATTATAGGATATCCCAAAAATCAGCCGTATACGGAACTCAGGTGGGCCATACCATCTAAAATCATGTGAAACACCATTAAAACATATAAAAGCACTTGGCGGGGCCTGCCTGAGTTTTGAATGCTGCTGAAACTTGGTCTGAACCCTCATACAAGTGGGACACACATAATGGATGGGCTGGATTTGCAAACCACATCTTTTGTGGGCCCCAAAAATGATTATGAATGTTTTAATGGTACACGGCCCCTCTCCACTTCTGTAAGCGGTGTGGCCCACACAAGTCAGGGATTGACTTGATTTTTGAGACCTAGGCCCACGATGGAATGGTGCATCTGACTGATGGGGTAGATGTTCGAAAGGCATCACGGTGGGGCCCACACAGCTTGACCACATGGGACGGAGCGCTGAGCTCGAGCGCATTGTACCTTTTCCCATATATATATATATATATATATATATATATATATATATATATATATATATATATATATAAGACAACAGAAGAACTTATGATCAACATAAGCTGCAGCAAAGGATCCAAACATATAGCTAGCAACCAAGTCAATCAGGATAGCTAAGAAGAACCACTGCTTATTAGAGGAATAGAGATTTTGAGCTTCTGCAAGCATCCAATTTATGGAGAGCAAGAAAAGAAAACAACATTCACAACATCCATGATAATACACAACAGTATGATTTAGGATGCATTCGAGTGAGGCGATGATGCAGTACTCACCCAATCTCGAATGTGATGGGTAGAAAAAATGGCAGTGACCCTCTAGTGAGCTGCCCCAAGCTAGAACAGTTAACTAATCACCATAGAAGAATATATAATTTCTTAATATACAACCATGCACGAAATACATTGTGGAAAAATGCAGAGAAATTAACTTTGTATCCAAAAACTCTTAGCATCCAATGATGGGAGGAAACAGAATATAATGATTTTCCATGGTGCAGTTCGGGCAACATGAGATATTTAGTCTTGGCCATTGCAGGGGCAGCCAGAAATGACATAAGCTTACCTTAATTAAGATATAAGTTACATCCTCAGAGGAAGTCATATATTCCTCAGTCAGATTCTCGAGGTTAGATGCCCCTCAGAATATAGTTCAATTTCACCTAATAGAGCAAACACAAAACATAAGTTCATAATATAATGGATATAGACTAGAAATAGTGCACTAAAATGTTTGTGGGACCAATATCCATAATCACTGGAAATAATATTCAGGGCTTGTTATGGCAATAGGATAGACTAGCCTATTAGGCTTCAAGTCCCTGCCACATAGGATTGAGCTTGGGCCTAATATAGAATGAATTCTTTTTCCTGAATGAAATTCAAACCAACCAATCATAAGTTCAGTTCTCTCTTTAGAAAAATTTCCTGATGCATTTTTGTCAGACCTTCCAAAGAAACAGCACCATGGTGACCCCAATTGTGGGGAATAAAACATGAGCTCTCTGGAGAAAAATAAAAAATAAAGAAAATAAAGGCCTAACAAAAGAAAGAAAATAACCTAAATAAGCGATTTAATCTGTAGACATAGAACCTATGGCTACCAATAATCCGTAGCCATTGCAATTTTTGTTGTTTCAGTTTTTCCTGCCCCACTTTCACCACCCGAAAAAAAAAAAAAAAAAAAAAAAACACAATTGCAGGTTAATCAGTAATGTGTACAAATATAAATGTATAAAGAACACAAGAACTTAATTCAAAATCTTTTTTTGTATAGAATAATTGTAAGCAATCCTTAGTTTTCATCAGATGAACTGCACTTTCTGATAGGAAGCTTGATGTCCATTTCTGCAAAAAAGACTATGGCACAATATCTGATTTTAAACTAAAGTGAAAAATCAAATAACCTAATCGATAATTAATAATATACAGTGTATATATTAAATAAATAGAACCATCCTCTAGCTATAGTTGTACAACTGTAGCACATTATTTTCTAGTGGATAATGTCTAGTATAGCAAATACTTACTGCAGTATGAATCATGTAAATTTACATGTATACAGTTAAAGAAAGGCTTCACACGGGTAGACTGGCAAAACCATCGGAAATTTTTTGGCAAATACGAGTTGCCACTGGCCAATACCTTTTCGGAATCCACTGGAGGCTAGAGAACTGCAGGGCCAAATATCCAAATACTTGGATTAATTGTTAGATTGAATCTCCAGTTGATACTCTTGCCTTCTAAAAGGGCCCATTTGGGTGTACAACCCAGTTGGGATTGGAATGATTTCATTGGTTCAACTATCAATTGGACCTTTGTTTGATTTTCCAATACTTAAAAGAGTACTACAATTCTCATAATAAAACTTTAGTAATCCTTATTTGGGGATTGTTTTGTGAAATAGCAATTGCACAAGACATGGAAGACATTTTAAGAAATCTATGGTTGGTTAATGCAACTGTCATTCTACCTTCGCCTTGCATCTTAAGCACATCGAATCCAGTATATATAGCAGAAACAAGGGATGTACTGAATTACAATCCAGAAAAATAAAAATAAAAATTACAATCCAGAATATTCAACAAAGAAGCCATGTTCAAGAGGCAAATAAACGAAATAATGCACATTCACAAGAGCATCGATCACTTGAATGGTGAAGAAAGTGTTTTGTAAAATGCACTTGATGACTGGTGAATAACAATCTTGAAAATGGTCCAGTCTCTCATTCAGTGAAAAAAGAACACTCATTTCGCTCTTGGTAGCTATCTAAATTTTTGTGAGAAAAACAGAGCTTCAATGGACTTTGAAAAAGAGAAATCAGTTAATGCATTAAAGATTCGGGGCAAGAGAGCATGAAATGGTGGCCAACGATCCATGAGGCTAAACATCACCAGAAAAATATGAACGGCAGTAAAATGGGGAGCCAAAGTTATAAAAAATTAAAATTAAAATTAAAAGAACAAAAGGAAAAGAAAAGAAAATGCACTCTAACCTTATCTGATGGTTGCACCCGATATCATTCCATGCTTATCAAATTGGATCTCGATAAATTTACTCAAACGACTGCACCAATATAATCAAGAGGGCAATAAATACAGTATAAACGTTCCATAATTTCAGGAAAAGTAGGATGATCATAGAGTACAATATCAATTCAAATTCTTCAGATATGAAAGATGCACATGGCATTTTGAAGAAATTCCAGAAAGATTAATGATTTAAAAATTTTTAAAAAAACAAAAAAAAAAAAAAAACTATACATCTATACCCACAACCATATGCTCAAAACTATGATGTGCTAGATTTCAAAAAGGCAAAAGACATTACATAATTTCTTAATGAAATGTACACTTGGAACAATATCTCACCTGGTAATGCAAGTCCCTGAAGAAAGGAAACAAATACACCCCCCCCCCAAAAAAAAAAAAAAAAAAAGAAGCAAAACATGAGAATAATATTGTCAGAATACAGTATTGGACACTGAAGTTATTTACATCAACAGTGATGAAAACAAGTTCAGCAGTTACTTCTGGCCAGCGAATTTCTAAATTCAAACACAAACAAAACCATTTTCTGAGATCTCTTGGCGTGTATATGAATCATAAAAAAGAGAGTTATGGAAGCCTATGGTTTAAAAAGGCGTGAGGCGGAGGCAAGCCATAAGCCTCATGATAACCTTTTCTTTCTAATTTGATTAGGAAATTGAAGAAAAATAGCAATAATAAATTAAAGAAGATCGGAATTAAAGTTTAAAATAATTTGCATAATACTTCCTTAGAATAAATTACAAGTATATGAAAGCATTAAGGTCTCAAGAGAACTTTCCTCCAGTTACAACTTGAGAGTAGAGATGAAGAAGATGAAAATATAACCGCCGGGTAATAATGCAGCCAAAGGTTAAATATAACCGTGGCAATGCCAAGGAGTTGGCTTCATCAAGCATCACTACGTGAATCACTCGGGATGCAGCAAGCAATGGAGGAAGAGGAGTCTCTTCTTCTTCTTTTTTTTCGTTCTCTGTTTGATTACGGATGTCTCTGAAGTAGGTATAGATATGTACATTGGGCGTTTGCTTTCACTAATGTGATACCAATCTTAGACTAAGATTTTGAATGTTTTTTAAAGACATGATTACCGTGATTCCTCCATTTCTCTGAATGCCTATTGCCTCTCTCTCTCTCTCTCTCTCTCTCTCTCTCTCTCTCTCTCTCTCTCTCTCTCTCTCTCTCTCTCTCTATATATATATATATATATATATATATATGTGTGTGTGTGTGTGTGTGTGTGTGTGTGTGTGTGTGTGTGTGTGTGTGTGTGTAATGACGAATGTGTCTTTCCACTAGCACCACAATTACAAAAAAGAATAAAAGAAAAAAGACAAAAACAAGAGAGATACCTAAAATTTTTGAGAAAAATAACAAATGAGTCTTTCCACAAACACCACAATTACAATAGAAACAAAAACAAAATTGAAATTAAAAGGAAGCATCTACCTTTAAAATGTCCAGAAGATTAACAAGGATCGTTGACAGGACAGCAGCCCCAGCTGTGGAAAAAGCGCATTCAGCAAAACCCATATTGGCGTCAGAGAGAGTGTTGGAATGATGCTGGTGAGGGGAAGCATCTAGACCTAAAGATGACGAATTAAAGGTACCCCCATGATCACCTACACCTCGAAAAGCAAGCATTAAGCAAACAAAGAAATACCTTCTTGCAATATTTCCCACAAAAATATAAAGATTCGGAGCCCATCATGAGAAAATCATGTCCCCAAGCACACTCCGTATGATTTGCGGTAATATTACAAGTGATCAATTAAACACAGGGAAAGTTTAAGGTCGAAAGGATCTGATAACCAATTGAGGCATCAATATTAGTAGATTTTCTTACATCTGTGCCTGCATTGAATACATTTGAGTAACGTAAAAGATTCTCAGGTTCTATATTCTACCTGCTTAGCCATCATACAAAATGCACATCGGCAACCAATTGAGGCATCAATGTTAGTAGATTTAAAACATCTGGTACTTTCATCGTGTACTACATCCCATCAATGCAAGACACTTCCATCATGCGTCTCAACATTACAACAACATATATACACATTTCGGGCAAAATTTATGTTGATGAACCTGCAAAGAAGTGTCACGAGGAAACAAAAATAGAATATAAGGAGCAATGATGGTTCTTAAAGAAAAATAAATTTGATTTAAATACCCATTCGTTTCTTCAACAAATCCAAGCAATGTTTGATTTAAATAGCCAACATGCAGTCTAATCATAAGGAAATGGCAAAAGAATTAATAATGATGTTTCTTGCTATTCATATCATAGTAAAGAAGGTGACGGTATGCAGAATGTCCTAGAAAAGATGCACTATTTGAAGTACCTTTCAAATATACCACATTTAGAATGCTCATAAGGTCTTTGAAGTACACAATCTCATCATTGGCTGAACATGACATTCCATAAAAGAGCTCCACCGAGGCGCATTCATAGTAATCCTCCACTATGGCACATTAATGCATTGATATGGAAAAGTTACCATTCCTCACTATTACAAAACAAAAAAGAAAAAGGAAAAAAATTGTCTTATTCATGAATTCCCAAAACACACTCAAGCTGACATGTAGTGAAGACCGTTTCATTATTATGAAAAACACTATTCTATTTATGATTTGATCTCAACATTGAAGGAAAAATTTAATGTCATGGTTTGGGCAGAATTTGGGTGGCTTTAAAATTTTTGACATTGGCCAGTCCATTAGATTCTTTTCAATCAACAAGGCATTATAACAATACTTATGTTGGATGTTTTAATAGCATCCTTCAAGGTTTTGGTTTGTACAAGTGAAATCAATAGTTTAGTTATCCCACCCATTGATATGATGGGTCCCACTCTGGTGGACCATGCACCGAAAAATACCAAAAACAGAAAAATCCAAACACTTCAATAGGTTGCCCAACAAATACTCAATTAAGAAAATAAAAACACCAAAGTTCACATTCTAGTAAAAGATCAAATATTCAATAGCTACGACCTTCCAATATGGGGATTTTCATATCATTAGCCATCCAGGTTGAGGGCCAGCATATTAACAGTTTTTATCATCGAAGTGAATAAACAGAGGAGGAATGCCCTATCAGCACAAACACATGGTCTAAATTGGTATATGTGTGGGATCACTGCCTCTAATGAGGTGGACCAATGTTGATTGCTCCCCTCCCATATATCAGGTTAGTCCACTCATAGATGGGCCAAAAAAGTATGAAAGAAACAGATAGATTAAATGTACAACAGTGGTACACGTTATCGGTTGAAGCATTTCTTCAAACAACTAACTTGCAGATGTCAGCGGCCATGGACAGCATCGGATATGGCTGCCGCGGCCATGGCTGCTGGCCAAATTCTGATGATCGAAAGGGGAAGTGAGAGAGACATAGATGAAGGAAGAGAGATCGAGAGAGAGTACCTTCGATTTGATGGCAGCTGTTGTTGACAATGAGGGACGAGCAGCCTCTTGTGATGGTAGCTGTTGTTGATGGAGGTTGTGCGGCCATGCATTGGGACGAGACCTGCTGCTACCGCAGATGGGGAAGACAATGGCCATCGTTGGTGGTTGATGGGTTAGGGTTTGGAGTAGAAAGTAGGACAGCAACGTTACTCTGCTTGCGATGGAGGCGCCGCAGGCGACTGCGAAAGTTTGGAGAAGAGGAGGGTTAGGGTTTGGAGATAGCAACGATTAGGAGCTTGGAGAAGAAGAGGGCTAGGGTTTGGAAAAGGAGGGCTTTTCATGTAAGAAGTTAAAAAGGGAAGAAAACGATAGACATGGCAAGGCGTAAGTTTTTATCTCGCCGACCGTGCTTTCACACGTTACGGGCTGCCACACTCTTTGGGTTGGATGCCGGTAAATATGGGTCCGGATTTCCCACATTTGTTGGTGTCAGTTCTTATGTGGAGACGCAGGGCTCATGCTGAGTTGTAATGGAAGAAGTACTGTAATGGATTGCACAGATCTCAACGGCAGCTTTGTCTTATTGACGGAACCTTCTCTTCCGCCCTAAAACTAAATACGCAAAACTGAAAGCAGTCACATCTTTATTAAGATTTATTTAGGGGTCAACAGCTATACTGTCTTACAGTTGGGATTTCAATCATATCTAGTTCAGGGGTCAACAGCTATACTGTCTTACAGTTGGGATTTCAATCATATCTAGTTCTTTATTTAAATGTATGTAGAAGAGATCCGATGGAAAATTCCTTGAATGGCTTTGGGAAGAAATCTTAGTCAAAAGTTGCGCATTATCACCCTTCATGGGAATATGAATCCAGAATGGGATGGACACCGTTAATTTCACCTGAATTTTCAAGTTTGCTTTTCTCGTATCATTGATTAAATTATTCTAACTGCATGTACTGGCTTTGGAAATTCATATTCTAAGTATCCATCAAACATGAGTGAAAACAGAATAAGCCTTCTCTCATCTTTGGCATCGTCAAGTAATTTCGGTTCCTCTTGTTTTTCAACATGCTTCATTTGCACCACGAACGGAAAATGCTAATTCAACTGAGTTAATTCAGGGGTACAATGAATCCATGGTATGTTCTATTTGAATAACATGCATGGGTCTCACATGCCCAGATATATTGATAAAAAATTGTAGTCAGATATTCCAATTTCTAAAAGTGGGGTGTATGATCGGTTATCCATTTGATGACCTGACGGGCACCGTAGTGGGATGCCCCCAAAATCTCCTACTATGAAGATCCTAACCCTTCAATCAATTGGGCTACAAATAACCTGTTTGTGACACAGCCCTGCTTTGGAAAAGATGCCAAAGAATGCCAGGATGGTTCTTATCTGAAGAATTTTGGGGCATTCACTTTTTACTGCGGGGGCCTTTCATGTCGACAGTCTGGGTCTGCGGATCATTTGCCCTGGCCCGTTTGTGTTGAACAAATCGTGATGGAGAATAAGCAAATTGTTAGAAATTAGTTAGAAACTGCATATCTAGTTTATAAGTAATTCAAATTAAACTGGCCAAATTATTGGTCCTAGTTTTGAGGTATCATAACCAAAATGTATGTTTATTTGATTATTTCAGAATTGGATTGTTGGAAATTTATTGGATGGTTGAAAATGAAAGATATCCAATGGTCCCATTTAAAAAAATAGGTGTCAGAAATTATGATTACTTAAAAAAGTCTAATTTTGGGAAACTTATAGGTCGTTTGGCTCTGGAATCTTGAAAACAGATTCCTAGTGAAAGAGATTGCATCTTTGGTGGTTGGGCACTGAGAAAGCTATTCTTATAAATCCAGCTCTGGTGTTTGATGCTGGGAAAGCTATTCTCATAAATCTAGTTCGTATTTGGACACTGAGAAACAGTTGTTAGGAATATGGATGTATTTTTTAAAATTTTGGGACCCATCTTAAAGATATAAAGGTTCAAATTTTGGGAATTAAATTTCCGATTCAAACCTGAATTCAACCCTTCACTAATGGAATCCATTTCCATGGTGCTGGATTCACACCTGGGAAGTGGATGGTGTTTTACACAAAACAAAATTTCTCCAATATCTATCCCAGCTGAAGAGAATAGGAAAGCTTACACACAAAACCCTAAAACTAGTCACAAACAAAGAGACGCATGCATAGTGGACAACACATGAGAAAGGAAGAGGGACTCTCTCTCTCTCTCTCTCTCTCTCTCTCTCTCTCTCTCTCTCTCTCTCTCTCTCTCTCTCTCTCTCTCTCTCTCTCTCTCTCTCTCTCTCTCTCTCTCTCTCTCGTTTATCAAAACAAAATTTGTTTCTTTAGTTTAAATGCATTCTCATTTATCAAAACAAAATTTGTTTCTTTAGTTTAAATGCATTCTATTATTCATTAGCTAGATGATGAATGCCTCATTTTCACTAGCTATGGTAGGCAGACCAACCTTTTGCATTCGAATACTAAGGGTGTTAAGGTTAGTGGATGGTACAAAAGTTTGCGTGCAAGAACTTTTTGAAAGGGTAGGAGAGTCCCTTCAGATACTGAGATGTTGGCAGGACATGCTATGTAGGGCATTGAGTGATATCAAAGCAATGATCCAGGGAGAATTCTTCCAACTGTATTTTTGTCCAAGTTCCTTTTTGGGGCCATGGTTGGCCCACCTATGGTCATGGTGGACCATTAGATAGACCAAAATCACTCTGATCGAAAGATCCCAACATCCAATTAAGGGCTAAAAAATTGACTCCAAAAACTAAAAATGATCTCAGCATCCATTTTTGTTGGCCCTTAATTAGAAGGTTGTTGTCATCTGATGAGGTGAATTTGGGGCCATGTGCAACTGCAGTGGAGCCCCCACAGAGGAATTTGTATTAGAACACAGTAAGAAGAAGTCGTACTGAATCATCACTCCTCATGAAGATGCAAGATGTTCAAAGAGTTTATCTACTCATGGGGCAGTGTGAAAGGAATCCTCAGATCCTTTTATGTTACTTGCTCTAGAGCAGATTCTACTAGTGACTAAATGAGACGAAATGTTGGCAACAAAGACTCTACCCTGTCTGAATGGTCTCTACAATTTTTCTAGCAAGCTAACAGAGATCTAGTTTTGAACCCTGCTTTTTGATGCATATCAATGTTATTTGATAGCCTAACCAAGGACTTTTCTAGCAAGATTTTCTCTCTCTCTCTCTCTCTCTCTCTCTCTCTCTCTCTCTCTCTCTCTCTCTCTCTCTCTCTCTCTCTCTCTCTCTCTCTTCATTTTTTCTGTTTTCAATGGCAAGAGCTACAAATGCATAAGATACTTAGAATGGTAATGTATATCTTCCTTTTCTCTCTCTTCCAGTCTTGGGTACTTGTGTGATGATTGTCTGGAAAAAAGTAGATGCTTCTTTTTTTTTTCTTTCGATTGTTTTCTTCTTTTTCTTCTTCTATTACTACTTCTTCTTCTTCTAATCAACATTTTCATGTACGCAAAGAACTTAGGAATCAGGCTTCCTACATTGAATAGATGATAGTTTGGTTATGTTGGTAGAACTCACGAAACTGCTATTAATGCCAATCCCTTATTCATAAATGCACCACCTTTATTACAACAAAACTGGTGTCTTATTCTCTTCAAAAGAAGCCATTAGGACTCTCTCTCTCTCTCTCTCTCTCTCTCTCTCTCTCTCTCTCTCTCTCTCTCTCTCTCTCTCTCTCTCTCTCTCTCTCTCGTGTAAGGTTGAGGCATCATGCATTCATATTGTTTGGAAAATATAATTTTTGCGTCATATAGTTTGTTTTGTGGTTTGAATGACTTTGAAACTGCAGGATTTCTATGAGGAGCTGAGCAAGTAGAGAGAGAGATTGAGAGCCTTAATATTTGTGGCAATTTGGCTGACCATATGGTAATATACTTAGAATTGCAGTTCTATAGTATCTGTTCAATTCAATTCTTTCCATAGCTGACAGCTTTTGGCAGGTGAGTAATGTATATTTCAGTTTAGAGAGGAAGAACATGCTACTAATGCTTTATTGCAATCTGAGTGGAAGGTTCTATGCTGGTTAGTCTTTTACCTTTTGTCCTTGAATGTTCTATTATTGTCAAATCTGATTTTCCTCCTTGGGTTAGTACCTTTGCTTCGCACTTCATTGATAAAATCCCTTCTCTTATCCTCCATAGTTTCTTTCAATTCTTATTTCTACCTTAATTATTTCTAACTGATGGATGGAGTGGATTTGTCATGGGCATCTTCAAGGGGCCCAGACAACTTTGGACCACTGGAAATTGGGCATAGGTAATTCACGTCTACCTTATCTATACTAATAAGTAGTTTTTTGGACCGTCTTGCCCTTTGTTTTATTTGAATTAACGCTATCATCTAAATCCAAGTCATAGTTGACAAACCATGGATGTGTGCCTGGTTTTGAGAAGGCCAATTTGGTCCTTCAGATTAAATGGCATGAAATTGCATTTTATGGAATTAACACTCTTATGGCATAATAATTGCATGTCTAGAAATATTATGGTATTTCAACCATCCAATCTTTATGTAGATCATATTCTTCCTATAAAAAAATATTGAATTAAGTAAAATTAGTATTTGGTGATCATAGAATTATAATTAATGAACCAGATTTACAACTGATATTGGTCACTTGTACACTTGAATGTCACGTGTGAAGGGTGCATATGGATGGATGGGCATGAATAAAATACATGTATCAATGTGGGGCCAATAGATGTAATGAAATTCAAGTTACAACATTTGTTGCCTTGATAGCTTTTTACTTTTTAAGGATAGAGGATGAAATGATTAATTGTTTTCCATGTATTAATTTGTTGAATGCTACTTTTTTATTCTTTTTTTTTTTCTCTATATGTGCAGGATTTTAATTAATTGTGCCTAAATTTAGGCCTACAAGCACTCTAGCCTTTTGACACCACTCACGCTACAAGTAGACCATATAGAGGATTTATTTTTTATTTATTATTATTATTATTATTTTAAAATTCAAGATCATTTTCAATTTATTGTAATAAATATTATATATTTTTAATTGTGTAGTAATATAAATTTTGTTTAATATTCAGTTTTAATTGTATTGCATCATTTTTTATGTTTTAAATATTAAAAAAATATAGGTTTCAATTGAATTATATATAATAAAAAAATTACTGGCGTTTTGGGGCCTTTCAAATCTATACAAAGACTTTTACTGGCCCTTGTGTAAACTTCTATCGGTGCTTTTCCATAAGAAAAAGTGTTCCAAAACCATGCTTTTTACGGACGCTTGGATTATTTTTACAAACGCTTATTTCACTTTTACCTGTGCTTCTTTCAAAATTATTAGCGGGCACCAAAAGCGCCGGTGAAGTCAGAGAGGGCACAAAAAAAGAGTACATAATTACTGGCACTCACACAAGTGTCAGGAAAAGCAACTTAGTGTCGGCAGATGTTCCGCTGGCATAAACTTTGGTAATGAAAAACAGTTGGTTTTGGGAGGCTTTTACCGGCACTTCCAGCCGCTGGTAAAAGTCTCATTTCTTGGGGTTTCTTCACCAAATTCTCACAATCTATGAAGAGAATAGGAGCAGTTGCCATCCTCATGGACAGTTTAGGAGAGATTAGGAAGAAATGTAGCATTTTTAACTCTTTGTAAGAGCAATTTGGTTTGGAGTGCCCACATACTGATTAGATTGTCTGACGATTTTAACTGTTGATTTTCTTTGTACTGTAATAAATAAGTTGTGGTCTAATAATCACATTTCAGTGATGATCTTGGCCTTTGATTTTTAGAGTTAGATGTGAGTTCATTTTCTTGGTTCCACTATAAATAAGCTAGAGGTCCAATAATCACACATGGGTGATGATCTCTTTTATTTATTTTATTTTTTGGAGTTGAATGCGAGCCAATTGAAAGTTTTCTTTCCAATGTTCTAAATTCATCTGAACATGGTGACGTAGAGAAATTTGATTTAGAGTAGTAGTCTAAGATTAGTACAGGATCACCAGCGTGTGTGGCTCCATTGGGGCCCACATAGTGAGATGGTCCAATGATTTTAACCTTTAATGTTCTTAGAACTACCGTAAATAACCTATGGTCCAATAATCAAGCTCAGTGATGACATTGGCATTTGATTTTTGGAGTTGAACTTGAGCCAATTTAAATTTTCTTTCCAATATTCTAAATTCATCATCACATGGTAATGGGAATCATTCATTTAGCATAGTTTCAAGTTATGGTGGCCCATGTGGGATAGCATCTAGAATATGGATGGTTAAAACCATTGGACCATCTAAATATGGGCCCCAGTGAGCCTACATATGTTGGCAATCCTGAGCCACAGAAAGCCAACTCAACATGTGTGGTTTTAGATGCAGATGTGGTTAACTAAAAATTTTGATCTTTTTATAAAAGAGATATGATCCATAGCTATCATAGCACTCCAGTTATAGAGCTCCTAGTTATATCAGGACACTTGGACTGCCCAAATGATCAATCTGAGCTGTCCGTTATCTCCAGCACAAGTTTCATGAGCTACAATTCAAAAATTACACTCATTGGACGATTCTAACCATCCGATGGATAGATAATAATATAGCTGGCCATCATTAATGGAAAAAAAATATCAATCAGCAATTTGAGCCATCTATTTCTAGGGGTCAATGATGGATTGCTTATGATTTCAAAGAATCACTTCTATCAGACGATCATGTCCATCCAACCGATGCTTGGAAAATGGATTGATATAAAAAGAAGGCCAACAAACGGATGGATCAGATCATCCAATAGCGTGACTTTCACCTAGCATTCCATGAAATTCGTGTGGATCACCCGAGCTTTTCGAGCACTGATCATGTCTGTGCTGGAGGGAGCCGAGGTGGGTGGGATCCCTGAATATGGACCCACTGTGATGTATGTTCCTTATATCCACACTGTCCATCCATTTTGAAAATTCATTTTAAGCCATGATTCCAAGATGAAGCAGATCCAAATCTCAGATGGACCATAATACAGGAAACGTTGGTAATTGACTATTAATAACTTCACATGGGGCACGGAGGTTTTGGATCAAGTCTCTTCATCCAGGTCTTTGTGACCTTATCAATAGGTTGGGTGCAAATAAACATTCCCGTGGTTCCCGTGAAGTTGTTAATGGTGAGGATTCAATCACTACTGTTTCCTATGGTATGGTCTACATAAGATTTGGATCTCTTTCATTGTTTTTTAAAGAGAGTCCTAAAATGAGCTTTCAAAATGGATAGACTGTATGGATGTAAGGAACATACATCACAGTGGGCCTCACGTTTAGAGATCCACAAACTGCGCCCGGTATTGGACGGATGACTATCGAATCCGAATGAGTCTTCCATGCAGCTGCAAGCATCCGACAGCGCCTGTTTTGGACGGGATCTGATTTGATGCACCCATGACCGTGGACCGACCTTTGATGTATCTATTGTATATGGCTATCCATCCATTTTCTAACTCATTTTGGGTGTGATCTAAAAAATGAAGTAATCCAAATCTGATATGAACCATACCACATGAAACGTGAAACAATGGTTATTGAGAGTTAGAAACCTCTTGGGACCCATAAATGTTTTCTGCTCACAATAAGTCTTTTAACAAGCCTATACTTGTTTTTCCTTTCATCAGTGTCTTCTGACCTTATCAGGAGGTTCGATGGAAATTAAAAGTTATGATGGGCATTAAGGTAGGCCTCATTAAGGTTGGATGGAAATTAAAAGAAAAGCCTGGTCCGGTCTGAATTCAGGCCCGGCCCTTCCGTCTGCTGCCCACTGTTTCCTATTTTGTGGTCCATTTATGATTCAGGTATGGTTCATTTGTATTATTAATATTATTTTTTTTTTGTCTTATGCCCCAAAATAAACAGCAGAAATGGATGGCGTGGATATACAATACACAGATGAAGGTGGGCCCTAAGTTCAGGAAGGCGCTGGGTTGTGTAAGGTCCCCGCCGCACCTAATCCACTCCCACTTTTTATGGTCACTGCTTGACTTAAAAATCCATTCCATCGGTCTACTGCTGCGGAATGGGTAGTATCCCGCCAGTTATGGACGCCAGATGCCTGCCGACCCCTTTCGTGGAAACTTTCATGCACTGAAAGCTAGGTGGGGCCTCCAATGTTGGTAAGAAATTCACCAGGACATGAGCTCGAAAATGAGGCCAAAAAAAAAAAAAAACCCCAAAATGAGAGGGAACAAAAAATCATCTGGGGCACACAACACCAAACAATGAGAATTAAACGTTCACCCTTGAAACATTATTGGGGCCAGAAGTTTTGGATCAGGCTGTTATTTTTGACTTTTCAATTTTTCACAAGTAATATAAATGGGATATAAACATCGCAGTGGAACCCACGGAGGTTTCAATGGTAGGCATTTCCCTACTTACTTTTTCATGTCGTGCGTGCAATTGTGTTTTGGATCTGCCACATTTTAGGCCCATATCTTAAGAGAAACTGGAAAATTAGATGGATGGAGTAGATTTCTCACAAACATCACCTTGGTCTCCCCCAGATTCCCCTAGGTTTATTGCAAAGGCTTTGGCAGCAATCGGCGTTCGCCTGTCACGAGGTCGGAGGAGGCAGTTAAGAGTCAAAATTGTGTAGTTGCAAGGCCCAAACGGATCACTCGAAGGAAAAAGGTAGCGGTCATAATAACACCTGCCATTATAACCTTCGTCAGTCCACTGATTTTTATTTATTTTCCAACCTTCCCATAAGGCCCACTTGAACTTAGGATCTGCCTCATTTTTTTGGCTTATATCTTTAGAATGATGTGAAAAAAATGAATAGACAGTATAAATAAAACTCATACGTCACGGTGGCCCCTAAGAGACTTCCCATTCCGAGTTTGGGGACAGGCGGTACTATCCAATCCGCGTCCTTCGTCTACACGGCAAGACGAGATCCCTTTTGTTTAGAGGACGCTCGTTAGATACTGACAGGTTGAATAGCCAGACTAAAGTGACCTCACCAAGTTCTGTGGGACCCACCATGATGTATGTGTTGTATCCACACCATTCATCCATTTGGAGATATCAGTTTAGGGCATGAGACAAGAATGAGTCAGATCCAAATCTGGAGTGGACCCCACCACAGAAAACAGTGGATCTGGAGTGGACCCCACCACAGAAAACAGTGGGAAGAGTGACGCTCACTGTTGAAACCTTCCTAAGGTCTACTTTGATGTTTTTCTGAGATCCAACGTATTCCTAAGTTAAGAAAGACATGAAAGAAGGTAAAACACAAATTTCAATTTGATCCAAAACTTTTGTGACCCTTGGAAATTTTCAATGGTGTAGGGCACTCTCTTCACTGTTTTCTGTTGTGGGGTGCACTGGAGCTTTGAATCTGCCTCATTATTTGGCTCATACCCTTAATTTATATCTCCAAATGGATGAACAGTAGATACAACACATACATCAAGGTGGGTCTCACAGAACTTGGTGACGTCACTTCGGTGGCCAGTCTCCCTAATCAACCTGTCAGTAGATAATCCGCGTCCTTTGTTTTGAAAGACTTGCCCATGACCTATGTCTACATGACAATGACTTTTGTTCTTAATTAATGGATGAATTGTGGTCCTGAAAATTTAATGACTTGTGTCTGCAGGCAAAGACTTTGACTTCCGTTCCCATCTAATGGATAAGAGCAATCTAAGAAATTTCCTTACATGAGCCCGTTCAACAAAAAAGTATTGTGGAGCCACCTACATTTGTTTTGTTGCATCCATTGTGCCTATCACATGAGCTGATTCAAAACTCAGGTGAGCCATAACAAAGAGACAAGTGGCTTAGGAGACGTCTACAGTTGAAAACCTCTAGGAGTTACCTAAGTTTCCAATTAGGCTAATTATACATAGTTTTTCTCTTCTTGAGATTGGATGGAATATAAACATCATGATGAAATACTCATCTTATAAATTAATAGATTGGCTAGCGTATAAACTTGACAATGAACCCCAATAAAGCTTTAATGTTGACCAGTAAGCCATTGAATTGTGCTGTTTCGATGAACGAGTGCATTGAGCATTTGGTGATTGTTGTTGTTATTTCATTCTCGATCATGTTATTAGTGTGGGCATGCCAGAATTGACCGTGTAGCTTAATTCAAACCAAACAATTATAACCAAAAGCATTAAAATATGTAGATACAATCAGAAATTGACTGTATATAACTGATTTCTAATAAGCTCGGTTGCCTATTCAGGTACCTGCGCACATCTTTGCTTAAAATGATCACCTCTGCTTTTCATATGAAAAAACTTTATTTTGAACCATTTACCACTGAAAGCAGAGATATCTAGAAGGACAGTTACAATGGTAATTCACAATACCAGGTGTACCATTGAGAGAGTCGCTTTACTAGTGAAATTTTAAACGCTTCAGAGTACTGACTGAGAAGAGTATCTTAATTCAATCAGAGTGGCGCTTTGCAAGAAGGGATGGTTGTAGCAAAAATATAAAATATATAAAGAAGTAATGTGAGAAAATACTGCATATCTCATCTAACAGCATTTAGAATACAATAGATCTTTTTATTTTACAACAGTGATTATAGAAAAAAGTAATACTAATCTCACTATAATTACATAGAAACAGTCATGATCCACCTTGGACACGTACACAATCCTTCCTTACATTCAAGTTTCGTTTCTCCGCAGCTTCTTTTGCAACTTGGCAAAATTCAACATGAGTGCCACATGGAACTTATCTTTCACGTCATCGAAGAATTGGAAGTAGGCAGTCCTCCCAGTCTTATTGAAAATTAGTACACCACAGAAACCCCAAAACCCCACCACAAATCCAGGTCCCATGCTTGTGTAGAACCATACCATTTCAAGATCATCTTTGTCACCACCGCCCGGAACAGGGTCAACAGCTGCTTCATCTTTGCCGCATTTCGCAAGTGGAAAGCCACAGAGTTCATCATTTCCAGAATAAATAGATCGATCGATGAGCGTTTGGAGTTGGAAGCCCGATGGAATTCTCCCTGACAACTTGTTATTTGACAAGTTCAAATGACTTAAAGAAGTCAAAGCAGACATGCTCTGAGGAATTGCACCTGATAGCTGGTTTCTTGACATGTCAAGTGATTCTAACGACCGCAGTTCACCGATTTCTTCTGGTATTCTTCCTGTTAAATGATTTCCAGATAAGTTCAAACCAACCAATTTACGAAGGTTGGTTAGTTCCTTGGGAATTTCTCCTGAAAGACTATTGCTCGACAGGTCCAGGCTTAACACCAAATCAAGGATCTTGGTATATTTAAGTTCCCTCCCTTTCATTACTAGGTCTATGTTTTCTTGGTACTCAACAGATGGACTCTGCATTGGTGCACCTCCATACTGTAATAATTCCCCAGTCATGGCATTGAGATTGCAAAGACTGGGTGGAATTTTTCCTGAGAGATTGTTAACTGCGAGGTCCAATACTTGTAGAAGGAAGAGGTTAGATAGTTGCGGGGGAATTAAGCCATGGAACATATTGGATCGTAAGCGAAGAATTTGCAGTGATAATAGGCTTTCCCCTATCCAGGATGGTATTTTTCCAGAGAATGCATTATTCCCAAGATCAAGCGTAGCCAAACTTGTGCAATTTTTCAAAGACGAAGGGAGTTCTCCTGAAAGGGAATTGTTGCTCAAGTGCAATGATTGGAGGTTAAGAAGAAAAGCCACTGTGCTAGGAATCACTCCATTCAAATGATTATTTGCTAAATCCACCACTCGAATTTCTGGGAAATTCTCCCAACATGAAGGCATTCCTCCTGAAAAATTATTCCTCGACAGATCAAGATATTCCAAAGACTTCATTTTACAAATGGAACGAGGAATGATGCCATTTAGATGGTTACCGGAAAGAATCAGTTGGCTTACAAATGGCATGGGTTCTTTAAAGGCAGGGAGGATTGGTCCTGAAAATAAATTGTTGGAGAGATTTATTTCGGTTACATTACTAGGAAAATGGGGCAACGGACCTTCAAAGAAGTTTGAACTTAAATCAACAACACTTAGTGCTTCATATTTCAAGAAATATGGTAGCTTTCCACTAATATGGTTATGAGATAGATTAAGAGAGTAGATTCGGGAAGAAAAGTTACAAAACCAATCTGGTATTGTGTCTGAAATACTTGCATTCCCCAAGTTTAGGTACTCGAAGCTCCTTTGGGTTAGAAGCCAGGAAGGAAATCGAGGCCCTAGCTGGCTATTGGCTAGGCCAATATATTTGAGTTGGAAAGGTGGAAGCCAGCTCGAACTGACATCAAATAACAATGAGTTAAATGACATATCCAATACCTGTAAAGTCACCAGCTTTGCGAAGTGAGCTTCAGACACAATACCAGTTACAGAATTGTACGATAAATCCAAATCAACTAGCATTTGAAGTTGTCCGAGACTTTGAGGAACGGTCCCATTCAAATGATTATAACTAAGAACCAATGTTTTCAAGAACGACAGTTGTCCAAGGGATGCTGGAATCTGACCAAAAAAATTGTTACCTTGAAGATCTAGCCATTTTAGATTTTTAAACTCTCCTAACCCATCCGGCAAAGTCCCATTAAGCTGATTCCTACTCAAGTCCAACATTTCTAAACTATTCCTAGTGCAATGGGAAAGACTGTTTATGAATCCAACAATATCCCCATCCAAATTGCTGTGGAATAAAAACAATCTCTGTAAATTACAGAAGCTCCCCATGCTTTTGCTTCTTGATGAATAAGGCTTGTAAGGTTGGACAACCCATCAAGAATTGAACCTTGGAGAAAATTGGAACTGAGATCAAGATAGACAAGGCTTGTAAGGTTGGACAACCCATCAAGAATTGAACCTTGGAGAAAATTGGAACTGAGATCAAGAGAGACAAGGCTTGTAAGGTTGGACAACGAATCAAGAATTGGAGCTAGGAGTTGATTGAAATTCAGATCAAGAGAGGAACTCAGATCAAGAGAGAAAAGGCTTGTAAGTTGGGACAAGCAATTGGATGTAGACAGACTATCATCGAAATGGTTCGAGGAAAGGTGGAGGATGGAAATGGAAGTAAAATTAACATGCCCAAGAGAGACAGGAAATGTAGTGATTTGACAGCTGGATAAGCGTAGATCGAAGAGAGAAGGAAGCATAGTTATTACCTGTACCCAATTACCACCCACCTCTGTAAAATTAACATCACTCATGTCTAGGTGTTTCAAAGAGGAAAGATGAGAAAGCCACTCAATGTTGTCAACATTCAAAGCATTCGAATTGTTATCCAGACCAGACAGAATATTTCCACCAGAACTAAGATCGAGGTAGCTCAAGCTTGAGAGGTTCCCTAGCTGATGAGGAAAGTTTCCAATGAAACCAGCACTAGAGAGGTCGAGATATCTCAGTTTCTTGAACGAACCAATGAATTTAGGTATCTGTGTCATTCCAAAATCATTCAGGCTAAGGTCCAGATAATTCAAATGCTTCAAAGCAGATAAAGATGGATTTATCTCACCAAACAAGGTCCAATTCTTATAAAAACCAACTGAATTTATGGTTTCCAGTGGATATGGACTTCCGAGATCGAGGCGGGTCACGTGGCCCGTTTTGTTGTTGCAACGCACGCCGTTCCATCTGCAGCAATCTTCATCTGGAAACCAGGAAGAGAGCCGATGACTGGGATCTTTGAGACCTTGTTTGAACTTGAGAAGTGCTTGCATCTCTCTTTCCATACAACTCCCAGCTCCGTAGCATTTCACGGTAGCCATGCATAGAAACACAGCCAAGTAAACCACGAGTCGTGTAGGACTAGCCATGATTACTCAAATAACAAACAACAAGAAGAAATTCTTGCAATGAGCGTAGCTTCTTGCTAACTATTTATAGACAAAACAGAACAGCAAAAGAATAAAAAATTCTTTCTTAGTTTTTAATGGTGGGAATTTAATCACCACTGTTTCCTGTGGTGTGGTCCATCTGAGATTCGGATCTGCCTTATTTTTGTGCTGATGTCCTAAAATGAGCTCGCGAAATGGATGGACGTGTGGATTAAACAAATACATCTGGGTGGGGTCACCCAGCTTTTCCAGCACCGACGTCGGTACTGGATGGCTTACTTCCGAATCCGAGTCAATCTTCCGTGTAGTTCCAAGCATAAGACTGAGAGGGCCATTTTGGACGGAAGCCTATTTGTTGCAGGCCGGACTGTGGAGTCCACCTTAATGTATAGATTGTATATCGCTGTCCATCCGTTTTCAAGCTCATTTCAGGGCATGATCCAAAAAATGAAGCAGATCCAAATCCGAGATGGACCAGACCATATAAAGTAGTGGTTATTAATCGTGACAAACTTGTGAACCACAAATGATTTTTGCTCACAAGTAGTTTATTTTATTAAGCTGCATTTACCCTTCATCCATGTTTTTGTGACCTTATAAATAGGTTGGATGGAAACGAAAATTTGAATTGGGCATTAAGGTAGGCAGAAGAAAGTTTTTAACAGTGAGTGATCAGTCACCAAAGTTTCTTATTTAAGATTTAGATCTACTTTATTTTATTTTTTTCTCATGGCCTAAATTAGGCAGATAAAACGGATGAACAACATAAATATACAATACATATATCGTGGTGGGCCCAAGGTGAGGAGGGCACCGAGTTGGGTGAGACAAGGGCGCACTGTAAGTCGCTGTTTGACTCGAAATCCATTCACATGGTTCACTGACACGGATTGGGTAAGTCCCTCGCCGGTCATGGACGCAAAGATTTCCAAGAGAAAATGCCAAGTGATATTGGTGAGAAATTCGTCTGCTCTATTTATTTTGCGAGATACACATGGGTAAAAAAATGAGATAGATTCAAAAATCAGCTCAGCCACAAATGCTTTCTCCCCACAAGTAATTTTTTTTATCAAGCTAAAATTTTTCCCTTCATCCATGTTTTTGTGACTTTATTAACGGGTTGGATGGAAACTAAAAATTAAAATGAGTATTAAGGCGGGCATTAGAAAGTTTTTAATGGTGAGTGGTTAGTCACCACCTACGGTGGTCTATTTGAGATTTAGATTTACTTTAATTTTTTTTTTCTCATGGCCTAAAATAAAAGATGAAACGGATGGACGGTATGGATATACAATACATATGTCAAGGTGGGCCAAGGTGAGGACAACAACAATTTGGGTGAGAGTGGACAACACCTAAACCTACTTTCACTTTTTGAGTTGTTGTTTGACTTGAAAACCATTCCACCGTTCACAAACACGGATTGGGTAGTGCCTCACCTGTCATGACAGTAGAAATTCGTTAGAGGAAAAAATGAGTGGAGCCCACCATAATATTTGTGAGAAATTAATCTAGTCTATCTGTTTTGCCAAATATATATAGGCCTAAAAAACGAAGCAGATTCAAAAATCAACTGGATTACTAATGCTTTCTCTTCACAAGAAGTATTTTTTTTAAAACAACAAAATATTTTTATCGAGCTGATTTTTTTTCCTATCATCCATGTTTTTGTTACCTTACCAACGGGTTGGATGGAAATTAAAAGTTAAAATGGGCATTAGAGAGTTTTCAACTGTGAGTAATCAGTCACCACAATTTCCTATAGTGGCCTATTTGAGATTTAGATCTACTTTTTTTTTTTCTTTTTCTTTCTCTCATGACCTAACATAAATAGACAAAATGGATGGATGGCATGGATATATAATACATACATCAATGTAGGCGCAAGGTAAAGAAAGCACCCAGTTGAGTGAGGCGGACCTAATCTACTTCAACTTTCTAGTTATTGTTTAACTTGAAATCCATTACCATTGTTCACCGACGCAGATTGGGTAGTGCCTCGCATGTCAGATGCGGAAATTTATGAGAGGAAAAGTTGGGTGGAGCCCATCGTGATATTTATGAGAAATTCATCCACTATATCTAGTTTGTCAAATATATATAGGCCCAAAAATGAAGTAGATCCAAAAATCAATCGGGCCACATGTTTTTTGCCTACGATAAGTTTTTTTTTTTTTTTTAATCAAGCTGAATTTTTTCCCTTCATACATAAACATTTATGTAACATTATCAACAAGTTGGATGGAAACTAAAAGTTAAAATGGGCACTAAAGTGGGCATTAAAATGTTTTTAACATTGAGTGATCAATCACCATAGTTTCCAATGGTGGTCTATTTGAAATTTAGATCTACTTTAGTTTTTTTTTTTTACTTCTCTCATGGCACAAATTAAACAGATGAAATGGATGGATGGTATGGACATACAATACATACATCAAGGTAGGCCCAAGGTGAGGACACTACCGAGTTGAGTGAGACAAGGCCGCATTGAATCTACTTTCACCTTTTGAGTTGCTGTTTGACTAGAAATCCAGTCCCTTCATACATGATGCCGATTGAGTAGTGCCTCACTCGTCATAGATGTGGAAATTTCGAGAGGAAAAGCTGGGTGGAGCCTACAAAAATATTTGTGAGGAATTCATTAACTCTAGCTATTTTACCAGTTATATATGGGCCCAAAAATGAAACAACTCGTATTCATTAACTCTATCTATTTTACCAGATATATATGAGCCCAAAAATGAGATAAATTTAAAAATCAACTGGGCCACAAATGCATTTTCCTCACAAGAAGGTTTTTATTATTATTAATTTATTTTTAAATTTTTATCAAGCTAATTTTTTCCCTTCATCCATGCTTTTGTTACCTTGTTAACGGGTTGGATGGAAACTAAAAGTTAAAATGGGCATTACGGTGGGCATTAGAAAGTTTTTAACGGCGAGTGATTAGTCACTATAGTTTCCTAGGGTGGTCTATTTGATATTTAGGTTTACTTTAATTTTTTTTCTCTTGGCCTAAAATAAATAGACAAATTAGATGTGGATGTACAATACATGTATCAAGGTGGGCCAACGTTAGGACAGCATCGAGTTGGGGGAGACGCGACCGCGGCTAATCTACTTCCCTTTCTGAGTCGCTGTTTGACTTAAATCGATTTCTTCTGTGCACCGACGCAGATTGGGTAGTGCCTTGCATGGCACGATGCGGAAATTTATGAGAGGAAAAGTTGAGTGGAGCCCACCGAACTAATTATGAGAAATTCATCCGATCTATCTTTTTTGTGTATATATATATATATATATATATATATGCCCAAAAGCAAAGCAGATCCAAAATTCAACCAGGCCGTGTGGATATATATATATATATACACAAATGCTTTCTGCCCACGAAGCTTTTTCTATCAAGCTGAATTTCTTTCCTTCATCCATGTCTTTGTGACCTTATTAACATGTAGGATGGAAACTAAAAATTAAGATAGAATTAAGGTGGGCATTAAAAAGTTTTTAATGATGAGTGGTCAATCACCACAGTTTCCTACTGTAGTCTATTTGAGATTTAGATCTGCTTTATTTTTTTTCTCATGGCATAAAATAAACAAACAAAATGGATGGACCGTGTGGATATATATAATACATACATCAAGGTGAGACCAAGGTGAGGACAACACAGATTTGGGTGAGATAGGGCCACACCTAATCGACTATCACTTTTTGAGTTTTTGTTTGACTTGAAATCCATTCCCTTCATGTACCGAAGCGGATTGGGTAGTGCCTCTCCGGATGCGGAAATTTTGAAGAGGAAAAGCTGGGTCACCATAATATTTGTAAGAAATTCATTTAGTTTATCGACAAATGCTTTCTGTCCATAAGAAGGTTTTTTTTTTTTTTTTTAATTATATCAAGCTGAATTTTTTCCCTTCTTCTATGTTTTTGTGACCTTATCAACAGGTTGGACAGGCATTAAGGTGAGGATTAAAAAGTTGTTAAAAGTGAGTGATTGTCACCACAATTTCCGATGGCGGTCTATTTCAGATTTGGATCTACTTCATTTTTTTCTCATGGCCTAAAATAAATAGACAAAATGGATGGATGGTATGGATATACAATATATACATCAAGCTGGGCCCAAGGTGAGGACTACACCGAGTTGGGTGAGATAGGGCGGCACCTAATCTTTTTTTACTTTTTTCTTTTTAAATTTTTTTAAATTTTTTATTTTTATTTTTACACACACCCCACACGTTCACACTAGTGGAATTTCACCACCTATGGATACTCGAACTCTTGACCGAGTGTTGAAACTCCTAAGAGTCTACCACCTGAGCAAGAGTAAGGATCCAGCGGCACCTAATCTACTTTTACTTTCTAAGTCTCCGTTTGACTTGAAATCCATTCCCTTCGTGCACCGACGCAGATTGGGTAGTGCCTTGCCCGTCAAGGATGCAGAAATTTTTGAGTGGAAAAGCTGGGTGGAGCCCACCATAATATTTCTGAGAAATTCATCCAATCTATCTATTTTGCCAAGTATATATGGGCCAAAAAATGAAGCAGATCCAAAAATCAAATGGGCCACAAATGCTTTCTACCCACTAGAATTTTTTTTGTCAAGCTGAAAATTTTCCGTTCATCCATGTTTTCATGACCTTATCAATAGATTGGATGGAAACTAAAAGTTAAAATGGGCATTAAGGTGGGCATTAGAAAGTTTTTAACGATGAGTGATCAGTCACCATAGTTTCCTACGATGTTCTATTTGAGATTTAGATCTACTTTATTTTTTTCTCATACCCTAAAATAAACGGGCAAAATAGATGGCTTAGACAGTACTACTTCGACCGTGTTCACTGCCATATGTTCTTCACGAATCCTCTAGAAAGGCTTAAATGCAGTCATTTCTGATCAAGGTGTGGGACTTAATCTATATGCAGAATAGGCCTACGAATCTATCTGTGCATGTGACATGGTGATCATTCAGATAACTTACCTAGCTGAGACGCCACCATGGAAGCCGGATAAGAATACCAGAATACCAGAATTTCTGTAGAGCTAAGGATCTTCCTCTCCTTCACACCCTTTCTGCAATTCACAAGATGGGACTCGAATTTTTGCCGTGGTGTAGGATCGGGGACCCAACTCTCTTTTATAGAGTCTGTGGAGAGGGAGTTTGAAACCCATCACAACTCTCTCTCCCACGCTCCACATTGTAGCATCCTAGTACAAGTCAAATTACTGTCAGCTTAAGACAGTTATAGCATTCCAGCCTTAGTACGCAAAGCTACGCAGATAGACTGCGCAATACATCACCTGAAGTGGGACCCACTGTTTTACTCAATCATCCAGTCCAATTGAATGACAATCCAAACCGTTGATCAGTAAGGCCCACCAAACAAAGTTCTTACATTCTCCCACTTGGGCCTCATTGAGCAATGTCAATGATTGTCATATATATATATATAATAATTTTGAAAATAAGTTTTGATATTAAGAAAACATCTGAATGATTAACCAATGAAATAGTTGGATAATATGAGTAATGTTATTTAATCTGGTCCATTAAGACAGTCAGTATGAAATGTGGTAGTCATCACAACATTTAATTTATGCGAAGTGAGTCTAAGCGCGATCACAAATACTTTCAATCTTAACGACATAAATCACGAACTAGAAAATGTGATATAATGTGATGATATGTGTCTATCCTTAAGAGGTCCTGAAACTTTTCCATGTCTCCAACGAGACACGACTGTAGTTCTACTTACTCAAAATTTGCGCATATATACAGAGAAGCAGAAATAAATTTTTATATCAAAATCATCTCAAAAAAAAACTGCATAAAATAAGTTCTTTAAATGTCCGTGAAAATCAAAATATGCTCAATTCCTACTAGCTGAAAACATCTGTGGGATCAATGACTCCTATGGATGTTACATGCTCCTAAAATGGTGTGATAGGAAGCCCTTTAGTGAGCGGATCTGCAATCATCTGCTTAGTGTCGATGAATTTCACGGACACTTGATGATTCTAAACCCTTTCTTTTACAACAAGGTACTTGATGTTGATATGTGTCACGCCCCAAACTTGAAAACTGGGCTCATAAAATTCTTGATCGCCGAATCCGGCGTCGACAGCCTCCGTAGAATGCCATTCTCGGCTCCTAGCGCCCATTCGTCAGGTTCCGATCCTGGGATGTTACGAGGAGGATTTTCAACGTTAGTTTGATTCGTAATAAGCATAACCAAAGGCATAACCTACAAACAACAACCAAAAACTCCATTACATTTCCACTATGATCAAAAACTTTACAAGTACAATGAGCATAAAGGAAAATATAATGATGATGAACAAAACTCCAAGATATTCTGCAAAGCACTCCTTCCTCAGCGCTGCTACGCCCCAACGTCACCTGCACGCAACGGTCGTGTATAAGCTTATAGAAAGCTTAGAGGGTGTTGAAAGTGTGTGCGCAGGGTAGTAATATGATCATGCAATATCAGAGTAATGCAGAATATGCAGATGGATCTATAAATATCACGAGCCATACCAAGGCTATGCGATGCAAGATGCAAGACAAGCATACAATCCTCATCTAAGTCCACATGTCAATACAGCTCAAATCTGAAATATCACCGGGGTCTAGTACACTCTAAACCAGATCGCCGCCTCATTGCGCGCAATAAGATAAGTGGAAGAGACCTCACTATCCGTCTGCCAATATCGGGCTCGACTCATCGATAGCGGACCCATTCCTCGAGCTGGTCAGACTCAGCCTAGCATTGCCCCCTACACTCGGGCGGGTAAGGCCGCACCCCCTTCTAACCGACCACGACACAGTGGAGAGCGCAACCGTCTGGTAATCGGCACTCAACGCTCATCTATCCACTCGGTCTAGACGTTGAAGCAACCTCTTGGTACCATAAGGGTTTAGGGACTTTCACCTAGGGATATCTATAGCACCCCATGTAGAACGATATTTCTGGTATCCAATCCTGCCAACCACGATCTGTCTGTGGAGGCTACGACCCCGATGTCGCTAAGGCGTGCAACAACCATGTCACACAATGCGAAACGCATGAATCACACTATCCAATCATGCAGCAAATCCTGCGCGTATCGTGCGCTCATGCAAGGCAACACCGCCTAATTGGGGTCTCATAAACAGTCTGCCCGAAGGCATATTCTATGATCAATCACTCCTCACATCAAGCATACATATGATGCGTATGATCATGAATCATGGAACTATACTAAACATGTTATAATGAAATGAACTATCCTTACAATGCAGATGGGCCCGGACGACCTATACACAATAAGTACGGGCCTAATAATGGGCCCTAAGGAGAGTCGTAATGTGGACATCCAACCAGCATTACACTCGCAATGTGGACGTCAAACCAATATTGCTCCCAAGGCACGATCGTCGTAAACATCGTTACATAATCCGTGTTGGCATAACATATTGCAATGGAACTTAGGTACATAATCCGTCGTAAACATCGTTACATAATCCCTGAGCAGCACATCATCAAGGTGGGCCCCACGTCCCATGCATGGACGGGGTGGATGACATATAAACATCAAGGTGTGCCTCATATGAATGGGGTCCATCGTCAGATGGATGGTGTGGATTACAAACACATCATGGAAGGTACCCACCATCTAGCAGCTGCTGGACAATTGGGATATAAAATACATTAAGGTGGGGTCCACACACCACGTCCATAGATTGGACGTCCTGGATTTGCTGATCAGGTGAGCCACATCAATATCACCTAAAAAGAAAGAGAGAGAGAGAGAGAGAGAGAGAGAGAGAGAGAGAGAGAGAGAGATCAGGTGAAGGAGGGGAGGGACCCCGCCACTATGGGCCCTCCCTATATAGTGTATACATCAAGATGGGTCCCACATATGTGGGCCTTCAAATCACAAAATAAATTAATAAAATCACCCACTGATCGTCTTCTTGGACTTCTTCTCCCACCGATGCGTCATAGAGTTCCATGGAATGCATTTCAATGGTCGAGATGAAGCTTGGATGGTGGAGATGGGAGGTAGGAAGGTGAACCACACTAGCTTTTCTCATGGAAGCTTAGACGTGGGTTACTTGGAGAATGAGAGAGAGAGATGAGAGAGAGAGGTTGTAAGAGATAGGGATGGGGTGTGATGGGTGAGTGAGTGATTGGTATACTTTGTTGTACGAGAAAGTTGACTTTAGGGAGGGTGGTTGTACTTGGGGATGAGTGTGAGTGATTGTACTTGATTGATGTGATTGATGTGATGTTCTCTAGGGATTGCAACGCGCGGTGTTTTTTCTCGAACTGAACGCAGGCCCACATCTCCTGGCCCGGGTATCGCCTCGGCGTATGAGACGCGGTCGCAAGGGTATAAGTTTTGAGTCGAGCAAACTCTGATATACGGTACACGACTCAGGATCGCGCGTAAACGGTGATAGCAGATCGTGGGTCACCAGAATTAGACTGTGAGGACTGCGGGAATCTATGGAATGGTATGGGCTAGGATATGGGCCTCACACAGCTCGAGGTCGACCTGACAGGGCAAGTGATTTCCGAGTTGGGCCCGTTAATGCCCAGGTTGGACAAGAACTAGATAGGGATTAAGTTCAGAATGTCGTCCTCAATCTTCATGGCCTACTTCTCCAATGCATCAACTTTGGAATTCTCTGCTCTGGGGACTAGGGAGAGTTCACATTTTTGGAGTTTTTTGATGAGTTCATGGGTCTTCTGAAGATAAGCGATCATTTTTTCTTCTTTTTCTTAGTACTCATTGGTGACCTGGTTGACAATGAGCTATGAATCACTGTGGACTTTTAGAATCTGGGCCTCCATTGCTGCAGTCAGCGTGAGCCCAGTGAGTAGTGCTTCATACTTTACCACGTTATGCGATGACTGAAATTCAAATCTTAAGACATATTATATGTAGGTCTGGTCGGGTGCCTCGAGGAATATCCCGACCCCACTATCTTTAGAATTGAATCAGCCGTCAACATGTACATACAATGTCCAGGTCAGTGGGTTAGCCTCGACCAGTTAATTAGGGTGAATTCTGCTCGAATAAGTTTCTAGGTTTTGGCCATAGGTGAACTCGACTATGAAATCAGTCATCGCTTAACGTTTGAAAGCCTGATATTTGATGTCGAATTCGCTGAACTCAATTGCCCATTTCGTTAATCTCCTTAACACCTTGGGCTTCTAGAGTACCTGATAGAGAGGTTGATTCATCAGGACTATGATTGTGTGGGCTTGGAAGTAAGGACGGAGGCGACGAGACAATACGACCAAATCTAGGACGAGCTTCTCATATCTGGGTACCTGTTCACAACCCTAAGTCTAAGGTCGCTGATTGCTTGCCTCTAAGTACAGAGGTTCATAAGTAGTATCCCGTGAATACGGGGTCAATCCCACAGGGAGATGAATTGTGAGAAGAAAAAAATCAAATGCAAAACAAACTAAGTAATAAAAACTAAACCAATTATTTAATTTTGAGATTTTTGAATGGATTTAATTCAATGAATTAAAATAACACCCAAGCTTCAAAGTTCCACACATAGGTTAATGTTCCAAAATCATGATGACTTGGATAACACAACTAGGATCTGAGCACTATGGTCAACCTAGTCAAAAAATAAGACAGTTTAAATATTAAAAAGTGATATAAAATATAAGAAAATAATGGATCTGCATCATTGATATATATTCTCAAGCGCAGTGATTCTAAGTATTCAAGATCTATCGGATAATGAATATCAAAGAAATATAACAGGTTGAAAATCTCTCCTATCTAGAAAATCTGATTGATCTAGGATAAGCCTATCAATCAATGTGAATCTTATATGATGGAAACATATGGATCTCACATGATAATAAAAAAATAAAACCTAAATAATAGATAACATGCATATATCATTATTCTCATCATTAAAACAATCAATCATCATAATCTTAAAGAAATATTAAACCCATGTGCTTCCCTTCTAACTTGGGCTAGAAGGAACTTAGAAAAAAATAATTAAATTGTAGAAATAAAAGCAACAAGAAAGAAAAAATGAAAATAGAAAAGATTTAAAAATAAAAAGAACAACTTAAAAGCTTTAATAAAACTAAAAACTCTTTAAAAATCCTAAACTTTGCTTTAGGATGCCTTGAATCCTGTTTTGGAATGCCTTAGGAAGCCCTATTTATAAGTAGGGAACTCCAATTTTTGTAAAAAGTTGAAAACCCTAGAAACCGCATCAAATATACGTATTTTTTCAAAATAGACTCCTCTCTACTTAGTTCGTTTAAAACAGACTTCCTTCAGCGCAGTTTTCCAGAATAAACTTCACAGCTTGAAAATACACTTTTTCAGGACAATTTCAGGATTCTTCACTTCAAATCGTCGATTCTCTTCAATCGTCACTTAATTTTCTTGGATATTTGACATGTGAATGCTTCAATCTTAGTCTTCTAAAATCCATCCCTTTCCTTGGTAAATCTTGAGCATCAAATTCATATTTTTTAGCACCCTTTCAATCCAAGCACTTAAATTTACCTTGCAATACATGCATGAGTAAAATAGAATATTAAGATGATTTATATTCATAAAATCAAAAGATAAATGAGAAAAATTATACAATATTTGAGTCTCAACAGTTGCGATGTAGTAATAACTTAGTGAGACCGAGGTCAAATCCACAGGGACTAGAGTTGTACACGAGTTGAACCAAGCCGAGTATTACCCAGCTCATGCTCGGCTCGCACTACCCGAGTCCTACTCGTACTCAGCTCTGCTCGGGCATCGAGCATGGATTCCCTGCTCGTGCTCTACTCGTCCAAGTACGAGTAGAAATCGAGCCGAGTCGAGTCCGAGTTTTCGAGTCGAGTTCGAGTCTGAGTCCAAATTTGAGCCCAATTCAAGTAGGGTTTTCGAGCAATGAGTTTGAGCTTTAAGCCGAGTTCGAGTTATAAATTGATATTCATTTGAATTTCAATTCAATTGTCAATTAAAATTCAAAGTTGAATAAAGCAATAAAATATATAAAATGTACATAATTTATGATTAAAAAACTTCGATAATTACATATTTACACTACATTATTCAAAATGACAATTTATAACTAATAACCTCTATAAGAGGAGTGTCTTCTTGTATTGTCATCTGATCCATCGGAACTACTATCTATTTTTTCATATACATATTGGTTCACTTCCTTTAAGTCAGAAGGTGAAGAGATATTTCCTTCGTGCTCTTTTACACTTTTAACTAGATTTTTCAAACTTTGTTTATGTGAAGAATTGTATGTAATACCCAATGCCTTATAAAATTTACTGAGATGGTTAGAAATTTGAATTTGTTACTCTTTTTCTTCTTCTTATTTGTCATACTTGATCTTGCTTCAACATCGTGTGGTCTTTGACTCGAATATCGTTGAAGTCTAGAAACTTCTTCCATACCGTGTTTTAAGGCGAGTTGAAATTGTTCTTCTTCTAAAGATTTTAATCTGGCTTCCTCCTCTACATCTTTTATGGATGTCATTCGTGTACTAGATCAAGAAACAAAAGGTTTGGATGGAGTGGAAGGTTTTCTATTCGAATCTAACAGGGCTTGAAAAAGAATTTGAACATCCTTAGAGGCATTGGAGGATGGTTTTACATCACCACCTCGACATGACAAGTATAATTCACAAAATTTGCACCACACAAACTACACTCAATTTTGATATAGTACACGAATGACATATTCTACTCTTTATTTTTCCAGACCTTGGTAGTGATTCAACTAGGGAAGCGTAGTCCCAAATGTTTGTCGATGGGTCATATGACGACATATCTACACTCAATTTTTAATAAAAAAATTAGAATATTGATAAATAATTTGAACTTGATATAGGAAAAAAATAAAGTAATATAAATGTATCAAAAATAAAAGTAAATGAACAGGCATATGTAAATAAATATCAAAGATTCAAAGTCTTCCAAACCACATTCCACCACTTTCATGTTTGTAGTTGCAGTGAAATAATATTACAAATCAAGATCATTCAAATTTTAACAAAAAAGAATTGAAAAACTGAAAATAATTACTGATCTGCATGTAGAGACTCGTCACGAATCTCAATCTCCTCTTTTTTATCATCATCATTCATATCTCCTCCCCATATAGAGCGCAACCAATCTTCTGTACAAATCAACGCTTCAACTGTATTTGGTAAAAGTGAGCTTCGATACTTGCTCACAATCTTACTCCCTATGCTGAATGCGAATTCTGATGTCACTGTTGAAATTGGTATTGATAATATGTCCCATGCCATCATAGATAATGTAGGGTATTTTAATTTACTAATCCTCGTCTTTAACCATTCCAGCACATCAAATTCGAATCGCACTACGATTGGCTCATTGAGGTACATTTCTAGCTCTGATTCCTTAGTATCAACTCCCATTCATGCTTGTGCCAAGTATGATATGTATTCATTTAACACATCTAGATTATCAGGTACAAAAATATCCACATCTCTACTTTCTTCAACACCCATTGCAGGTAAAGTACTAACATACGAATTGTACAAATCTTTAAGGGCTTGACGAACCTTAGACGTCTCTGTTGTCGATCTTTCAGTAGGATAAAGCTTCATGAAAATAAAGCTAACCAACCCCATATTACAACGAGGATCAAGTACAACTGCCAAGGACATCAATAGATGACATTCGTCCCAGTATTTATCGAACTTCGTCTTCGTACCAACTATCATTTGGTGTACAAAATCTGGACCCGCACTGACATTTTTCTATAGAGCATCCTTAGTCTTTCAAAGAGACGGAAGAAAAAGATTCACGGTTGGATACTGATTCCTAGAAAAAATCTTCGTACAATCGTAGAAAACTTTGAGAAATATATGAACTTGTTTTGCTTTTGCCCAATCATCTGTGCTCGGCAACCAAGAATACGTTATGTCACGCGCTGCATATTCAGAAAATGCAAGATGTAATTCCATTGTCGTATCTAACATTTCATAGGTTGAGTTCCAACGTGTACACACATCCAACTTCAATAATTTTTTTAGATGGAACATTCAAACGTTGGATGATGTCATTTCATATACTCAGTCTCGATGGTGACCCCTTTATATATTTCATACTTTCTCTTATGTTCTCTATAGTGTTGTCAATTTCTTTCAGCCTTTCTTGTACAATCAAATTTACAATATGGGCACAACATCTGACCTGAAATATTTTTCCTTCAAAAAATAAATTTTCTGTAGCCCTAAACTGGTTATGTAACCATGAAATGACACTGTCATTTGCTAAAGCATTGTCTAAAGTTATTGCTGAAATTTTCTTTTGAATGCCCCAGCATTTTAGACAACTGTAGAAGCAATCTGAAATAAGTAAACCAGTATGTTGAGGAGGAAGGTTGCGGAAGTTCAAAATTCTCGTGCATAGTTTTCAATCCTTATCGATATAATGAACAGTTAATGAAATGTATCCTTTTCTTTGATTGGACGTCGTTCATAAATCAGACGTCAAAGCTATTCTGGACACTGAACCCAAAACTTCTTTCAGTTTCATCTTCTCCTTTGCGTACATCTTCATGCGCTCTCTCTTCACTGTGATGCAGGAGACATTTTCGGCCCGAGGGTTAAGAAATTGATAGAAAGCCCTAAACCCTTTACTTTCTATCATTATGAAAGGTTTTTATTCTAGAATCACTAATCTAGCATACCACTCATTCAGCTTCTCTTTGTCAAACTTATGAGTGGACACTACGCCTTAAGAGTCGTCCCCTTCTGACTTTGTAAATGACAGCAACTATTGGCCGGGAGGAGAGAGTCTTGGTCTCTTAGGACACATCTTTAAATATCTATTTAGATGTGTCGTATATCATCCTGGAATCTTACTGTATAACCCTTTGCAGTGATTACACTTTATCTTCTGTACACCATTAACTATCATATCTTCGAAATCATCTCACACTCTTCTTCTTCTCTTTGCATGCAGTTGACGTGTCTGTCTCCCTCTAGATTAAAGGAGATATGGTTGATGCACCTGTTTCAGGGATATTTGAGCTTTCGTCTTGATTAGTCATATATAAAATAAAGTTCTCGATATGTTATACAGCTATACCTAGACGGCTAAATCACTAGTTGGGCATACTTACTTAACTGTCTAAATCAGTCACCCAAGGTTGGATAGATTGTAATGCCTTCATTTTTCAATTTAAATGCTACACCAAAATTTCGGTAGCATCTCCCTTTATCTCTCTAGAATATATTAATCTTGTATTTGATTCCCATGTCAATTATCAATACAAAGTGTGGACATTTGACGATGGAAATCAATACATGAAATATATGCAAAGAGAAAAAGGAGAGACGAAATCAGAACAGGCATATACATTTAAATTGGAATAAATGAAGACATTATAATCTATCTAGCCCTGAATTGTCCAAAAAGGGACAATTTGAGAATTTCTATGCATTCAAGAACATACTAAATCTATGTTTGGTAACATAGAAATCCTCAAATGGACAACTGATTATCCTATAGTACAACTAGAACAATACAAATAATTCATATCTATGCAAATAAAGGAGTAGGCTGAAATTGACATTCATCATCTAACTAACTAATAATAAAATGAAAAATGAAAAAACCAAAGGTATCTTAAAGTGGTAGTATTCAAAATTAATAAAGTAACAAGTAAACTGTCATTTATAAAGTAAATTAAGAAACATGGAAAAATAACTATTAGGGCATGAGACTTGAATAGCAGAGGATAATAATTAACATATTAACATATTAACAATTTCTATATTAACATATATTAGCTATATTAACATATATTAACAATTTTAATATATATTAGTTATATTAACATATATTAACAATTTTAACATATATTAGCTATATTAACATGTATTAACATATTAACATATTTCTATATTAACATATATTAACAATTTTAACATATTAGCTATATTAACATATATTAACATATTAACATATTTCTGTATTAACAATTTTTGACATATATTAACATATTAACAATTTCTATATTAACATATATTAGCAATATATGATATTGATATCAATTTCTGACATATATTAACAATTTATACAAAATAATAATAATAATAAATCAACACCACACAATATTCTAAAAAGTAAAAAATAAATCAATTTCTGACATATATTAACAATTTATAAAAAAATAATAAATCGACACCATAATTATCAGGTGAGCTGCGGCAGGAACGACCGGTACCATGCGTGCAGGGCAGGGATGACGAACGAGTGGCAGAGATGAGCTGCGGCACCGGACAGGCCACAGGGATGAGCGGCAGAGTCTAGCATCGTCAGACAAGGGAGTGAGAGAGAGAGAGGGAAGAAGAGGGACGGGCTGAACGACGGACAGCACCGGACAGGGGAGGGGAATGAGAGGAGAGAGAGAGAGAGAGAGAGAGAGAGAGAGAGAGAGAGAGAGAGAGAGCTTTTTTCGAACGGGTACTGGGAGGGAAGGAAAGGGGTTTTGGATTTTTGCGGGCTACTAAAAACGACTGGAGTTGAGTAGGATTTTTTTTTTTTTTTGGGTGGGTATATATACCCTCGAGTACAAGTCAAGTACCGAGTCGAGTATACAAGTCGAGTACTGCCCAACTCGTACTCTACTCGAAATCAAAACGAGTATTAAAAAACCGCTCGTGCCCGGATCAAACTCATTACGAGTCGAGTAATTCCAAGTCGAGCCAAGCGAGTAACCGAGCTTACTCTGCTCGTGTACAGCTCTAACAGGGACTAATCTCGTGTGTATTATGAAAATAACTAGAACTAAAACTTAAAGAAGATGTGAATCTAAATCTAAATTAATTAAGAGAGTAATTATGATTAAAGTGATTAAAACTAACAAATTCAAAGGTGGTAACTAGGATTTTCAAGGATCCACTTGTAGAGATCAGGGAGCCCTCTTACTTGATTCAAGTCACACGATTGGAATTAGAGTCCTATCCTATCTAATTGGAAGATATACAATTAAGATAAATCTGAACTTTCCTTGACGTAATTCTCAATGGAAGAGAATTATGATAATTGGAAGAGATTACATCATCAAACCATGCCCATGAGACGATGGTTAACAACAGGATTTATCAATCCCACAATCTCAAAATCAAGAAAAGAAGATACTCAAAGCTATCGTAGATCTACTGTAATTTGAGTTACAATAAACCATTAAGAACTGAAAGTATTCATTTAAAATCAAACTAGAATAAAAGAAGGTTCAGCATAAACATGAATCAAAGTAAAAGAAATATCTCTTCACGCTACAAGCTTCACCTCTTAGCTCTAGCTAAGAGGTTTAGCCAACCATAGACATGATTGAACTATAATCTCTTAAGAAAAGCATAAAAACAATTAAGAAAAAGGAAGAAAAACTCTTGACGACGGCTTCTCCATACTTTTACTCCACTCCTCAAACCTTAAAAGATGCCTAGGAACATCCTAGGGACCCCTATTTATAGTTTTACAACTCAAACTTTTGTACCGAGTTGAAAAATATCAAAAATCGCCTTAAATTTACGCAGTCCGTGTGCTGTCTGCGTAACCTTCGACTGATCGAGGAAAACCTTCAACTAGCCGAGGGTTTCCTTTGACTGGTTGAGGATGATGAGAAATTAGAGGATCTTGTTGCTGGAGTTCGAGTCGAGGAAGCTTCGACTAGTCGAGTAGAATCCTCGACTGGTCGAAGAAGAGCTTAGACTAATCGAAACAGGCAGATTTTTAGGGTCCATTTTCTTTACTTCAAGTCTTCAATTCTCTTCATTCCTCACTTAGTTTTCTTAAATTTTTGGCATGTGAATTCTTTATTTTTTTTCCCGTAAGATCCATCCTTGGCTTTGGTGATTCTTGAGCATTAAATCCATGCTTTTAGCATTCTTTTCAATTCAAGCTCTTAAATTCACCTTGCAACACAAACATGATTAAAATAGAACATTAAGCATTATCATGTTCTTAAAACCAAGTAATAAATGGGGTCCAATATGTAATATTTGACCCTCAACAGTACCTGGTCTCAGATGGGACGAAGGCCTTGCTGACATAGTACACTGAGAGCTACTTTTTCCCTTACTCCCGGATAAAGGACAAGTTGACCACCATGGTAGAAACTGATAGGTAGAGTAGTAATGGTTTTCCTTGCTCGGGTTTGTAAAGTAACGGAAGTGAACCTAAGTAATGCTTGAGTTGTTGAAATGCTTGCTCATAGTCCTTGATCCATTCCACCTTTTTTTTGCCTTGCAACTACTAGAAGAAAGGAAGACACTTGTCAGTGGCCCGGGAGATGAAACGATTTGAGGGCGACGTTGAGTGTCAAATATTTCATATATATTTTTCCCTTGTTAGTCATTGGTTTTGGGAAGATAAATACGCTTAATTGATATATTTTCACATGTTTTCTCTTGCAATGTGATTTCGAAAGCCATGGAGAAATGAACTCTTAAAGAGAAGATTTATGTTCAAAAGATTACTAAATGAAGATTTGGATATTTGGAAGTCATTAATGAAGAATTCACATGCCAAAGATCTAAGGAAACCAAGTAATGAAGATAATCGAAGATTAGAAGTGAAGAAAATGAATCCTAAAAATTGGCCAGAAAAATCATATTATGAAATTCCGACTCTAAAAGAGAAAGTCCTAAAATAATTTTAAAAAAAGACTTTAGTTCCACCAAAGTTCAACTTCGGTCCGACTGAAGCGTAACTTTTTGTGTAAGCGATTTTAAAGTCGGTCCAAGCAAAGCTTATAAATATGGGTCTTTTAGGAGTTTGTAAGCATGAATTAGGGTTGGAAGAGTGGAACAAGTTGTTGGAGAACTTCAAGGAGTCCTTCCTTTTTTCCCAATCTTCTTATTCTAGTTAATTTTTATGTTTTCTTTAAGAGTTTTAGTTTCAATCATGTCTTTGGTTGGTTAAACATCTTAGATAGAGCTAAGAGGTGAAGTTTGTAGTTTATTTAGATGATTATCGTACTTTAAGTCACGTTTATATTAAACTTCTATTGATTTATAGTTTTAATGAAGGAATATTTTTAGTTTTTTTTGTGGTTTATTATGACTTCAATTACGATAGATGCTTAGAAAGCTTTTGATATCTTCTTATCTTGTTTTGTAATTGTCGGATCTGTAAAATTCATGATCCATGATTATCTCCTAGGTATGGTCGATGGTTGAATTCCCTACGATCATTACAATGGTGCTTTATGTGAGAATTAATTCAATGACAAGTTCAGATTATTGTTTAACTGTTTTATCATCCAAATGGATAGGATAAGACTTTAATTCTAGTTATATTTGTTGAATCAAGTAAGCTAGCATCTTAATAGCTACAAGTGGATCCTTGGCACTGTAGTTTCCCTTTTATTATTGATAATTTTTTCACAATTAATCCAGATTCTAGTTTAGATCTTATTCTAGTTCTAGTTCTAATTATTTTCAGAATACGTACAAGGTAATAAGTTCTTATGGATTCGACCTCGGTGTCATCGAGTTATTACTATAACACGACCCTGCACTTGGGGTTGTTAACAAGCTTTTTACATCATTGCAGGAGACTTTGGCTACGTTTTTCTGAGATTGATTAGTATTGGAATTAGTTTAGGAGTAAGGCTAACTTTTTTCTATGTTTTTAGATTAGATTTTTCTTAATTTTTTTTTAGAAACTAATCTTGGTTTCGATTTTATAGCAATTAACATAGCAACTCCTACCATAGGACACATTAAACTGAGCTAGTAATACCAAGGAAGTGCCAAGAGAGAGAGAGAGAGAGGAGTATATTTACTCAAGGAGGAGGATGACATTAGTGCATAGTTTGATAACCTCACATGAAAAATTGAGGACTTGGAATATAGGAAGGAATCAACTTGACCCAAAACAATCATTGAAACTATATATGAAATTTGTGAGATTGATGTACACATAACCAAAGATTGTCCTACAATCCCAGCTTTTCAAAAGGTATTGCACATTCAAGCAAATGCTGCAAATGCATACAAACGACCCTTCAGTGCACTAAATTCTAACACGCACACTCCTAATTGGTAGAAATTTAATTGAAGAAATGGACCAACTGCAAATGTAAACATTTATCCCCAAGGGCCACCTAATGGACCCCCACCCAAGTGAATCCTCAAGGATACTTTGGACACTTTCATGCAGGGGCAACTGTAGGCATCGATTGCAAGACTTGATACACGATTAAATGTTAGGGGGACTGGGACCTTTCCAGCCCAGCCTCAACCTAACTCAAAAGGTCAAGTTCAAACAAGTCGTCTCAACTCTTCAACTCAATATATGAAACATGTTCAAACCATCACCGCCTTAAGAAGTGAAAATGAAATTGACAAAGAAATTCCGAGGAAGGTTGAGAAACCTAAGGAAGCTAGAACTTTCAAGGAAGGTTGAGAAACCTAAGGAAGCAAAAAATTCAAAGGATGGATGAATCTAACAATGCTCCATATGACAAAGAGCCATTGAAGGAACACAAACATGTGGCCCCATTTCCCCAACGTCTCATCACATCAAAGAGGCCAAGTGAGAATTAAGATATTTTAGAAGTTTTCGAACAAGTCAAGATCAACATCCCCTTGTTGGATGCAATTAAACAATTCACATCCTATGAAAAATTTCTAAAAGATTTATGTTTAGTGAAGCAGAAGCTGAACATACATAAGAAAGCATTATTGACTGGATAAGTGAGTGCCTTCATGAATCAAAACACTCCCCCAAAATGTAAGGATCCTATAAGCCCCACAATCTCATGTGTGATAGGAAACTTCCAGGTTGATAAATCACTTTTAAACCTTGGGGCTAGTGTTAATTTGATACTATACTTGGTATACGAGTAATTGATCCTTAGTGATTTAAAACCCACCAAAACAATGTTATAATTGGCCAACCGCTCGATTAGAATACCAAGAGGAATAGTAGAAGACGTGTTGATCCAAGTTAATAGATTCTGCTACTCGGTAGATTTCATTGTCATGGACACATACCTAGTTACAAATGTGGACACTCAAATTCTTGTCATATTAGGTTGACCATTCCTAGCCACTGTTAATGCCATAATTAATTACCGGAATAGAATTATAAAATATCTTTTGAGAATATGACTGTAGATTTGAATGTGTTTAACGTGCACGAACTATAAGAGGATGAGGACATGATTCATGAAGTGAACTTAATTAAAACATTTGAAGAAGAAGAGCCTCTTTCAATTGAAACTCCTAAATCACTAGAAGGCTACTTGGCTCACTTTGCCAATTTAAATGATCCCATAATACAAGACATAGTGAATGCTTTGCGAGATTGTGTTCCGATACTTGATATTGCTCGAAGTTAATAACATTCCCTCCACTAACATTGAATTTTCACCATTATAGGTGGAGGAGACGCATTCTGAACTGAAGCCTACAACTTCAGATTTTAAAAAGACCACGACGAACAAAATTTCTATTCTTCAATTGTTTCTACTCTCTCATTCACCTCAACCTACTAATATTGAGAAATTGTCTACTGCAGGTGAATTATACATTCGTTGGACACCTCACGACATAAAGAAGAAATTCGTTAATTAGGTGATCAAGTTTCTCTAGATGATAATGGTCCAAGACATCCAAACTTGCCCTAAAGCATGTGTATTGGATGATCTTGTTGAAAACTTTGTTGAAAAATTTGTTAAGATATTTTCTAAAGGAAGAATCATCACATTTGGATAATTCTTACGTTATGATTATATCTCTTGCTTTTCTAGGATTAGGATAGTTGTTTTAATTTTTGTTTAGTCTTCGTGCTTACTCATTACATGCTGAACTTGGAAAAATTTCAACTTCTTCTTCACATACTATATTTCCATCACTTCCCTTTACTTTTGTTGTCTCATATGCATTACATGTTCATATTTGTTATATTAAGGAGAATGTAGATTTTAGATTGGTGGGTGTAGATTAGGTAAACTAATCAGTGTTTTATTATTTTTCTAGTAAAAATTTTGAAAATTTTCAATTTTTCAAAGTTCCATTGATAAAACCTATATTAATTTGATCTAATTCACACTTGATTTATTTTCTTTGGAGAATACTAGAATTTTTTATTTTTATTATGTATATCACTGATAAGCATTGAGAACCAAGTCTGGATATCTTCATCCGCATTAAAAGGAGAGAAAAACCAGTATTAAAAAAAAAAACAATAAGATTGACAAAAAGGCCATGTGTTCAAATGAGAAATTCTCTGAAGAAGAATAAAAAGACTGAAATTAATATAAAAAGGAGTCGTCGATATAAAATCAAAAAACTAAAAAAAGAAGAAAAATGGGATAAGTTTGGAATTAGAACTTGCGTTAATCCAATTGCCTTGAAATGATGTGCATTACTAACATTACGAAACAATAGTTGTTTACTATTGAAAGTAAGTTGAGAATAACTAAGCACAATAGGAAATTGATATATGAACTTATACTATTAATTAATGAAGGAAGACTTGCTTTAATTGTTTACTCATGACATTTGATTGTAATTTTTTAATTTTCACTATCTCGTCTTTGAAATCCTACTCATTCATGCTTGATTGCACAAAAGGTTGTTTTCTAGGAGAGGTTTTGAAACTCGACGATTAAGCTTCAGGCATGTTTTGCTTGGGACTATCAAAATGTTAGTTGGTAGGTGTATTGAGTGTCAAATATTACATATTTTCGCCCTATAATTCATTGGTTTTGGGAACATAAATATGCTTAATTGATCTATTTTCACATGTTTCCTCTTGTGAGGTGATTTTGAGAGCTATGGAGAAAAGAATGCTTAAAGAGAAGATTTATACTCAAAAGATTACTAAATAAAGATTTAGATATTTGAAAGTCATTAATGAAGAATTCACATGCCAAAGATCTAAAGAAACCAAGTGAGAAATGAAGAGAATCAAATATTTGAAGTGAAGAAAATGAATCCTGAAAATTGGCCAGGAAAATCATATTATGAAATTCTGAGTTCAAAACAAAAATTCCTGAAATAATTTCAAAATAGACTTCGGTCTCACCGAAGTTCAATTTTGGTCCCACCGAAATTGTGCAAAATAGTACAGTGAGAAAGTGAGATTTTCAGCATTAATTGGGTCCAACCGAAGAGTAACTTTTTGTGCAAAATTGAGGCGGTTTCAAAGTCGGTCCAAACAATGCTTATAAATATGGGTCTTTTAGAAGTTTCTAGGCACGAATTATGGTTAAAAGAGTGGAGCAAATTGTTGGAGAACTTCAATGAGTCCTTCCTTCTTCTCCAATCTTTTTCTTCTAGTTAGTTTTTATATTTTCTTTAAGAGATTTAGTTTCAATTATGTCTTTGGTTAGCTAAACATCTTACCTAGAACTAAGAGGTGAAACTCGTAGTTTATTTAGATAATTATCTTACTTTGATTCACGTTTATATGAAACTTCTATTAATTTATAGTTTGAGTGAAGGAATATTTTTTATTTTTTTATGGTTTATTATAACTTCAATTACAATAGATACTTAGAACACTTATGATATATTCTTATCTTGTTTTGTAATTGTTAGATCTGTAAAATTAGTGATACACGATTGTCTCCTAAGCATGGTGGATGGTTTAATTTCTTATGATCAACGCAATGGTGCTTCATATGAGAACTAATTCAATGGAAAGTTCAGATTATGGTTTAACTGTTTTATCGCACTACAAGAAAAAAATTCTTTAGATACAAATTTTTAGCCTTAGTTGAAAAAATGGAGGCTAAATGTGTTTTTTATCCTCGGTTGCTAAGGAACTGAGGCTAAAAATTCATTTTTGCCTCATTGCAAAGGAACTGAGGCTAAAAGTCTACTTTTTAGCCTCAGTTGCATAGGAACCGAGGCGAAAAGTCTACTTTTAGCCTTAGTTGCATGGGAACCAAGGCGAAAAGTCTACTTTTTAACCAAAGTTGCATAGGAACCAAGGCTAAAAGTCTACTTTTTAGCCTCAGTTGCATGGGAACCGAGGTGAAAAATATATTTTTTAGCCTCAATTGCATAAGAACCGAGACGAAGTATACTTTTTAGCCTCAGTTGCATAGGAACCGAGGCCAAAAGTCGATTTTTTTAGCCTCACTTGCATAGAAATTAAGGTAAAAAGTTTACTTTTTAACATCAATTGCATAGGAACTGAGGCCAAAAGTCTATTTTATTAGCCTTAATTGCATAGGAACTGAGACCAAAAGTCTTTTTTTTAAAGCATGGGTTATATAAGAACCAGGCCAAAAGACTATTTTTTAAAGCCTCGGTTACATAAGAATAAGGCCAAAATTCTAGTTTTTAGACTCAGTTGTATAAAAATCTATATTACTTTAATAGCTTGCGGACCACGAAACCTTAAATACTCCCCCCGTTCCTCCCAGTAACTCGGCCATCTTTTACATGATACAAGATATGAAGGATTTCCAAAACTCAAGTTGGCCACACCACGTAAAACAGTGGAGCATTTTCAGACGAATTTCCGCTTTTCGCTCTGGAACCGGCGATTCCGCTCTCAGAATTTTATTTCTGAGATGTTTCTTTCAAATAATTGTCTTTTCTGATCGGATTTTAGCCCAGTATCCCTTTTCTCTGGAGATTCTCTAACTTTTGAGATCTAATTTGCGGGTTTCAGCTCTGGAACCGGCGATTCTGCTCTTAGAATTTTGTTTCTGAGAGGTTTCTTTCAAATAATTGTCTTTTCTGATTGGATTTTAGCCCAGAATCCCTTTTCTGTGGAGATTCTCTAACTTTTGAAATTTAATTTGCGGATTTCAGCTCCTGAATCGGGGTCTCTGCTCTCCGGTTCGGGTTTTGTGAAACGTTTCTTTTGGCTTGCTCGTTTTTAAAGGAGATTCTTTCGATTTGAGAACTCAAACGCGGATCTGCACTTGCTTTTTTTTTTTTTTCCTTCTCCGTTTTGAGAGGATTCAAATGCCGAGATTTCAATGGATTTTGCTGGAGTTTGGGAAATTTTAATGCAATTCCTGCTTCTGGAAAGATAATCTCTAGTAATGGTTTAAGAAAGCGTGGGTTTGGAGGATTTTGTGTTCGGAAATTGCTGATTTCCACACTTGAATTAGGGTATTTTTTTTCTGTTTCTGCTTGGAATTTAGCTTCAGATCTTCTTTGATGGAATATTTTTCATTTTTTGATCTTGTTTCAGGGTGGGATATATGAATCTTTACTGTTTTATTTGTTTTGACGGAAAAAAAAAAGAAGAAAATCATAGAATTAGAAAATTTTATAATGTGATTTCCAAGTTTAAGAAAATGTAGCGAGGATTTGAGTAGTTTTTTAAATTTTCACTGCATTTGAATGATTTACTACTACTGTATTGTAGGTTTTGCTCCAATATCTGGTTGCAGGAATTAGCCTTTTGGGATGCTTGTTGATGTCATGATACTTATTTACTTCTGCTTGAAATTTGGCTTTGAATTCGTCCAATGGATATGCTCTTTCTTTTTCTACTTTTTTTGAGATAATGTTTTTGCATAAGGACACATTGATTAAAAAAGGAAATGCACAGCTGAACCATTTTTATGCATTCACTGCCAAGAATCATCCAATCTTATAAGAGTTAGAGAGAGTTAACAACTACAATGCCTTCTGTTTATGGTTATTTAATGGTGAGCTGATCTCAGTAATCATTTGAGAAATGCAGGTTCGGGGTTGGACATTCACAATATTTGCTGGATCATGAAATTTTTGACGAGGTATGTTTGATTCCTTTGACTATTGTTTGAATCTTTTGCTGGATTGGAAGATGTAGGTTTGGATCCGTGGAAAACTTTTTTTTTTTTTTTTTTCTTTTAAAAAAATTCTTAGAACCCATGGTTTGATAGAAAATAAAAACACAATTTTCAGAAGAAAAGAACTGATGAAAGAAAAGAAGTGTGATGTTTCTTCTTGATGACCTGTTGAAATTAGTGGTTTGTGAAAAATAAAAAGAGAAAATTCAAAATTTTCAAAATTTCGGGATTTTGTCGCCAAAATGCTTTTCTGAAAATTTCAAATCCAAAAGTGCGGTGTGTGCTTTGACCTACATCGGAAATGGTTGAAATCCTTTTGTTGTTTATATGTGGACTTGTGAAGAGTATTCTTACTTGGAGTTTTTGGAGGAGGTGATAATCGGGTTACGTGTTCCAGTACGTAGCACTTGAACGCACGCACGCATGCTAGCGCTCGGGCTCAGGCACGGGCGTGGGCAGTGTGGCTGTAGTGGCACTAGATGGTGCACTGCACTTTGCACGGGTTTTATAGGTGACTGAGAACAGTCGGATCTTAAATCTGAAACGTCCAGCCATTTCTAAAAACAGATAGCTACCTTAAAAGCCACAACAGTCCGAAAACGGACGGGCCAGGATGATCCAACGGTTAGATTTTCTGATCTAACGACCAGAAATGTCTGGGATTAATGGACAACGGCCAGAAACATTTTTCAAACGTTCTGAACCATTGAATACCACACAACAACGGTGCTATACCTGATGCTTATATAAACTGGACTATTCCAGTCCGATTTCATCATCTCAACATACCTCTCTCCCATCAACTCAAATACAAAGCAAATCTCCATTATAGAATACTTTGATCATCTCTACGGTCTAAAGTCTGCCAGAAGAGATTTGCTGCGTTAAAATTGTTCCATAGTGGACCTATCGTGATTGCCGTACTCTATATCCAGGTAAGGCTTGTCTTATCCTGGAAGCAATTCGCCTGTAACCCATCAACAGTTGATAAGGGGGCGAATCATGCTTTAAGGACAGCGTATATTATACGTGATTCAGCCTAGTAAAATATTTTTTCAATTTAATTTTTATTTTTTCGGTGTTTATTCCTAACATGACCTGCTCTTGTTAAACGGTACAAAAAGACATGTCGATTTTGGCATTTTATTTTGTTTTTGTTTTTGTTTTCTTCTTCTTCGTTTATTTATTTTCTTTTTCTTTTTCTTAGGTTTTTTTAGTCATTCAACAGCTGTGTTGATTTATTATTATTATTATTATAATATTAACATTTGTTTGGTTGCTTCTATTGTTTTTTTTTTCCAGTGTAGATTGGTGTGGGTTTTCATGAGCTTGGAGTGGGTTTCAGTTCGTCTTCCAGAGTGTGATACCTGATAAATTTCTATTGCATTGCCAGAAAATGTCAGGTAAGTCTTATGGGATTATCATTGTGTTACCATTCAGTTGAATTGAGGATGTAAAGGACAGGCGGCTCTTATATCTTTATCGTATAGATTTTGCATTGGCTACGTGAAACACCATAAACGGTTATAGGGATGATAGAAATGTCACAGGAATGGTATTCCATTTGTTTATGGTCTGTTTGGTAGAACCAAAACATATTAATCCTTTTTTTAAAAAAATGCTAATTATCCTGACCTAGACTAGTCATCACTAGACCGGTAGTATTTTTTTGATTGAAGTTGTCCAATGGAACTTTTCTTCTTTTTTTCTTTTTTTTTTTTTTTTTTTTTTTTTTTTTCTTTTTGTGTGTGTGTGTGTGTGTGTGTGTGTGTGTGTGTGTGTGTGTGTGTGTGTGATTTGCTGATGTGTCAAAATTGGGTTGACACGGGCAAATGTATTTCAAGCTTTGATTGTCCAATTCATAGGTCACCTCTTGATGGATCGTAGCCTAAATGTGGCAGTTGCTGGATTATCATATTTATCATTCACCCAACTCTTGGCTGTTCAATAAGGATCCACAAAAGACCACTGATCGAATAGTTAAGAGGCATCTAAATTGCATGAATCGCAAGCCTTATCCAAGAAGCAAACTGATATTGGATGTTCCAGATGAATGAGCACGTTGTCTCATGAACATTAATGTCGTTCACCTGCATGGTGGATGTTAGAAAACCCCTTTCTTATACATACATCTTGATTTGGATTTTCTAGTTCATACATACATGGGGTGAAGTAATTAAAATGAGATAGTCCTTACATATTGATTATGTGATTTCTTCTCACGTTCTTTTACTTTTGCAGGTTGCTGCTGCCAAAGTAGATTTGAACTATATTGGCTTAGATGGAGCAATTGGATGCATGGTGAATGGTGCTGGGCTGGCGATGGCTACGATGGATATAATTAAGCTGCATGGGGGTACACCTGCCAATTTTCTAGATGTTGGTGGGAATGCCTCAGAAAGCCAGGTATTTGTTGCAAATTAAAGGTTATTTGGTGTTCCATACATGTCTGCTGAATAAGGATTTCTTTAAATCCTCCTTGTTCAACCGAGACACCCCACTTCTCCTGTTGAAGCAAAACATGGTGATGAGGATTAATTGTAAGATGTCCATGCTTCATGGAGTTCCAAGTGCACACCATAATACATCTATTGTATGCCTGGCATTTATGTGTTTTAATGTAGATTGTCAATTTGATGGGCTACCACATGGATTGTGGATGGCCAGAGCTCAGAAAGCAAGTTGATTGCCTTTCATGGTCATCCTTTTAGTGGCCTGAAAAATGAGAGCACTTGTGTATGGCAACCAAGACTATCAGCTTGGTGGCTACCACATGGATCATGGATGGCTGGACCTCAGAATGTAACTCCATCGGACTCATAGTCATCTGATTAGTTGCCTAAAAGGGAGATGGTTAGCTCAAATAATGAGCAGCAGTCTCCATTCAGTTGCAAAACTCGCGACAATTGGATGGTCAGAGATGTTCAATTGCTGTAAAAATTCGGATGGAGTGTATGTCGAGTTTTCTCAGCCATCGCTTTCGTTGATCCTAGGAGAGTCGTTGGTTGATTCAGAAACATCCAGCTGTAATTCCACTCCGTCGGTCTGTTTTTCACTGTTTTTACAATACACGAAGCAGTTGTCAAGGTCGAACTCGCGTTTGGAATTTGGAGTGTCTGATGGAATCGAAGACGAATACTCTGACAAATTTACAGTCAGATCTTCAATTTCCATAAAATTTCTTAATTTATTTAGTTGTTTTGTATTTATATTGTCTAAATCGATATTGTAATTTTTAGCTTTTGAGGTTCGAAAATGAAGAGCATAAAGAGAGCTACAAAAAGCTTAGGAACAGGGAGAGGAGACACGATTATCGGCACAACTATGCCGAGGAATACGGCCCGACGACGGAGTACGGAGATGTTGTGCTCCAGCAGCGGCTGCTGATGGTGAACTGGATTATCGAGGTGAGGGACTCTCGAATCACATTTTCTTAACAATATTCTGTGAGAATCTAAAATATTGGCCGACATGCAACTGAGTCCTATGAAGTTGCCGTTACATTGAATGGTGACTATATGAATATCACAAATAGTACAGGAATTCATCTATATTTGTCATCCCTGTTTGTAGTTTTGAGTAATTACCAATAACTAATTATCTTTGGTACAAACCTTGTCTCTTTTCTCTCTCTCTCTCCCTACAGTTAGGTTGAATGTCACCTTCAACATGGCTATTTTTTCTCTATGATTTGGGTGAATGTCACCACCGACAGGCCTCTATCTCTGTCTACAATTTAGATGGTCTCTCCTCCTGTCCCTCCCTGTATTAACAGTCTAATCTTCCAAACCTTGGCAATGTCAGTATACTCTTTCCTGTAAATTCACAGATAAAGATTAGTTGCAACAAGAATCCAATTTTTCCTGTTTCTTGGTCATTGTAATTTTGATGGCACTGAGGTGGTGATTTTATTATCCAATTATTGTTGTAACTCCCACATTTCGACTTTGTTTTTATCAATTTCTTTCACTTTCCATTCCTGTTATTTTAGTAAACCACAATGTATCAGTACTTAAATATAGCTGTCAAACTCAAATCAGGGTAAAGTCTCAGTGACTATCAATTGACAAATGACAGATTGAATGTTTCATTGGATTTTCTTCTCATAATGGCAGTTGCCGAAATGTAATTCGAATGTCATATGACATAATTTAATTGCAGTTGGGTGTTCTGTTGGCATTCACCTAAATGTTACTTTTATGATATTTCTTTGTTTGTGCAAAATGCAGTTAGTTGATCGGTATGATGGCTACATATTTCTGTGCTCGATCTGTATGTTACTATTTATAGGTAGCAATGGCCTAGAAAAGATGAATTCATGATCGTTCTTGTACCAGAAGGGAAGGGACTGGCACTACTGCAGATATGATCGGGCAAAACTGATAGAGAAAATCGCTACGTTAGGAAGGGAGATTTGTTAATATTTTCTCTTCAACATCATTTTAGCATGACTAAACAATTGTCTTGGAAGATTTGTTAATACTTCGAACATTGATTGCAAGTTTGGCACCTTTTTTGTTTAATTCTATTATGAATTTATATTGGAAACCTGAGAATTAAGCGGTGGTGTTGGTGGTGAGTGTAGAAACGTGAGTCGCAATCAACTTCAGGGCGAATTGGGTGGCCAATTTGGTAGACAACTAACTGGTCTCTCAACATTGTTAGTTCTCTCTTCTCATTAAAATAGCAACAATTCTTAGCCACTTTAGCATCATAGGAAAATGTTTTCTCATTATTCTATTGTTGACAATGAGTGAAATTGCTTTTGTAGAATTTCCTTATTCAGATACACTGTAGTAGCCCTGGAGATGCTGTTGTTGCCCATGGCAAAAGATGGTACCGAGGCTCTTGGCTCAATGGGAAATGATGCTCCGTTGGCTATGATGTCCAACAGAGAGAAACTTACATTTGAGTATTTCAAGCAGATGTTTGCTCAGGTTACAAACCCACCGGTTGATCCGATATGAGAGAAAATAGTCACGTGGAAGGGGACCTTACTGAAACAGTTCATGTGGAAAGCTATGTGGTAGTTTGTTTGTTTTGAAAACTTTAAATAGGCCATTAATTTTGTTGATTGTTGTCTTGATGGATGTTAAATGGGTGAAACATGCACAGGTTCAATCATTGGTTGATTATAATATTGTTACCTTTTGTCGATAGAAACTAGATTTAGTCTCGATTATTGATAAATGATGTTAAAAATTGAATTTAGCCTCAGTTGATGCTAACAAATGCTAAATCTATCTTTAGTCTCAGTTTTGCTTTAGTTACCTAAACTGATACTACAACTCCTATGGCTAAAGGCTTCAACAACCGAGGTTAAAAATAGATTTAGCTTCAGTTGGAGGTAATTGAGGTTAAAATTTAGATTTAGTCTCAGTTGGAAACAATGGAGGCTAAAATTTTGATTTAGCCTCATTATGAGAAAACTGTAGCTAAAAAGGTTCTTTTAGCCTCACTTGAAGAACCGAGGCTATAAAAGTCATTTTAGCCTCGGTTACTAAAACTGAGGCTAAAGCCTTTAGCCACGGGGGTTTCAACCTCGGTTTGGATAACTGAGGCAAAACTGAGGCTAAAGGCTTTAGCCTCAGTTTTTAACTTTTTAAGTCACAGTTTTGAACCGAGGCTAAAGCTCCCTTTTCTTATAGTGTCTTCCAACTGGATAAGATAGGACTTTGATTCCAGTTGTGTTTGTTGAATCAAGTAAGAAGACATCTTAATAGATACAAGTGGATCCTTGGCGCTCTAATTTCACTTTTATTATTGATAGTTTATTCACAATTAATCTCTCTTATTATAGATTTTAGTTTAGATCTTATTCTAGTTCTAGTTCTAATTATTTTCAAAATATATACAAGGTAAGTTCTTGTGGATTCGACCTTGGTCTCACCGAGTTATTACTATAGTGCAACCTTGCACTTGGGGTTGTCAACAAGCGGTGGCTCTTCTAATGAGGCAATGGATCTCTTTTGTCGACCTAGGCAAGGTCATGTCTAGCAGAGCTTGGATCTTGTCAGGGTTTGCCTCAGTTTTCCTTTGGTTGACCAGATAACCAATGGATTTTTGTTAAAAAGAATAAAACATTTGTCTAACAACCCCTTCAAAGAAAATTTTTACTTAAATATAGATAGGATAATTTCTTCCTTAGCTTAATAATTCATGCCAGACATGAACTTGTACAATACCAAAAGCCACGTACAATCCAAAGCCATTAAGAATATTCAACCCTTTTTAGTGTTTGCTAACTTCACAACTACAGGGCTTCTCACGTAGTGCTTGCCATCTGACCATATCAGCTTCCCAAACACATACTGGCCAGCCACACCACCTTCCTTCGCCTGTAGGCTAACCTTAAATGTCTTCTCTTCACCAATCTTCTCAAATTTCAAGCTCATTGGCTTGACTAATACAGAAATTCCTGGTGGAGCAAGGATCCTGGCTGTGTAGGTACTTGGGTGGCCCACATTCTTCACGGTCCTACTTACAGTGGTGAGGCCAGAGAGATGCAGGATGGTTATTGAAGGGTAATTGAAGTTTAAGAGATTTAAAGACTTCCGATTGCATGAGTAGGGTACGCCGGTGAAACCCTCAAAAAAAGTCTTGTTGTATCCGATGGCGCATAAGAAATTTAAGTAGTCCTTAACAGTTAGATCATAGACTAAGCCAGGGTCCACTGCACGGTTAGGATTCACGTGTCCTGCACCATAGCTGAAAGGGGTAGCCTTAGATAAAGTAGAGTTTCTCATGGGCACTCCTATATTGTCTTTTGTTCGTGCAGTGGTCATGATCGCTGATTTGATTGCCGCTGGGCTCCATTTGGGGTGGACTGCCTTGACAAGGCCAACAATGCCAGCAATATGAGGGCATGCCATGGACGTCCCAGATATTATATTGAAGGGAACTCGGCGTGGATCAGAAGGGAGATCGCTGGGACCAGTGTATTGGGTATAAGCTGCAAGGACATCCACTCCTGGTGCAGTAATATCCGGCTATAGAAAAGAAATAGAAGAAAAAAAAAAAAGAACATTAATGTATGGCATGGAAAATTAACGGTTTACACTAACCCAAAAAAAAAAAAAAAACATTGTTTTTATTAGGAGAGTAGAAAAGAAAATGACAAGAAATTATGGTCGATTTCAATTTTCTTTTATTTTTTGTGCAATTATTTTTTGAACTAATTGTAAACACTCTCCTCCATTAGAGAAATTTCCACCCAATGCCAAAAGTATCTTGATATTGAGTAGGAGTATATTTCATTTGCTTGTGGGTGTAAATGTTTCCAGCCCCTCCACTTTGGTTCCCTTCATAAAAATTCAAATACTAAAAATCTCTATATTTTAATTAGTGTGATGCTTGATGGTCAAATCAGCTTGACTCCTGGGTTCTCTCTTTTGAGTTAGATAACCTGGTCCACATGCCTACAATTAGATATCAATGAGATAGGAGCAAAATAGTCATTTTCTCAAAGATAATCATGCTAATAGACTAGAGTGAGCTCGGCTTGGTCCTCTAGCCTGAGTGGCCAGCTTGGCTCGATTCAGTCAGCAACTGGGGCAGTTCGGATCATGCTTATAGACTATGTAGGGTAAGTTGCATTGAATCCCAAGTGAAAGGGATGCATGTGGAACCGCCAAAACTAGTGGAAAGGTGTTTACAATTGTCCATCACTCTTTCAACTATTTAATTTGAAATATGCTCCACTCTCACAGGGCATATCCAAGGAGGCTCCACATGGACTGGCCACATCCAAGGTGCGACCCACACGATGGACACTCCACGTCAACGGTGAGCTCCACATGTTGGACAATAGACATTGAATCTGGCCCCACATGATGGATGGCTCAACATGATGGACGGTCCACAGGAAGCGGATCGGCTGCTGTACCACACACCAGCTATATAGCTAATGTAGATACGTGTCGTGCAAAGACGAGCGCCGACTCCGAGATGTATGAACGGTTCAAAGTAGATCAAAGTTACATGGGCCCCATTATGATGTCTTTATTATATCCACACCATTCATCCATTTTTCGAGATAATTTTAGAGCATTAGACAAAAAAATGAATCATATCCAAAGCTCAAATGGATCACACCAAAATTAGCAATGAGGATAATGATTTTCACCATTAAAAAATTTGTAGGGCCCACCACATTTCATGTTGATCTGAAACTTCTGTGACCCCCAAACAGGTTTCAATGGTAGACGTTCAATCCCCCGCTGCTTTTTGCAGTGTGGTCCAATTGATCTTTAGATCTGTCTTATTTTTCGACTCAAGCCTTTAGACAAGCTCACCGAATGGATGGACAGTTTGGATATAACACATACCTCATGATGGGACCCACAAAACTTGCTGATGTCAATACACTAGCTATATAGCTAGTGTGTGGTACACCAGCCAATCCTCTTCCCGATCCACATCAAAGGTTGGCTCCTAATAATGAATGACCCACATCCAAGGCGGGCCTGGCATGACGGGCACCACACATTGAAGGTGGGTCTACATGAGGGACAATCCATATCAAAGGTGGGCTCCAAGTGATGGGCAATTAACAATGAGGGGCCCCACATATGATGGATGATTGGCATCAAACCTACATGTTGGAGAGTCCATATTAAAGCTTGGCCTTAATGATGAGTGACTTATATCAATGATGGACGTCCCACATCGGAGGTGAGGCCCACACCACTTGATGGGTGGTGAATATTGAAGTTGGATTCCACATGATGGACAATAACATTTATGGTGGGCCCCACATGATGGAAGACCAACATGAAAGGTGCACCCTACATAATTGATGGTGCGCATTAAAGGTTGCCCCTATTGATGAATGCTCTAGATTTAAGGTGAGCGCTGCATGATGGATGACCCACACTGAAGATGGTGCCACGCAATGAATGGTTTACATCAAAGGGTGGCCCCATACGATGAATGGTGGAAGTGTCAGGGGGCCAAATGAACCTGAGTGATAAATACTTATAATATTGAAAACCAAACATGCTTTTTTACTTTTTAGCTGATAAGTGTGTTGTTAACCCAATATGCTTATTTATTATTTATTAAATAGATGGAAAGTAAGATAAGCTACTCATGGGACGACTTGACCAAATTGTTTTTTGTTCATTTTTCCAAATGTGATTTTCAACTAATCCAGCCCATGGTTCTAAATCTTATTGGGAGGACTTGAAAGTAGGCCAAGTCGACGCAATTTAGTGAGATTTTGAACTGAGTATCTAAGAAACTCGACCACATTCATAACACTTTAGTACGTACCTTAAGGATCTCCGGTGTGATTAGATTGGGCCCCCGTGATGAGAATGCAGCCATAATGGGAACGGGCTTAGTTCCGAGCTGTGTTGTGGGTCGGGTAATGTAAGCTGTTGGCGATGGAGTGGATCCAATGTAGGATTGTAATGCAAGAGTCCCATCCCAGGCGATATCAGTAGCCGGGAGGAGATGGGGGTGGGCCAAGGCATCGGTAATGGGCAAATTCATAATGATGGCACCGACACCTCCTGCCTTTTTGACTACATCGCCCTTATTCGCACTCTCTATTAATCCAACTTGACAGGCAACAATCTTTCCTGTTACCTTCTTAGGATTGAGTGAACCAGGTAGACAGAAGGTGGCATTGCGAACCGTTGATTTGGAAGATTTAGCATTACTGGATATTATCAATGGATATGATTTGTTGGGTGGAAGGGTTGTTTGGGAGAGACTTTGTCCCTTGATGAGCTTTTTATTACCGAGCTGGACGTATGATAGGAATTCCCTGTCCATTGTACTGGCCCCCACAGTTATGATCCAAGGGGCTACATTTTCAACCGTACCACTCGTGGGGCCTGAGTTCCCAGCCGAGCAGATGACTGTGATACCATTTATGACAGCATGGAAGGATCCAATCTCGATGCCACTTTGAAAGTATTCAACAGCTGAACCAATACCACCAAGGGAGACCGATAACACATCGACGCCATCGCTAATTGCTGCTTCAAACCCTGCGAGGATGTCCGCGTCAGAGCACCCGGGCCAGCAGACTTTGTATGCGGCCACACGGGCATTGGGTGATCCGCCTTTTGCTGTACCGTTGCCATAACCAAAGACGTTTGCTGCGGGAACGGAGCGACCGCCAGCCGTTGAGAGAGTGTGGGTCCCATGGCCATCGATGTCACGTGCCGAGAGTGTGGCTTTGATTGAGCCATGTTCGGCCTCGTGCCCTTCCTTAAAGTATCTTGCTCCGATTAGCTTCCTGGTGAATCAATTAGTCGGAATGATCAGATACAGTGGCTGTATCATAATTTAAGAAACATACTTTTTCACAAACGTATCACATGTGGAACATGTCTTTGAAGATGATCTAAAACCTCATTCAAAGAATAGGGTATTTTTGAGATTTTTATTTTTATTTTATTTTTATTATTTTTAATGTATGGATATATATATATATATTCTCTGTGAGAGCTGAATAAGGGTTATGGGTACTAGAGCGTATTAGGACTATAATTCTTTTAATAAGATATTGATTTCAACACGAACTTATTTTGTGGAGATACGCATAACGTCAGATAATGTAAATATATTGTGTTTTATGTATGCTTATTTTCTTTATTGCATCCATCTGTTTCTTACAACCATCTTTCTTTTATAAATAGGTCCAACCTACCAAAAAGTGGGACCACCTATAGCCTATATCATCATTAAAAAGAATGTCACAATTGATGTTTATATTATCAAAAAAAATTTGGTATATAATACTCTCCCTTATTACCCCTGTAATAAATAATATCATCTTATATTTTCCTAAATAACACTTTGCATTTTGTAATTATGATAAAAACTCAATTTTGGCCATGTGTCATTTGTTTATCCTCATTTTCGGCGTCTTAACATGGACCAATGGGAAGATGCCATATAGCGACACTATGAGTTTGGAATAGTCAGAATTATACGTGCACCTGAAGAAGAGTTGTATTTGATTTTCCTTAGTATTACATATTCTGCTATTATTGTGACGATACAAACTCTTACCATGCCTTATTAGGAGAGCAAGTTGCCGCACGCCACATGGCTATGATAAAAGTGTCTATTTAAATGACGTGACTGACACAAATATAAATTACCCATTGGACAAGCGTATTCTATCTCATAAGTGGATATGATATTATCTGGAGGGTCAGCTCTCACAAACCTTTCAAAATAGAAGATTTTCTTAGAGACGTTCAAAGAGCCAACAACAATCTAGAAGATTTTAAAGGTTGAAAGATTGAATTAGTATGCAAGACAATTTGGACCCAACCTCGAATTAAGATTGAAAAGGAATGGCTAGATTTACATTGAGACACATTCCACACGATGATTGGAATTAAGAGAATGGGTCCAATTGATAGATTAGTAGTAGGTGTCAAACCCTACTCCTACCAAGACTTGTGTAATCTACATCAGGTTACCACCATAAATAACTGTGATTAAGTGAAAGATGCTCTCTTAATCGAACAAGAGTCTTCTAGTAGAACATCTATGTGTAGGAGTGAAAACATGAGATTAAGTTACCACTAACGTTTCGAAGACCTTCATAGTTGAGATCCTTTGGATTTGCTAAGAAAATTATGTGCTTGGAAAGCCCATACAAAGAATCCAGAAGGATCTTCAAGCCTACCGAGGGGCTTCCACTACCTAAGTTATAAAATGAACATCCAAAGAAGAGTTCGGGCCCCATACCAAATACATTAATTTGCATATCTACTTTACATTTATGTTTATTTTACTTTTCTTAGCTTAGTTCGATACTACCTAGTGGCTTTTGCTGCAATATGCTTATCATAGGAGTAGATTAAATATTTGTAACCTTAAGTTGCTAGATGCCCATGTTCATTTGACCTTTGATTAAATTGTTCATAATTTAGTCATATCTTACTAATCATTAGCCTTGGTCGCTTGTTCCGATAGGTGCGTTAGGTATTTATCTTTTTTTTTTTCTTTTCACGTTAATATTAAGAGTGCATGACACAACGATTATAACATAGCTAATATATCAATAAAGACTGATCGTGTAAGGCTAGTATTTATCCTCTTTTTATATGTGAATCTTCTATTATAATTGAGAAATATCACGTTAAAGCAGTGGTGAGATAAAAAGTCCTTAATACATCGTGATTGACCGTACATGATAAAATGAACTCATTTGTGAGGTGTAACCTCTTCCCTTATTCGAATCTCTAGAGTACATTGAACACTTCTAAATCAGTTGGTGATTGAGAGGACCCTGGGATCTGTTCTAGTATCCAATCTATTCGTCTCTATGTAAACATACCTAAACTCTGACACGCTGATCAACTACACACGTACTTCCAATCTAGACATTCGATCAAACAAGTGAATTTGATTGATTGAATTGAGGGCAACATCATTATTATTTTTTTCTAGGAAGCCAAGGTTGCGTTTATCAACATTTTGAACAAATGGCATTAAGTCTTACCCAAATTATCTCCAAGCCTCGACTTAACCCAAGCCTCTCCTCGTTTTTTTTTTTTTTTTTAATATAACTAAACTTGGGCCTTGTTGTGGGTAGGCCTTGGGCCTGGATCTTGTTGGACACGGGCAATTAAGTGAGATCTACTCTAAAGGTGCAACCAAATTGCTACTCAAAAGACAAGGCTTGGGTACAATCCTCACCTGTCCTGAGTTGGGCATCAGCTGGGGCCCTAGGTCACCATGACGTATGGGTTTTATTCACACCGTCCATCTATTTTATATATCAATTTAGGCCATGAGCTCAAAAATGAGGAATATGCCGGAATCAAGTGGAACACACCATGGAAAGCATCAATTATAATGATGCCCAAATAGAAACCTTCCTGGGCCAGTCGTAATGTTTTTTTGGGATCCAATATGTTCATACAAGCCATGTGGACCTGGATGAAGGCAAAACGCAAGTATCAGCTTGATACAAAATATTATGCCTCGGAGAAGTTTTCAAGCGTAAGCATTTAATCCTTTCATTGAGGATCACTTTAGTCTTGGATCTGTCTCATTTATTTGACACATGGCCTAAAATGATAAAAAAAATAAAAATGGATAAATGGTGTGGATAAAACTCATACATCATGGTGGCCACTTAGAGCCCCAACTTGTGCCGAGCTCAGGACAGGAGGGGCAATGCAATATCCGCATCCCTGTGTTGCCTTTGATTGAAAATGGAAAGCAGAATGATTATGTGAGGGTGTTATTTGTCTTTGAGCTGAAATAGGGACCCATGTGTGTCCTCTAGTAATTATTAGATTCCACATTGATTTATATGTATATCATGATAGGATGAAATTATTGGGGGTGTTGGACCTCATAAGAATGTTACTCACATCTGGCAATACTTTGACTCTATTGCTTTTTTCTTTTAGAAAAGTAATGTGGATGAGGGAATTTCAACGATTTTAACATGCCAAAAGAAAGGTCTCACACCACTTGGACTATTATTATTTTTATAAAAAATAATGTAAGATAAGACAATCTCATTGATTTAATTAACATGTCTTCCCGGGAAGTAGATTGCATGTGGCCTGGGCACAAAAATATTCATATGCCCTTGTTGTAAGAAGCTATGGGACCCATAAAGATGCCTGCAGCAAATCCACTCCGACTACTAGTTTTTTAAGACTATGGTAAGACATGAATCTAAAAATCAAGAAGATCCAAAATTCAAGTAGACCATACAACATAAAATAATAAGGATTAAATGCCAACCATTAAAAATTTTGTTAGGATGGTAGTGCCGTACGATATTTTTGACAATTATAAGAAAACTAATAAGAGAGTAACATGTGACATTGCATGAGAAATAAGAAGTGGATAAAAAGAATTTCAAAGATTTGAAGTGCTTTTTGCAGGCTTCAAGCCTAATTCTACATGTCAAGTCAATAAATGGTTGACATAATGTTACTAACGATATAAACAAAGTGAAATCAAGTTGATTAAGATATAAAATGATAGAGGGCAATCAAAATAAAACTTTAACTGAAAAAAGTAAAGTGAACGGCTGAAACGCATTCAAAAGAAGAACAATCACAAAAGATAAACATAACAAGAGATTGCTCTACAAAGCCTTTTCAACTACCTTAACTGCTAGAGTAATGATATAAATATTTAGACGAATAAGTTATGCAATATAAATTTATAAATAGGTGAAGAAATTAAGAGAGCAATACCATCTCACTCCAATAAAATCAAACAAATAAATCTATCAATTTACCTTATCTCAATTTATCTTAAAAGTAACCATAATTAATGAGTAATAATTCTTAATTATAATTCAATTCTATGCTCATACACTTGATTTTTTGTCTATCCAATGTTAAATAATTCTTTCAAAAGACACATGTTGCTAATGATTGATTGTAAGTTTTTCTTTTTGTTTGATTTGTACTTGCATTTTGAAAGTCTTTAAAAAAATTAAAAAATAAAAGGCACGAAATAACCTATATTTGAAGGAAGAACCCCATACTTTAACTATCGTATGATCAGTATCAAATTCTATATGTGGTTGAGTAAGTGATCAATCTTATTAGAATTTGTTCAAATACATTCATTGCTAATATGCTTATTTATGCTCTTAGGGTCAAAGTTGATACGGTAGATTGAGCCGTTGTATTGATTCTACCCTGCCTGCATAATTAAAATCAAACCGATCAGCCAACAACATGTATAACCTTTATGTTAGGCTTATATTTGTGCCTACAGTTTATCATAGGGTTAGTAACCCCGTGAACGGTTTGGATGGCATTAAAATATATTGGTCAGCCACAATAAAGTTTCAACTGTTCCACCGCGTTTGGGTTGGTTTGGCGGACCTAAGTTCGTGTCTGCCTGTTTTTTAATTCCCCATCCTGCTTTGTTCTTGCAAAACTGACGGATGGAGTGGATTTATCACGCCCATATCTGTGGGCCCTCAGGGACACATGAATATCTCTGCGTGCCCAAAGGCGTAGACAATCCGTGTACGTCTAAAAAAAAGGTGAGAGCTTTCTATGGTAAAATCAGGAGTCGCTGTATGGTACGGCCATGGAATGCCTAGTGAGGGTGACGAGTTGCGTAAATTCTGTGGGGCCACCGTGATATATGTATTTTATCCACACCGTCCATCCAAAATTTCTGCTCATTTTAGTGTACGATGACAAAGTTGAAGCATATCCGAATGCACCAGTCCACAAGAAAAGGTATGAATGAAATGTGAACAGTTGAAAATTTCTTAGGGACGCGGAAGTTTTGGATCAAGCTGATATTTGTGTATTCCCGTTGAACAGATCTTTGTGACACAATGGATAGGTCGGATGACAAATGAAAGTTTCAGTGGTGGACATTATGCCCACTGTTTTCTTTGGTGTGGTCCACTTGAGCTTTGGATACCGTTCAAAATTTTCGGCCATGCTCGAGTTGAAAAATCATGTGGATGGCGTAGATAATTACATATACATCCCGGTGGGCCCCAAGCGTGGTGAGTTTGCGTTCCGCTTTCCGGATGCGAATGCCCACCGTGATGTTTGTTAGAAATTTATTCCGTTCATCCGTTTTGTGAGCTCATTTTAGAAATCGGGACAAAAAAGAGCCACGTCCAATACTCAAGTGGGCCGAAAACGTGAGGACTGTACGTCTACAGTTGAAATATTCGTGGAGCCACAGAAGTTTTGAACAGTTCATCTCAACAGGAATTACGTTGAATGGTATGGATGACATTTAAACATCACTTTCGACCCTAGGAAGGTTTCGACAGTAGGAATTTCCCAACCAGCATTTTCCTTTAGTGCGGCCCACTTAGTTTTTGATCCTACTCACTTTCGGTGTCAAGTCCTAAAATGGCTCACAAAACGGATGGACTGGCTAGATTTATCAAGAACATCACGGTGGGCCCCACCTAGGCTTCCAGCGCAGGAACTTCCTGCGAAAGCCTTATGCCGGAAATCCGCGGTAAACCAAAAAACCACATTGATTAGGAAGGGTAGTTAAAAAGCAGTAGACAGAAAATTACCTGTTACAACGAACTCCACCATTACTATCACATGATCCCTTCCACCTCTTTGGAATGGGCCCCATTCCATCATCATTGAAGCTCTCCGATTCCGGCCAAACCCCATAATCAAGATTCCCAATGATTATATCTTCGCCAAACCTCGCTTTCTGCCACAACGATGTTTCAGGAATCTTGCCGTTCTTCTCCAGCCCTAGGAACTCCCACGACCGAGTCGTGTGTGGCTTCGCCATCTTGTTCCTGAAAACCGATATAACATCCGGATGCTTTGATATCTCGTCAGCTTCCTCTGCTTCTAACTTCGCGGCAAAACCGTTCACATGCTTCGTATAGGAGTAGAAGATAGCATTTTTCGCCTTCTCTTTACTCCCGACAAACGACGCCAAGAACTCGTGGTGGGAGTTCGTTACCCGTTCGTAGTCAATGGAAGAAGGTTGGGAGCCATGAGAGTGGGCTCCAAAATACACGACATAAGATTTCTTATTGCTAGCAAATGTGGGTGTTTGGATGCAAGAAGAAACAAATATCAGAAGAGGGAAAAGAAAGAGCTTTGTAGCCATCATTGCTGCTGCTTCTTTCTTGAATCTCTCTCTCCCCACTATGCCTTCTTATAATGGGCTCGACGTGGTATAACCGTAAATAAGTCAATATCATCATCGTTTTGTTGGTGCTCATTCTGAATGGAGCATGCATGCCGAAGGTCATGCTGATCAGATTTATGGTTGATGGGGGTGATTAGCTGATTAAGGTGGTATAATTAGTGTGATTTTCTGGCATTGCTGATTCCACGATGGACACTATAATTTGGACGGACAGGATCACTGCATTTACGGGGTTGATATGCTGGGTGAATGAGTCATCATCACTTGAAGTAAATGGTTGTGAACTATCTCCACAGTCTATCCTTGTTAATGAGTGGAGTACATTTTAAGTGGGGCCCACTTTTGACGGCCCTTCCGGTTCACACATTTAATAGATGCTCGGATTGTGTGCATTCACAGAGAATCCCTGTGACATAAGTCCGCGCCACAGTTGATGACATCGGCTAACATCAACCGAGAAAACTAAGAAAAAAATTACCAATTTTCAACAATAGGAGTTTAATCTCCACTGTTTTTAATACTGTGGTATTGAGGGTCAAATATTGCATATTAGATTCTATTTATTGTTTGAATTTACGAACATGATACCGTTTAATGGCCCGCTTTAATCGTGTTTGCGATACAGAGTGTATATACGAGCATGGATTTAAAAATGAAGCTTAAAGTATGAATTTAACACTTTGATAACGCCAAAGGCAAGGGACGGACCTCAAGTGACTGAGATCGACGGAAGTGCACGCAAGAGTCCAGGAAAATCAAGAAACTGAAGTTCAAGTTGCCTGAAATTGGTCTAAAATACAAGATCACATAGTTCTCGTCATCCGATTGACACAAGACTTCATACATGTGATGGGAACCATAAATTAACCGTACACGTTGACTTTCAGCCATTGATCCCTCGAAAAGTGGCCCAACAAATAGATCATCCCATTAATTCACTAAGTGCGGCCTACTTGCTACCTGGATATGTTTCAATTTTGTTTTCAACGCCTTAAATGAGCTGAAAAAACGGATGGACGGAGAGGATTTCTCATATACATCATAATGGAGCCCACACTATAGTGCATGTATATAGTATATACAAGGCCGGCCATCTATCATTACATCTACCTGACCGCCTAAACTTCTCAAAAACTCAAAAACGCCAGTGACGGACATGCTTGTGGTTGAGTTTTTCTTGTGGGCCACTCTCATCATATATTATGATGATCAGATCCGTCCATTACATCTCTAGGAGGCAAAATACCCTCGCCAATCTTTTCCTTTTGGCCTGTACACGTGTACACACTTGGATTGTCAGAAAACACAGGATGGACGGTAGAGAAGAAAGATCGGTGAACCATACCTAATCCAAGCCAAACAAACCCCTTCCAAATGGTTTTTCTAGGTCATTTCAATGGACGGTGTAGATTTTTTGTCTGACGTCAAGCAGTGGGACACCAGCCATCACAGCGTTTACATACGCCGACTCTGTTCGCAAGCAGGGGCATCGTCGATCGCTAGTGGGCCTCCATCTTAGTTCAAAAGATCAATCCGAACCGTATATGATGTAGAGGGACTCAATCTGGTCAGAAAAATGCTGAAATTTTTTATCCACACACGCATACATGTCCGTTACAGTGATCACAAGAGGACCATTCAAATTCCATTGCAGTAGGAATTCTTCCCTGGGTCGCATCAACTGACAATCAAAATAGACCTTCTCCTGTCTAAATTCCGATGAGAAGCTGATGGACGGCATGGATCTCTCAAATGACAGTTAAAGTAGGCCCCACCAATCATCCTTATGCAGGAAGCCTTTTGTTGCGCGATACAGAGTCCCGCCCTGTTGCAAATAGCCTGCGAACGGCAGGTCGGTGCTCTACACACATCCACCGTCTTCAGCGCCTATAAAGGGCGGGAGCCGGCAGCTGGGAAGGGATCTTGAGATCTTGGTTTATGCTGGACATGGAGGAGACGTGGGACAGAGGGAGAGAGCGAGAGAGAGACTCTTTTTGTTATTTCTTTCAATATGTTTAGCCTAATCATGCGTGGCTAAACCTCTTAGCTAGGGCTAAGAGGTGAAGCTTATAGTGAGATGAGAGATTCTAGTTTATGTCTTTAAATTAATTTTAATTTATGAATTGAATTTGATTTTAGTTTAATTATTAAGGGACTGTTTTTAGTCTTTAATGATCTGTTGTGATTGAAATTACAATGGGTCTGCAATAGATTTGAACATGTTCCTTTTCCCTTTTTGATGATTATGACGTTAGGAAGCTCTGTTGTTTACCATCGTCTCCTAGGCATGGTTGGATGTCAGTACCCTTCCTAACCTTCATAATCCTTTGATTGGTTGGTAATTAGTTTAATTATGTTGTTTACTTTGTCTCATGGGCATGGTTTGGTGATGGAATCCATTCTAATTCATATACCTTTCATCTCTTTAAAACTATATTAAAGGAAGTTCAGTTGATTTTCATAGTTACACCCTTCAACTGGATGAAGATGGGACTCTAAATCCAGTTGAGTTCTTGAAACAGATATAAGATCTCCCTGATCTCTACAAGTGAATCTTCTAAATCCCTAGTTTCCTTTTCCTGAATTCTTTAAGTTTTAGATAATTTATTTACCATTATTCCTCAAATTACAACCGAATAAGCTTTCATCTTACTCTAGTTCTAGTTCTACTTAATTTCAGATAACGTGCAGGTTTCAGTCCCTTGGGATTTGACCTCGATCTTATCGAGTTTATTACTACATCACAACTCTGCACTTGAGGAGTGAACATGTGGTCCACTTGAGCATAGCTTCTACATCATGTTTGGGCTTATGCCTATTTAGAAAAATGGATGACCGGTGTGGATAAAACACCTACATCATAGTCTGGTCCATAGAGCTTTAAAACAAGCTAACTGGAGTGTTGGGATTACCAGCCAAACAAGTCTTCTGAGCCGGTCATTTAAGGACCATGTGGGATCCATTATGGTTTACGTGCTTTATCCACTCCATCCATCCGTTTTGTCAACTCAGTTAGAGGATGATCCCAAAATTAAAGGATATCTAAAGCTTAAGTGGACCACACCATAGAAAGCAAGGTTGATTGAATGCCTACCATTGAAAACTTCACGGGGCCACAAAAGCTTGAAAAAAAAAAAAAAAAAAAAAACAACGAAGGTAGGGATACCTACCTAGAATGTATTGATAAAAAGGGATATACACTCGTTTACTTGGTGCATCTCTAAAAAAAACAATGCACCTTGCCTATTTTATAATCACTCCACAACTATAGTTGTACACGACCGGAGTTAGATTGGTCAGCTCCCTTGACTCAACTTCAAGAAACTTGTCTTATACTGGTTTAATATTGTATTCCAACCAAGTCGAGCTAGTTTTTGGAGGTCAAAATTTTTTTGAGCCAATTGTTCAAGCTTGCATGAGCTCAACTCAACTTGAATCGAACGTTGACTCGAATTGAATTGGCTTAATGACTCAATTATTTTAATATTGATGTTACTTGCCGAATGTTTGATGAAATGACCTAATGAAGTGTTGTTTCGGGTGTGTACAATCTCTGCAGGATTGATTGGTGGCAATGAAGGAATGAATATGAAATAAATCACTACAAAGAAACTTTATAATATAAGATTGTCCTCAAATTTGATTTTAATGCTGCTTGCGGATTGATTGATGAAATACATATAAAGTAGTGTTATTGTTTTGCATTAAGTAAGAAATTAAAGTTGTATTTTTTGTTTGTAAAAATGCCACACGTGCTCGAACTCGGCTTGAATTGACCCAAGCCACTGGCGGAACCAAGCCAAGCTGGCCAAGCTAGCTGAGTTCAAACAGGGGTTAGTCATTGGCCAAGCCGAGCCGAGCTGTGCCAAGCTCACAGCTCAACTCGGTTCCACTCATGTACAACTCTATTAACACAACCCAATATACAAAGAGCCTCGTAAGAGGAAACTACAGAGACACAATTGCGTGCCTACCTAGGGACCTGTCAATGAGGAGACCTTGACACTTTCCAATTTTCGAAATAGCCCACTCTAGCATTATCAAGTGCTTGTTTACCCTTCATTCAAGTCTTTTTGACCTTACCAATAGGTTGGATGGGGCCCTAAAAAGGTTTCGATGATGGGTGTCATTGTCCTTACTGCTTTATGTGGTGTGGTCCACTTGAGCTTTGAATCTGCCTCATTTATAGGTTCATATCCTAAAATGAATGGTCGGTGTGGATATAACACATACTTATGGTGGAGTCTGTATAAGCTTGCCATGTCAACACTTCAGTTACATGTTCTATGCCACGCAATCAAAATCCAGGGAGAGAAGTAGGGCATTGAAACAGAATATCAAAATAATACCTTTTTTTTTTTTTTTTTTTTTTTTTAATGGGCGTGGTCAAAATAAGATTATTTAAATGAAAAAATTACCATTTTTAATTAGGAACGCGCTCAAGAGGTACTGTACCCGTCGATGTGGGACTCACGGGATCTACAAAGGCAGTCTAACTCGTTCATCATATGCTTCATCTCATGTTAGAGATTTGACATAAACAATATGCTGGACATAACAAGCAAATCAATGATGAACTTTCCCTCTCAACTTGTTCTTGACGCAGGGATGAACGTGATGAGGTCGATAACCGTCTTCCTCAAGGATAACTACTCCGAATCCACGGAGCTTCTCTGGACTCCTCACAGAGACTTCTCGAATCCACGAGGAAAGGAAGCAGGAAAATAGAAATAATTCTAATAAATTTGAAATTGATTGATCAATCATTAAAAACGAGTTTACACCCCTTTAAATAAGGGAACCAAGCAACATGAAAGAAATCAGACTCATACTACAACTAAAACTCCTAGAATTCGCAACTTACTATAAATAGTAAACTTACTATTTATAGACGGTCACGATGTCTACTAGTGCGCAAGGTTTTCGGCCAAAAATAGTAAGTGTCCTATTTGGCTTCAACAAACCGTTCTCCTAATTATCCTAAGCACTTTTCATGTTGGACACAACTCCTAAAGCCCAACGGATGAAAAGTTATACTCAAACTAAAACTTACTATTTATAGTAAAAACAAAATTAAAACGAGGAAACGACCATCGATCAGGGGGTTTTTGGCAAATCCGGGCTGCGCAACCCGGCGTTGCGGGGTTGGTTGGCTAAAGTAGCTCGTTCTACCCCAAAATCATATATTTTACGTCGGATAACTCATTCCGGATTGTGAGATACGCCCGATCTAAGGTCCGATGGTCCGGATCACTTCTGTCGCCGACCGTGCCTTTTCTGATCCATCTTAGCCATGAAATTGTCCGCGACCCGCTCTACATCAGTTCTCTGTAGTGTGGCCCACCTAATTCACTGATGCGGCCTTATTATAAAGCGTTGAAGGTAACATAAGGATGTGATCGATTTGATGGATTGTATGAATGCGTCATGGGTGCATAGTACTCTTAATAAACGCAGCTCATTGTTTTGTTAAAAGATCCAAAATCATCTTCAACAACAGTCCGCAGCCTGGAGAGCACCCAAGCTCGTTGGACCCCACAAGTCATGTGTGAAATCCACCAAAGGGAGTTTTTATTTTATGGCTGACCTTAGCTGTGGACCTGGCTGCTTTTTAGCCCTTGGCCTAAGGATCGTGGTGCAAACCTGGTGGACGTTGATGATTGCTGACATCTTAAGAGGATTGCATACCTAGACGCCAGAGGGAACCGTTACTGGCGTTAACACATGCTGGTGTGCTTCCCTGTCGATGTTGATGAAGTCTACCCCATCTATCACATGTGACATCTTGTGTTTCTACATGGTCCAAAAAAATTAGGCAACCGAAAGTGCAGTTAGACTACACTAAAAATAGTTGAGATGAGGAGACTGATCAAATTATCCACATGATGTGGGACCCATTTTGATGTATATATAATCTATAAATATAAAGTTGTGAATGCTATATATGAGATATCTTAAATTTGTATATGGAATAGGGGTTTGATAGATCGACCACTCTAATCGATCGATTGAACCAGCCCCAAATTATACAGATTGGTCTCTATACAATTTTGGATATCCTCAATCGGTTGAACAGTTGGGCCGATTGATCGATAGAAATTTGGAAACATGTGTGAACTCTTTGGACTATTTTGAGTATGTTCAATCAATAGAACATGGGTGCTCAATTGGTCGATGTTCTACTCGATTGATCAAAAGATCGGGTTGATCAATCGACGACATGCATGGAACTGTGTAAGTGTATTGTATGGGTGTAATTACAGGATTAAGGTAGCATAAGCAATTCTAATAGAGAGCTCAACATTTCTAGGGTTTGGGAAGGAGAAAATGATGGTTTTTCAATGTTATAAGTTCATCCAGCTCTTGTACTTTTGCTTTCATAGTGATTTATTGTCGCTTTGAGCCGTAGTTTTTTTTTTTTTTTTTTGCAATGAATTTTACACATATTATGTTTGCTTTATTGTCATGTGATACAAATTCGAGGTTTGCTTTCTCTGATTCCTAACAAGTGGTATTAGATCTAATGTTGGGATTTGAGTTTGGATTGACATCATGATGATTATGGGATTGAATGTGAAGTATGTAACGAAGAAGTTCTTTAGAAAAAATAACTTCGAACTATAAAAGGTGAAGATGAGAGGCCTAGTTCAGTAGGGGATGCAACATGCACTCCTTAGTGTTGAGAAGCGTTTAAAATCTATGAATGATGAAGGGTGGAAAGAATTGAATGAAATAGAAAAAACTTTGGCCTAATTATGTTTGGCAGATGATGTCCTTTGTCCCTAATCAAAAGACTATCGATTGACTTTGGAAAAAGTTAGATAGATTGTACATGACGAAATCGCGATCGAATCATCTGTATCTATAAAATAAAATTTATAATCCGAATATGAAAGAAGGGTCAAATCTTAATAAACACATCAGCGTATTTAATCAGTTCCACTACAAATTGATAAATGTGGGAGTAAAGATTAAGCCCTAATTTTGTTAAAATCTCTTCAAGAGTCTTACGATACCTTCGTAGATACTATATACAATGATAGAGAGATCAGTGATGCTGAGACTGTCATTTTAGTCCTTCAGTTGAGGGTGTTGAGAAAGAAGGACAATGGTTTGGGTTCCTCTACAGATGCTTTGGTAGTTAAGGAAATGAATTGAAAGCGGGAGAAGAAAAATTGGTCGCGTTCACAATCCAAGTCTAAGGGCAAGGGAAAGATGAAGTGTTAGAACTGTGGAAAACATAGACATATGAAGAAGAATTGCTGGAATCCTAAACATATGATGTTAAAAGAGGCCAATGCAGCGGAGTCAAGTGAGGATGTAGACACTAGTGATGTTCTGACTGCAACCAGATCCAGGTGGGGTGGCCACTTTCATGCATGTGAAGAAATAGGGTCATTTTTTTAGTTGGTTGTTTTTTCTATCTTGCGCATTGGTGGGGAGGTATATGACAGGGTTGTCCTGAGTTTAGGGTCATTTTCGTTTATGTCGGGCATGTCCGAATATGCTAGTGTACGTGTGTTTCTCTTCAATAAAATGGCTGGAGGTGTTAAAAAAAAATAAAAAATAGTGAATATGAATACACCTAAAGGTCAAAAGATCCAAATGCGGACAAAAAAAAAAAAAAAAAAACGTTTAGTTACATGAAGGCCGAGTACATAGATATGGTTCTTATCTACTCTTCTAGGCCTATAAGATAACATTTCAAGTGGTAGTGATCATGGAGCTTTGAAATGCCTTCTATTATGAAGCATAATTGCAGAGGACTTGTTGGCCGTACGTGGAGGAGTTTCTTTTGTAGGATTCGCACAAGCCATTTGCTTCTTGTGTCCTATGTAATCAATAATTGAACGGTTAAAGTAAAAAACATCAATGACCTCGTTCAAAAAAGCTAAAGTCCATGAATAAAAGGTTGCTGCTTTTTAACCAATCCAACTTCCAAAATTTGATTCATCGGTAGTGGGTTACACATCCAAGTTGGATGCTTCTGGTCTCCTTTGTAATCAATAATTTCATTGATCGTTTTCTCAGTTGGATGCTTCTGGTCTCCTTTGTAATCAATAATTTCATTGATCGTTTTCTCACCCGTGTGGTATGGAATTTTCTTTGGAGCGGATTTCTCGCTCTGCATTAGCTTTTTCTTTTCTAGATCTGTGGTCGAGCTAGAATAAGACGAATATGATAGGGCCCTCTTTTGTCGCAGTGGAGCACACATCCCAAGTCGAAACGTGAATCACACATTGTTAGTAACCAGAGCAGTATTCTTGATTGAAAAAGGCCAGTCTAATGCGTTTAAGTAGCTTTCTGGCCATCGGCAATCCTAACCATCGGGTCTATGCATGGAATGCAGCACCCATTTATTTATTGTTTTCCTCCTGCAGAAAACCCGAAAACTCAACCCAATGGTATTCACAGGTGACTCAGGAGAGTGGACCAAGTCTTTACTTGGTTCTATTTGCATGTTGGGCCACCCCTGTGAAATATTTCATCTCAAACACATCCAAATCCGGGCCATATGCTCTAAATCTGAACCGATCATCAAACCCGCAATCACAAAATTCACTTTCTTCTGAAATGTTAGGCCCATTGAAGGCACAGGACACTGTAAATCGACTTTTTTTTTTTTTTTTTTTTTTTCCAAAAAAGGCTTTTTCATATATAGGAAGAATAGAAGCTTTATGTTTGCAAGGATGGGCCTCTTAACAAAAATGAATAAGCAGGCCCACCCACCAAGAAAGGGAATACACAAGCACTAAGATTCTCTCAAGTATCCTAAGCCTACTCTGCCTAGAAAAAGGAGGCCACTAATGAGAGGGGGAAATTGGGGATGGACCGAAAAACGGATCGAGTTGGCCACCACTGCCCATACCAGCAAGCCTATCCGCCACAGCATTAGCTTCCCTTGAGGAGTACAAGATAGAAACTTCCATATTATTCATGAGGGATTTTGATCCTGACCCACCAATACTATGTGGGTTGTCGACCTTGTTTCTATAGCTAAAGTCATGAGCTCGAAACTCATTTAACACTTTTTAACTTCCATTAAAATAAGGAATAACTACCTCATTAATTCGGTATTTACATCTTGCTACCTTTTTAAAAAAGGATTTGAATAAGCAATTCTATTAATTTAAATAATTATCATTAGAGTAGCTTCTGTTGGATTTTTTAACCAAAGTAGGGTTTTTTTTTTTTTTTTTTTAAAATGAAGGTGGGCAAAGCCACCAATTTTTAAACAAAGTTGGGGTTGCTGTGTGAGTAAGGAGTTGGGTGTCTTGGGTTGGCCCCACCATGATGTTTATGTAAAATCTACTCCACCAACAACAATGCATCGCCCAATGTAAGCCCAAGGCAAAAATATAAAAAACAGCTCCATCCATGATTGAGGTGGACTACAATTGGAAACAATGCACAGGCAAGGTTTACCCAAAATTGTTTCCTTTGTATCACCACGTCTGAATCACAGATAGGATTGGATTTTTGGCCCAAGGCCTAAGTTCTCTAGTTTAGAATCTAATGGTTAGTGGTTTTTATATACCAATCCCGGTGGGCTTGTAAAAATCGAGGGTGGACGTCTCTATCACAACTGTTTTGTTTGAGGTGGCCCACTTGAAATCCCAAGTCAACCTGATATTTTTTTATATGGGGCTTACTGTCAGATTACACATCTAAAGGCTGAAGTGGACTTCGCATATAAATTATGGTGGGCCTCTTAAAAAATCAATTGCGCTACTAATTTTTTGCTGATATATTTAGAAATGAAAAGGGCTCACCCCCAATCAATTGGACCACAAATTACAGTCCATCCAAATTAAAGATACCTTCCAACTTTTCATATGTGTGCAATGTCCAACCCGTCAATAGATTGGAATCACCATTATGATTTATCTGTGCAAAAATCAGTCACATCTGTTCATTTTTGGGCTTCACTTGTATTTTGCTATTTATCAATGGTAAGAATGGTTTTCTCCGGCCTCTCCCATTGGTTAATTAGATCCCATTGGTTAATTAGATGGGGCTGATTTTTAATAGGTGATCTTTATTGTGGGGTGAACCTATTGGAAGGATGGGATGTTGCATTCGACTAATAGGTTGTAAGTTATCCATTGGTGGATCCTATCTTGTGGTGCAACTCTATTGGATTTGACACATTCTCTTTATGAAAAGAAAAAACCACTATTGGACACCCACCCTTGCTTTTTTATGGGACCCATCTAAATGCGTATGCCAAATCCACACTAAAAATTAAACATTTAATCCCATTTTAGACACAAGGACAAAAAGTCAGACTGACATGTGATTCAAGTGGCCCACATTAAAGGAAATTGTTAGGATAGAAACATTTGCCCTTGATTTTTACAAGGTCCACTGTAATGATTATATAAAAACCACTCCAACCATTAAATTACAAACAAAAATTTAGGCTTAGTCCCCCTTTTAAAAAATCCAGATCTGTCCGTACTTTAGGTGGGCCATATAAAGAAAAATAGTTTGGAGGTTATGCGTTGCCCTTACACTATTTTCATTGATATGCATGAACTGTAGATGAGGCTGATTTTTGAGCCTTAACACTAAAATAGGGTGATGGACCTGGACGTCGGAGTGGATTTCACATAAACAATATGGTGGGGCCCATCCAAGCTGTCAACCCTTTGCTTGCACAACCCAACCCCACCCTCCTTTAAGAAATCTAACCAAGGTATTTAGATGTTAATTACTTAGAAGTGAATCTAAAAAAAACTACATAATTAATATGGAATTTACAATTTAGTACCTTTTTAAAATGCTTTTTAGAAAGCTACCACTTAGTCGATATAGTTATCATTCCACTACATTCCATCATAGTGGTTATGCAATAAATAGGTTGATGACATGGGTGGCCCCACAGTGATGTTTATTTAAAACTGACTCTGACCATCAGGTGCATCACCACATGCTAAAATTAGTACCTTCTTTGATTAAGGTGGACCACATTATTCGAAATAATGTATAGGGCAATTCTCGCACTCCAATTGTTTCAATTAGTGTGGCTCAGTTAAATCACTAATGGGTATATTTTTGGTTCACAACCCTAATTTTTTATGTTTAAATTAATGGTTGGAGTGGATTTCATATATTATCATGGCAGTCCTCTAAAAATCAAGGGGGGACATATCTTTCCTGACTATTTTCTTTGGTGTGGCCCACCAAAATCACAGGTCAACCTAAATTTTTATATTTCAGCCTAATATGAGGATAGATATCTAATAGTCCGAGTGTATCTTACATAAACATTACAGTGGCCCCCATCAAAATCAATACCCGCACAGCATACAATTCCATTTTAACCAAATCTCTCATTGTACATATTGGAGTGTAAGACTTGATTTTTTGTGGGGCTCATGGTGATGTGTATGCAAAATCTACTTGGATCATTAGATGGGCAGTCCTAATTTAGACCCAGAAACAAAAATAAATAAATAAATAATAATAATAATAAATCAGGCTGACTCGTGATTCAAATGGGCCACAAAAGAAAGTAGTTGAGGAAGAGACATCCACCTTTGATTTTTGTAGGCCCATCATAATGATTATATGAAATCTACTCCAACCATTGGATGCAACATTGAAATTTAGGCATGTTCTCTACGACTCAGTTTCATCCATGATTCAAATGTACCATATCAAAGGAAATTGCTTTGATGGCAATTGTTGCCCTGTACACTTTTGTCAATCATGTGGTCTACCTAAGTTACAGATGGGAGTGATTTTTGGGCCCTTGTCTTAACATGAGGTGATACACCAGATGGTCAAGGTGGATTTTACATAAACATCATAGTGAGGTTTACTCAAGTAGCAGACCCATTTACCTGCACACCAACCCAACCAGCCTTTAAAAGAAACATAACAAACATAATAGAAGGTAGTGGAACGTAAATTCCATATTAAATAGGTAGTTCTTTGTAAAATCCTTTACTTGAATCAATAGGGTAGCTTAAAGTCCCTTGAAATAAACAAATAGATTGAACGTGCGAGTGACTCGGCTTCGGTTATCCTTGTCGCACTGAATCGACAAACGAGTCTTGCCGAATGATCAGGGTCATGCTCAAGAAACGAGTCCTTTGGTGACTCAGCTCGTAATCTCATAATCTAGTTGACACGGCTTAGTTATTTGCCTTCGCCCGGAGGGAGGTGAACTCGGTTGCAGAAGCATGGTAGTGCATTTCAAGCATGTAGGGTCATTGATAGGGAAGCCGATCTCCCTGGCTCCATCCATGGTTTCCTCTATGCGGATCACCTAGGCTTGGGCCAAGTTAGAGTCTTTTGCCCCGCCTTAGTTTAGTGGTTGTAGAGTCTCTATGATAGGCAACTTGTGAGATTTTTGTTCCTTTGGGCTGCAAGAATGTCTCTCCTTCTTTTACAGTCCCTTCTTTGAATAAAATTTCCTTCTTAAAAAATAATAATAAAAAAAATATATAGTTTTACAATTATGGTTTTAACTGTCCATTTGTAGATCGAAAATAGATGGAAAACATTTTTCATTTTTTATTTTTAATTTAAACTACTGATTACAACCATTTACCATCAATGAAATGACCATTTACTAACAACCAACAACCACAGTCCATAGTTTTTGCCTACGAAGTTTATTACCCAAACGCACACACTCCATAGATGTGCTATGATGGGTATGGACTCGTAACATGCATGTACACTATAGTGAAATATTTTTAACTGTCTGTTTGCAGGTCACCGACACTAAAACAAAATAAGGATTAAGTGACGGCTTGGGGGATCTTTTTCTGGCGCTAAGTAAAACCGGCCGCCGACAAAGGATTGATATAAATGCTTTAAAAGAAAAAACCTAACCCTCATTCGTAACATTTCCCTCTCCCCACTGCTGACACACACACACACTCTCTCTCTCTCTCTCTCTCATCTAGTTGTAATCTTTTTATTTCTCCTTCCTTTAATACAGGTATGCTATTGGATATTCCATTTTCGCATAAAGCCCTAGGGCTTCGTCTCTTCATCTCCTTCCACATTCACTACATTTTGATGAAGCCTCAATCTGTAGCTGGGATTACAAAAACCCAAATGCGAGGACTGATTTGAATGTGTGCAGATCTGTTCTCTGGATTTTGCAACGATTTTGGGTAATGTAGTTGGGTTTTTTAAAATCACCATTTGTCCTGTTGCGAGATGTTTTAAATCTGAGTCCTTTCGCAACTGGGATGCGAAAGGGAAGTTTCCTAAACTATAAATAAGGGTCCCTAGGGCTATTCTAAAATTATTCTAAAGCTTTCTAAAAGATTTCTAAGGGTTCCTAAAAGGATTTTAAGGTTTCTAAAGGGTGTAGCAAGGGTGAGATTCGAGGTTATTCGAATCAGGTAAGTCCTCTCTCTTGTAATTTCTATTTTTATAGTGGAATTCTGTTGCTTTGTGCTGTGGTTTTTTTCCGTAAGGATTTTCCACGTTAAATCTGTGTGTTCTCTTGTATGTACTTGGTGTCATTGTATTGCTATCCTAGATCTAGATCTGTGTGATTCCGCAGGCCAAAATCCTAAAAAGTTGTATCAAAGCAATTGTTGGGGCACAGATCTAAATATGAGGGATTAGTAATAATGGCGAGCACTAGGTATGAGATTGAGAAGTACCTAGGAAAAAATAATTTTGAGATATGGAAGATCAAGATGATGAGTTCCTTAATCAAGAAAGGCGAAGATGGTACTCTTGAGGAGCGAAAGTCTACTATGACTGATGATAAATGGAATACTCTTGATAAGAAGGTTTTATCATCGTTCCGTTTATGTCTCACGGATGAGATTCTTTACAACGTCATGAGGGAGAAAACCGCGGCTAAGTTATGGACGAAATTAGAGGATGCTTATGCGAAAAAATTCTCTGAAAATCGTCTGCACTTGAAGCGGCAGTGGTATAACTTCAAGATGATAGAGGGTAGAGATCTGGAGGTTCACATCAGAAATTTTAATAAATTAGTTTACAAATTGCTGGATATGGAGGAAGTGATGAAAGATGAAGAACAAGCATGCATGTTACTGAATTCTCTTCTGACGTCGTATGAGTCATTCAAGGACACCATGTGCAGCACAAATAAAAACCTTGAGTGTCGACACCATTATCTCGGCCCTTCAAGGGAAGGCTATGAGAAAGCTAAATGACGACATGAGGACATCTTCTGATGCACTGTTTATAATGGGTAGGAATTCTGAACAAGGTACGAGTTCTTCAAGTTATAGATCCAAATCCAAGGGCAAGGGCAAGGGCAAAGGAAAGGTAAAGTGCTGGAATTTTGGAAAGGAAGGACATGTGAAGAAGGATTGTGAAAATCTTAAATCGAAGAGAGAAGATTTTGAGGCTTCGTACAGGGAGGCCAATGTTACCACGTCAGATGAATCGAGTGGATGTGATGGTGATGTTTTGTCTGTGTCTACTATCAGGCGGTCATACGATGATCATAAGGACGAGTGGATGCTAGACACAGGGACATCTTTTCACATGACTCCTCATCGGAGTTGGTTTGCTAGCTATAGGGAGTGCGATAGTGGACAAGTGTTTATGGACAATGACTTTGCCTGTAATGTTGTGGCTGTTGGTATGGTGTGCATCAGGATGTTTGATGAGGTGGAGCGTACCTTGACAGATGTTAGGCACGTTCCTAATTTGAAGCAGAATTTAATTTCTCTTGGTGTACTTGAGGCATAAGGATGTAAGTACACAGGTATTGATAGTGCTCTTAATGTATCTAAGGGGGCACGGATAATCATGAAAGCACAATGACTCGGTAACTTGTACAGGTTGATCTGGAGCACTTCAAAAGATGGAGCTGCAGTAGAGGTAGCAGATTCCACCTCTGCACGTGTGTGACATGTTGGGCATGGCTACATGAGCGGGTAGGGCAGGAAGGCTGAGACGTGCAGACAGGGATACAGAGCAGGTGGAGCAGCCACCTGTAAGGAAAAGTGAAGAGCAGATCTACATGAAGCAACTAGAACGGTTCAAAATTAAAGGGGCTGAGAAAAGACTTTGCAGGAGGTCATGATTTGACCTATCACCTATGCAGTGATTAGATTCCTTCATGGTGAGTTAGGAATTGATGACATGTAGATTGCCAATTATGACTGTCTGAAATTAATATACTGAAGACTTGGTTAAGTGGGACATTCAGGATCAAGGATCGGGGGGCTGTAAAGATAGTTCTCGGCATTGAGACTGAAGGAGGAGTAGGCTTTGGTAATCACAGGAGGAATACCTGTGTGTAGGTATTGATCAAGGATGTGATGGGCCAGGAAAAGCCGAAGAGCGTTCCCTACGCGTCTCTCCTTAAGTTTTTCTCAGGACATGTCCCAAAACAGATGAGGAAAAACAGGATATCTCATAAGCCTTATTCGAATGCGGTTGGCAGTATATGCCATGGTCTGGATTAGACTAGTTATTTCACAGGTTATCAGTGTTGTGAGCAAGTACTCCAGCAAGCAATATTGGGTAGCGGTGAAATGGTATGAAGACTACGTCTTTCCTTTTGAGAAGATAGGAGCAAAGATAGTTGGGCACGTGGATTCTGATCCGACGGATATGCTCTCCTAGATCGTTCCTGTAGAGAAGTTCAAGGTTTGTAAAACTTCTCTGGGCTTGACGATGGCGTAAAAGGAAGATGGAGTGTGCAAGAGAAGCTATGATGTGATGCAGAAATAAGAGAAGAGCTCAAAAAGCTACACGGTTGAAGATTGAAGACATGGTGAAAATTATTGCGAGATGTCTTAAATCTGAGTCCTTTCGCAGCTGGGATGTAAAAGGGTCCTTTCACAACTGGGATGCGAAAGGGAAGTTTCCTAAACTATAAATAGGGATCCCTAGGGCTATTCTAAAATTATTCTAAAGCTTTCTAAAAGGTTTTCAAAGGTTCCTAAAATGATTTTAGGGTTTCTAAAGGGTGTAGCAAGGGTGAGATTCGAGGTTGTTCGAATCGGGTAAGTCCTCTTTCTTGTAATTTCTATTTTCATAGTAGAATTTTGTCACTTTGTGCCGTGGTTTTTTCCCGCAAGGGTTTTCCACGTTAAATCTATGTGTTCTTTTGTATGTACTTAGTGCGATTGAATTGTTATCCTAAATCTAGATTTGTGTGATTCCGCAGGCCAAAATCCCAACATGTCTCCCCCCTTCCTTCCCTTTTTTATTCTTTTCTTTTTTATTCTTTTTTTTTTTTTGAAATTTGGGACATTTAATTCCCAATTGGAGATTTGAACTATTCTTTTCAGTTTTGCTGAATTTTTAGTGTATTTTTCAAGTCTTTTATCTGGTTTGAAATATGCATATTAGCCATTTAAAGAAATGCTTCGACCAGGATCCTTTTCAGTTCTCTTGAGTATTTTAGCCAATCTTTTGTAGTATGCATGCCATTAGATACTATATCAGTAAATTGTAGTATTTTTTTTATAGTTTGCAATAATTTTTTTAAATATTTTCTTTCTAAAAGATTTTAAGGTTGACTTGCCTCCAACACTAGCCTGGGTAAAGGTTTGTTGATACAGGGGGCAGCCATTCACCAAATCCTAAATTGTTGCGACAACAATATGATGATGATAATCATGATTTGGTAAGGTGCAAGCCGACAAACCCAAACTTGCATTTAATTAGAAACAGTCAAATCACGTTCTCCATGAGTAACATTAAAGATAAAAGATGAGTCTGGTTTGATCGAGTGCAGGCACCTCTCATCATCATGCTAGTCATAACAAATATGGCCATGTCATGTTCTCCATGAGTAACATTGACATTAAAGATGAATCAGGGATAACTTGGTGAATGAACATTTCAAAACTCTTTGACGATAGATTATACGCTTTTGGACCCGATAGATTATGCACTTTTGGGCCTGTGGAACTCATGTAGCAACTGTACCACTAAGGTGTGACTCAACTATTAATTAGATAAATCTGATTTTCGAAGATATTTTAGGGCACCCCACCTCATGGTATGGCTTACTAGTGAAGGGTTGGATGGCACGTATACAATACAATGGACCACACAAGGATATAGTGTATAAGTAAGTGAATGAATAAGCAAGTGCCATGGCATATAAGCAAGAGAATAGACAAGGAATGAGCCAGGGGATAAATGAGTAACTTCTAAGGATATATTCAAGAAAGATCCTCTCCAGCATTGTTAGTGCTGTTAATTGCATCTGACCACTTGAACAGTCCAATCAATTGGTCCAAACTATCTATTAACTTCTCAACACATTTGTACTTATTTTTGTAGCCATCCTTTTTCATGCCATGTGTGGATGGTTAGGATTGCCTAATAAAAATGACCCTTTAAATCATAAGCAGTTTATGATGGTCCCGGTTGCTGATTGGACCTGATTTTATGAAAAATTGGAACATCTAGGTAGACTAGTTCTGGAACCACATGGATAAAAGGGGCCCACCTTTGCCTTTAAATTGTTGACCCATTATGTGGGTCCCATCATGAGGTATTTATTATATTCAAACCGTCTGTCCATTTGGAGAGCTCGTTGCAAGGCTAGAGATGTAAAATAACACAGATCTAAAGATCAAGTGGACCTCTCTGTAAAAAGCAATGGGGGATTGAACGTCACCCATTGAAACCTTTTTGAGGGTCACTGAAGTTTTGGAAAAATATGATATTTGGTTTTCCTCTTCGTCCAAGTCCGTGTGACCTTACGAATAGATTGGATGGACTATAAACATTATGATTGGCCTTACGAATGTTTTTATGGTGTGAATCTTTGCCGCCAATTCTATTTATAATTTTTCTTTCTTTTATTTTATTATTTTTATTTTTATTTTTTAACACATGCACGCACACCCCCACACACTCACACTAGTGGAATTTCACCACCCATGGATGCTCGAACTCTTAACCGGGTCTTGAAACTCCTGAGAGTCTATCACCTGAGCAAGAGTAAGGATCCACTTTTGTGGTGTGTTCACTTGAGCTTTGGATATGATTCATTTATAAGATAATGCTCTGAAATGATCTTGAGAAAAAATAGTTGAACCGTGTGGATATGATAAATATATCCTTGCGGGGCCATGTGACTTTGATCTCTTTTGGACCGGTCTTACAAGCCGGAGCTCAAGGAGAGGCAGCGCCCGTCTTCGCGCGACACCTGCCCACACAAGCCAGGTCGGTGCTGTGCGGTACACCAGCCAATCCCCTAACGGTTCGGTAGTGACCCCTCCCATACCTACGTCCCTACTTGTCAGTGCAGGAAAAGTTGTGGCCCACCATAATGTATGTTTTTTATCCATGCCATCCGTCCATTCTGCCAGGTCATTTTTTTGGGCATGAGCCCGAAAATTAGGTAGATCCAAATCTCAAGTGGGCCACACCGTCTGACTGCCTGAGTATCAAGTGTTATACGTAGCCCGAGTATGTCAGGGAAGTAACATCCCGCAATTCCTGGACGAAAATTAGCTACGTAGCCAGACCACCACTGAAGTGACGTCACCAAGTTACGCATGTCCCATCATGATGCATGTATTATATCCGCATGGTCAATCCATTTGGAGAGAATTTTAGGGAGAAAATGACACTGTAGACAAAACCTTTTATCCAGCGGTTTTTATGTAGGAATACAAACTTAGGGCCTGTTTGGCCAGGCAGATCCCACGGTATTAAGAGGGATGGGATCCGCAATATCTTAGGATAGGCATGACTATCCAAACAGATCCGGTGAACTTGTCCTGAGATATGAGCAATCCCATGGATCTTAAGACAATCCACTGACGTCACCATCATTATCTTAAAATTGATTCTATCCGTTGGTTGGATGGATTCGAAGGTAAAATCCTGAGATATGCAGGGCGTGCCAAACGGACCCAGTGAACTTGTCCCGGGATATAAGCAATTCCATGGATCTTAAGACAATCCACTGACACCACCATCATTACTTTAAAATTGATCCCATTCCTCCAAATACCATGGGATCTGCCCGGCCAAACAGGCCCTTAAGTTACCAACTTAGACTAGCACGTGTGGACAGCAACTTTCAGGACGAAAGTGCCCCTCCTTTTCACTGCGACGACGAGCACTGACGCTCCTCCAACTGAGAGTTGTAAGAACGGCTTAGAAGAGATCAAAGTTACATGGCCCCACAACTATGTATTTATTATATCCACAACGTTCATCTATATTTCGAGATCATTTCGGAGCACTATCTGAAAAAAAAAAAATCATATCCAAAGATCAACTGAACCACACCACAAAGAGCAGTGGGGAAATTGATTTTCACCGTTAAAAATTTTGTAGGGCTCACCGTAACATTTATTTTCCATCCAATCTATTCGTAAGGTCAAAAAGGCCTGGATGAATAAGAAAAACAAATTTCATAATGATCCAAAACTTCTGTAACCCCTAAAAGGGTTTCAATAATAAATGTTCAATTCCCCACTGCCTTTTACAATGTGGTCCACTTGATAGTTAGATCTATCTTATTTTTCATCTCAAGCCTTAATACGAGTTCTCCAAATAGATAGACAGTTTGGATATAGCACATACCTCATAATGGGACCCAAAAAAATCGATCGGGATTACATCATTGAAAAAAAAAAAAAAAAACATCAGCGTGTCGGGGTCGACCAGGTCATTACCCGGCCGACCGGGTTGGGCATATAAAAAAAATAAAATTTCTCCTTTATTTTTTTTCATTTCTTTCTTTATTCATTTAACAAGAATATCTTCTAAACTAAAATTAGTTACATGACATACTACGTATGATTTTGGGGTAGGAGAAGCTACTTTAGCCATTCAACCTAGTTATTTTTCAAGATTCCATCAGGTTGATGGTCTAAAATATATTTCATTCACTTTACGGTCAATTTCAATCACTTCGTGGTCAAACTAGAAATTGAGCAGGGCAAACATGAAATTGAGTGGGCAAATTGAAAATTGAACCGGGCAAGGTAGGAATTGAGCGAGGGAACCTAGAAATTGAGTGAGGTAAGGTAGGAGTTCAGTGAGGGAATCTAGAAATTGAGCGAGGGAAGCTAGAAATTGAGCGAGGCAATGTAGAAAATTAGCAAGGGAACCTAGAAATTGCGCAAGGGAACCTATAATATGAGCTAGGCAACCTAGGAATTGAGCGAGGGAGGCTAGAATTTGAGCGAGAGAATCTAGAAATTCAGCGAGATAACCTAGGATTTGAGCGAGGGAAGTTACAAATTATGCGAGGGAACCTAGAAATTGAGTGAGGCAACCTAGGATTTGAGCGAGGCAACATACATGGAACCTAGGAAATAACCGAGGCAACATAGAAATTCATCGACGAATCCTAGGAATTGAGCGAGGGAAGTTAGAAATTAAGCGAGATAACCTAGAAATTCAGCGAGGCAACCTAAGATTTGAGCGAGGGAAGCTAGAAATTGAGCCAGGGAACCTAGAAATTGAGTGAGACAAGGTAGAAATTGAGCGGGAAAACTTAAAATTTGTAAGACCCGTATCTTAGTCCGTAGACTTCCGCGGTCTTACCAGTCGAATTCCGGCAACCTTCGACCCTTAACCGATATTCACGCGTGACCCTGATTCATATGCCGTCAACCTATATCGACTCAACCCAAGACCATTACCATAGCGACCGTGTCATCGCTGCGGTTTCGATACCGCGACTTGCGCGCCGAGGCGATATCCTGGTCAAGAGATGTGGGCCAACGTTTGGTGCGAGAAAAACGCCGTGCGTTGCGAAACCTTAGAGAATCTCTACGATATGTCACATCAATCCCATCAATTAATCAATCCATCAATCCATCACATGTCAAGTACATGTCAAGTACACATCACCTTTCACCCATATCCAAGCAACCACAAAAGTCAAAAAAGGTCTTACAAGCCCATACTTTTTTTACAAAAATAGCCACAAAAGTCAAGATTTTCTTACACACCCATCACTCACCACATCCATCCATCACCCATCTCTCTCTTTACAACTCCCTCTCTCTCTTTCTCATTTTCAAACTCAAAAATCCAAAGGATAGAACCCCATACGTATGAGAATTTCTCCAAGCATTCCCAAGCTCCAAGTGTGACCCACTTTCCTACCCCATCATCTCCCATCCTAGCCATCCATTCCTCATCTCACCCATTAAAATTAAAGCTAAGGAGCTAAGGAGCCCATAGGAGCAAGAAGATCGGACAGTGGGTGCTTGTTAATATTAATTTTTCATGTTTTTGAGATGGGCCAAGTGAGGCCAACCGATCAATGGTTTGGATCTCACTTGGGACCCTAAGATGTGGCCAATGACCCACTTTGATCATCATGATCATCCATGATGGGGCCATTCTCCATGGACCCCATCATGATGTTTAATTCATTACATTTAAAGGTCATCTAGACTGTCTATATTGGTGGAGAAAGGATCTCCACCGTTGAATTCAATTTTTGCTAGATCCATGTGTAAAGGGGCCCATTTTATTGTATGATCTCTTACAAAAGAGGGCTCATAGTGGCGGAGCCCTCCATCACAAGCGTGTCGTACCCTCTATCTCTCTCTCTCTCTCTCTACTTCACTTTCTTTTTTTATATCATATTGTGTTTGTGTGGCCCACTTGAATGGACCCCACCTTGAAGTATTTATTTTGTCCAAACTTTCTTCAAGTGGGGCCCACCTTATATGTTGTACCCACATCATCCATCAGTGGTGGCCCACCTAATTAGGGCCCACCACAATGTACTTCTTCAAGAACCAAACCGTCCAGCGTCTGGACGCTGGACGTCCCTGTAAAAAAAAAAGAAAAAAGAAAAAGGAAAGGAAGCTTTTGGGGTGAGCCAACTGCATATGCCCCACCTTGATGTATGGAAATAATCCAAGCCGTCCATCCTATTCCTTGGATCATTTTAGGCGTTGAGCCAAGAGTTGGGGTTGATTGGAAGATCTGGTGGGCCATAGCGTTGGAGATTACATCATCACCATTCAAAGATCATTTTTCTATTTTATTTTATTTTCTAAACATAAAAAAATATCCTATATTAGACTCATTGGGACGGCCTCGAGCCACTGAACACAATGGGCGAAGCGGATCTACTCGTTGCGGGCCCTAGATACGAAAAACCCCAAGAAATGGGTTTTTAGTTTTTTTTTAAATGCAAGAGGCAGAGCCTCTGCCTCTCTGTCAGAGCTGCAGCAGCAGCGTGCTGTTGCGTGCAGCGGGCGTCTGAGCAGCAACCCACAGCTGCTTCCATGGGCCCCACCATGATGTATATGTAAATCCAAGCCATTCATGAGGTGGGCCCCCTCCAAGTTTCAGCCAATTCCAAAACTCAGGTGGCCCACACCACACGAAACAGCGGGATTGGACTTTTACCATTGAAAATCATTTTGGGCCCACATAAGTTTTGGATCATGATGAAATTTGTGTTTTCTCTTCATCTAGGTCTGAGTGACCTTATGAACAGTTTGGATGGCATTTAAATATTATGGTGGGCCCCACGTGGAGCCCACAGTGATGCGTATTTGGCATCCACCGTCTAGGCGGACGGTGGTACCCACCATGATGTATGTGTATTGCTCCACCGTCCAATGGACGGTGGAGCCTGCTGAGGGTGTGTGTGTGTACGTGTGCATGCATGTGGACATGTGTACGTGTGCATGCGTGTGGGTATGTGTGTATGTGTGGGCACTACGTGAAAAATGGAAAAAAATGACGGATTTAGAGACGGTTCTAGGCCGTCTCTAAAATTGCTCGGTTTAAGGACGCTTTAGAGACGGCCGAAAACCGTCTCTAAATTAGGGACGGCTCCTGACCGTCCCTAATATTGTCTTTATATGTTCTGCGTCCGTAAATAATTTAAGACGGTCTTTGACCGTCTTATATACCTCATGTGAGACGGTCAAAGACCGTCCGCATTAGAGACGGTCTTCGACCGTCTTATAAGCAGTCATTTGAGACGGTCACTGGCCATCCGTATTAGAGACGGTCATTAGCCGTCTTTTACTTGTAATCTGAGACTGTCAAAGACCGTCTCTATTAGAGATGGTCTTTAGCCGTCTTATTGCCCTGACAAAAACCGTCTTTGTTAGAGACTGTCACAGACTGTCTCTATTAGAGACTGTCACAGACCGTCTCTATTAAAGACTGTCAATGACCGTCTCTTTTAGAGACTGTTACTAACCGTCTACATTAGAGATGGTCCTTGGCCGTCTTCTAGGACCGTGGAAGACCGTCTATATTAGAGATGGTCCTTAACCGTCTCTAATGGCTCAGGTACATTCAGGAGCTTAGAAAAAATAATTAACAATGTTTTTAAAAAAAAACTATGATTTTATAAAAATGTACACATTGAAAAAAAAAAATTAAGAACTTTGAATAATGTTTATAAATTTGAAAAAGAAAAGATTTCAATAAAAAAAATGATATTTTGAAAAAGAAAAGATTTCAATAAAAAAAATGATATTTTGAAAAAGAAAATATAAAAAATTAAACAAAATTGTGAAAAAAATGATATTTTGAAAAAGAAAATATAAAAAATTCAACAAAATTGTGAAAAAATTGACAAATTGTAAAAAAAAAAATATTTTTTAAAAAAGAAAATTGGATTTTGTATTTTGACAAAAAAATTTAAAAAGTTATATAACAAAAATGAGATTTAAAAAATGATATTTTGAAAAAGAAAATTTAAAAAATTAAACAAAATTGTGAAAAAATTAACAAATTGTAAAAAAAAAATATATTTTTTTTAAAAAGAAAACTGAATTTTGTATTTTGACAAAAAAAATTAAAATTTATATAACAAAAGTGAGATTTAAAAAATGATATTTTGAAAGAGAAAATTAAACAAAATTGTGAAAAAATTGACAAATTGTAAAAAAATATATTTTTTAAAAAAGAAAACTAGATTTTGTATTTTGACAAGAAAACTTAAAAAGTTATATAACAAAAGTGAGATTTTTAAAAAAAATGATAAGAGATCTAGAAAATTAAAAAAATTAAACAAAATTGTGAAAAAATTGACAAATTGTAAAAAAATATATTTTTTAAAAAAGAAAACTAGATTTTGTATTTTGACAAGAAAACTTAAAAAGTTATATAACAAAAGTGAGATTTAAAAAAAAATGATATTTTGAAAAAGAAAATTTTAAAAATTAAACTAAATTGTAAAAAAAGATATTTTTTAAAAAAGAAAACTAGATTTTGTATTTTGACAAGAAAAAATAAAAAGTTATATAACAAAAGTGAGATTTTTAAAAAAATGATATTTTGAAAAAGAAAATTTAAAAAATTAAACTAAATTGTAAAAAAATTGACAAATTATAAAAAAAAATATATTTTTTTAAAAAGAACACTAAATTTTGTATTTTGACAAGAAAAATTGAAAAGTTAGATGACAAAAGTGAGATTTTGATGATGTGTTGTATATCCTTGCCGCCCCCTATGTTTCTTCAACTCATTTCTGGGCCGGGTAATAATGTAAAAAGTTTTTAATTTTTAAAAATTTTTATCGGTAAATATATATATATATATATATATATATATATATATATATATATATATATATATATATATATATATATATATATATATATATATATATATATAGTTTTTATATCATATGAATGGAAATTTTTTTTTATATATAATTAAAAGGTAATATTTAAATGATTTGTAATATCACACGAAAAATAATATTGAAAAGTTCAGAAATTTTAACTATGTTTAAGAAAAATTTTGAGAGCAAAATAATGCTTTAGAGGAAAAAAAATCGGCATTTTGAAATTTTTGAGAAAAAATTAAAATATGAGAAATTTTTGAGATTTTGAAAATAAAAATTTAAAATTTGTATTTTAAATATTTTTGAAATATTTTATAATAAAAATGATATTTAGTTAAAAGAGTAAAAAAATATATACATTTCGAATAAAAAATTTTAAATTTATTTGTGAAAATTAAAATTACTAAATTATTAGGCACATCCACTAATTGAACCTTTAATCATTTTTGGACAATCTAGTCAGTTCAAATTGAAAAGTAAATGACTTCAGATGTTTAAATCAAATTTCACTGAAATTGTTGATCAATCTTGTATGCCCAACTTCTTTCTCATATGTAGCTTGATTGAGGCGAGTAACTAGTCAAATTGAAAGTATTGATCAGTAAAATACAGTGAATGGACCAAACATGTAAAATGAGCCAAATATTCTGGTTAAAATTGTGACCCAACTTACTGACCTTGTGAGAACTTAAGAATTAATGTTAGTAACTTTTGTGAGCCCCATCACGATGTGTGTCGAACATCAACACCGTGGATTTGATGTGTCCCCTTTAAGTTATGAGATATCTCAAAAATCATCGGTAAACGAAACTCATGTGGGTCATACCAATTTAAAACTATGTGAAAACATCCTAAAAAAATATAAAAAGCACTTGGTGGGGCCCACATGAATTTTGGATGCGGTTGAAACTTGGTCTGACTCCTCATCCAAGTGGGACACACATAATGAGTGGGTTGGATATGTGAATCACATTTAGGCAGTCCTAATATATAATTATGAGTGTTTTAAGGAAACCTTTCTCCACTACATTTAAGTGAGTTACTCGTTACCTTTATATACCACAGTAAACTCTATTGGGTTCACCATTATTTATTTATTTTATTCATTCCATTCGTCCATGTTAATAGATAATTTGAGGTCTAAAGAACAAAAAGGAAGCATATCCAAAGCTCAAGTGGACCACACCATAGGAAATAGTGTGATTGAACCTCTACCATTTAAAATTTCTTGGAGGCCATAAAATTTTTGGATCAAGCTGATGTTTGTGTTTTCTATTCATTTATATATTTTTGATATCAACCTTTAACTGTTTTTGGACAATCTGATCAGTCCGGACATGAAGAGTAAATAACTTCAGATTTTTAAATCAAAATTCACTCAAATTGTTGAACAATCTTGTTTGCCCAATATCTTTCTCATATGTAGTATGATCGAGGCGAGTAACTAGTCAAATTGAGGGTAAATATCAGTTAAATAGAGTGAATGGACCAGACATGTAAAATGGGCCTATCACGATATGTGTCGAACATCAACACTGTGCATTTGATATCTCCCCTTTAGCTTATGAGATATCTGGACCACATTAATAGGAGAGTGTTGAATGAGCGTCGACCATTAAAAACCTTTTGGGGGCCATATAAAGTTTTGGATCAATCTGATTTTTTTTTCCCTTCATCCGGGCCTGCATGTATGACCTAATCAACAGATTGGATGTTAAATAAAAAGTACAGTGGGCCTAGGAGGGTTTTAATGGTGGATATATAATCACTATTGTTTTCATGTGGTGTGATCACACCGTCAATCCATTTTTCCATGTCATTTAGGGCCCATTTGGACGGGTGGATTGGAAGTTAAATCCTTAGATTGGCTGGGCGTGCCAAACAAATTGGGTGATCTGATCCTAGGATATATAGCAATCCCATGGATCTTAAGACAATCCACTAACAACACCATCATTACCTTTAGGGCCTGTTTGGACAAGCACGCTGGATGGGATTGGAAGGGATTAGGTGGGATTGAAGATAGATCCTATGATTGGCAAGGCATGCCCAAACAGACATGGGATTATGATCCCGGGATATAGGAATCCCATGGATCTTAAGGGCCTGTTTAACCAGGCAGATCCCACGGTATTAGGCGGGATGGGATCGGCAATATCTTGGGATAGGCATGACGAGCCAAACAGATCTGGTAAACTTATCCTGGGATATGAACAATCCCATGGATCTTAAGACAATCCACTGACATCACCATCATTACCTTAAAATTTATCCTATCCGTTGGTTGTATGGATTGGAAATTAAAATCACGGGATATGTAGGGCGTGCCAAACAGACCCAGTGAATTTGTCATAGGATATAAGCAATCCCATGGATCTTAAGACAATCCACTAACACCACCATCATTACCTTAAAATTGATCCCATCCCTCCTAATACCATGGGATCTGCCCGACCAAACAGGCCCTAAGACAATTCACTAACATCACCATCATTACCTTAAATCCCATCTAATCCATCCTAATCCTTTCAAATTAAATTGTCTGGACGTGTTTGGTTAGAGGGATTAAAAGGGATTAGAAGGTTTAATCCCGCATCTGGCCGGGTGTGCTCAAACAGACCGGGTATATAGCAATCCAGGGATACAGACAATCCACTGACATCACCATCATTGCCTTGAAATCCGTGCAATCCAGTCTAATACCATCTAATCCCATCCAGCGTGCCCGTCCAAACAGGCCCTTAAATCCCATCCAATCCACCCTAATCGGTTCAAATTTTCCTGGGACATGTTTGGTTCAAGGGATTGGAAGGGATGGGAAGGTTTAATCCCAGGATTGGCCAAGTGTGACAAATGTACTTGATATAGCAATCCGGGGGATATAGCAATTCTAGAGATCTTAAGACAATCTATTGACAACGCCATCATTACCTTGAAATCCATGCCATCCACCCTGATACCATTCAATCCCTTCCAATCCACCCATCCATGACCAAATCAACAGATTTGAAGTTAAATAAACAGTACAGTGGGCCTTAAGAGGATTTAAATAGTGGATATCCAATCACTATTTTTCTCATGTGGTGTGGACCACCTGAGATTTATATCCCTCTAATTGTTTGTAAAAAACTCTAAAATGATCTTTAAAAATGGATGAATGGAATGGATGAAACACGTACGTAGGGCCCACAGAGCATCGTCGACCGTTTCATCCATGCCATCCATCTGTTTTTACAGATCATTTTACAGTATGAGTCCAAGAATAAGGTATATCCAAATCTCAAGTGGACCACATTATAGGATACAGTGTTGAATGAGGGTCGACCATTAAAAACATTTTGGGGGCCATAAAAGTTTTGGATGAAGCTGTTATTTGTTTTTTCTCTTCATCTGGGTCTGTATGACCTAATCAACAGATTGGATGTCAAATAAACAGTGTAGTGGGCCATAGGAGGATTTTAATGATTGATATCCAATCACTATTATTTTCATGTGGTGTGATCCACATGAGATTTGTATCCCTCTCATTTTTAGGATCAAGCAATAAAATGATCTGTAAAAATGGATGAAGGGAATGGATGAAACACATACATCATGGTGGGGCCCACAGACCATCGACGAAAAGGGTGGGGCCGCATTTCATCTAAAGTGGGCGCCCACGTTTCATTCCAGCGCCCTGTTTTCGCGCTACCATTTCATTCCAGCGCCCAAACGAGCCTTTTCGCCCCTTTCTCTTTATCTTCTCCGCACCTCTCTCTCCCTCTCTCCAGCTTGACTCCCCATCTCTCTTAATCCCCTCTCTCAATCCCTCTCCATCTCGACTCTCGACAGAAGCAATCTCATCGTCGACTCTCCATCCATCTCCCTGCCGATCGTCGTTTGGCCGAGCGGTGGTCCAAGGCCCTCCCTATTCACGAACGCGAGGTATCTCTCTCTCTCTCTCTCTCTCTCTCTCTCAATCTCGCTCAAGCTCAATGTTGATTTATGAATTTGGGGATTTAGTAATTTGTGGATTTCTAATTCGAATGTGGACCCTCATTTAGGGATTTGGGGGTTTTAGGGCTTATAGATTTTAGCAACAACCATTAATAAGAAACATCCAATTCGAATGTTGTTTATGTGGCCAATGTATCAATATCACCAAGTTTGATGGTGGGTCCACTACAAAGGGCGTTATTATGTTGAACCGCTGATAGTAATGAAGCAACCAAATCCCCAAAGAAGGCTTGAATCAAATGATCTGAATCTGTTACTCTTTTTTTTTTTTTTTGGTGTATATTTGCTAAATCGAATATAATGGGAAGATTGATCTTGCACCTGTATACAAGGAAGCTCTTTACTGTTGCCATACTTGTCTCTTTGCCTATCAGTTCTACTCATCTTGCTAGGGCATATAATTCTCGATCTAAAATTTTTAATGTTTTGGGAAAAAAATGTAAGTCCTTATGCCAGACAACACAACAGTTGCTCTGCTCAGATCTGTTGGGGACTGGTCTTGGCAATTGATGGCTGAATTCAGTGGCATTTTTCTTCGGAGGCTTTGGTCTGGTTGTTGCGGTTGTATTTTTGTTTTTCTTTTTGTTTTGAATGGCTTGATAGCAATCTAACAAGAGGGCCACATGTTCTCTGTCTTTTTCCCTTTTTTTGTATGTATTTTATATATATATAAAGCCGTAAACTTTCTTATTCAGACCCATGGCCCACCATAGAGCCCAGCATGTGCTGATTTTGAACTGTTTATTTATGCATTTGGGGCCTAAATATCAAGAGCAACAATTTACAATTTGTGGGGGTTATGGAAGGAAATGATGGATCATATGGGGCTATTATAATTTAGTGATTTTGCTGCTGATTTTGAACTGTTTATATAAAAAAAAATTCCATTTGCAAGTTGTTGTTTATATAAACATACAAAATTGTGCCTGTGACTAAGTATGTCATGTAATGGCCGATTTATAATTCACTTGCACCATCAGTGAGATTCTCTCTCTGTTTTTTAACTGCTTTTATTTGGATTTTTACATTAGGATCGAAATTCAGGATTTGAAATGCTCACCCCCTTTGTTTCATTCTTGATTTTCTATCTGTGGAATCCAGAAACCGTACTTGGCCACCTAGATTTTCAACCTGGATGATGGAGAGAGCTGTTTGAAATATGAGCATTGGAGTGTATTGAAAATCCTTGTATTAGTCAACCCATCTTTTAAAGAAGAATTGAGAATTGGACTTTTTTGAGGTTCAAATCCAGATTCCACTAAATTCCAGGGTGCTAGACACAAGATTTTGGCCTATATTTGGATTCCAAATCCAAAAGGCCCAAAATCCAAGCTACCTAATGACAAATCTCTCACAAACATAAAACTTTAGCTATGAAATCATTAGAATTTCTGTTTGGTATAAGATTGACAAAGCATGATCATATAGCCAACCCTAAAATGGTGGGAAAAGGCTAGGATGATGATGCCAGTGATGTAAATAAATAAAGAAAAAGAAATTCAAACAAAGATTAGTGACTGATCAGGGAGTAAAAACCCATCAAAAAAGCAGAGAGAAAAATTATGGTTGCTTCCAACTGTAGAAGTCGTCTCAATTTGAGAAGACGTCACCCTTCAAAAATGGAGCAGGTACATTTCAGGGGACAAAAACTATTAGGCTAATGGTCCAATCTTCCATGAGAGCCTGCTGTAAGAAATTAATAGTCCAATGGTCAAAGCTTTCATTGAAGGCTTGCTGACATCAAGGGGCAGAAAGCACAACTTTTAAACTTGGGCGAAACAAGTTTTCAGATATTTGCACAGGCTTGCATCTTGTTATGTAAGATGGACATCGGATAAACGATAGTTGTTAGCCAAAATTAGGCCATTGATTTTTCAATAACTGCTTCCATGTAATGTAATTGCATCCATTGCATACATTGGATGTTTTGTTTCTTCATCTAGTGGCATTAAGTCATCTAATGTAACATTATTCCAATGGAAAACAATCGTTATTTTGTGCGCTTGATGTTTTATGTTTTCCCAATTTACGAATTTTTCTTTCACATGGCCCTTTTTGTTATGCAACTATAACACCAATCGGCTTTTCTACAGTCACAATTCCGTTTTGTTGAAAACTTTCATCTAGGATTGCAACCACTATCATGTTGATCACATAGTTGTCTTAAGTTTTCTACATACTACATTGCATCTACACATGAAAACTTTTTTTTAGATTCATTTGTTTACCTGACTGGATTTTAGATTTTACATGCCACTTATTTCTTACACAAAGCATGCTTGTATAGATTTTAGTTAGTGGATTGAATGAAATTGTAAGGTCAGAAGGTTAAAATAGGTTACCTGTAGCATGCCATGACACTTAGTTTAATTGGACTGATATGAATAATAAATGCTGAGATGTTCCAGTCATGTGTACCATCACTGTATTGCAAGTTGCTGTATGTTTATATAAACAGCAACCAATCGAAATTTGCTGTATGTTTATTGCAAGTTGCTGTATGGTTTTATGATAAAACATATGTATGTATGCATGGTTTATAAGTTGCTATATTTTTAAATTACTGAGTTGCTGTATTGTTGAATGCCATGCTTTGTTGATAGTACGGTGGTATATTGAATGAATATACCCACTATCATTTGAAGTTGTTGAGAATAACACACATGTGTTATATCTAAACCGTTCATTTTTTTTGTAATCATTTTATGGCATGGGCCTAAAAATGAGGTAGATCCAAAACTTATGTAGCCCCAAAGGAGTTTTCAATGGTAAGTAGTCAATCCCCGTTACTTTCTACGGTGGAGTCCACTTGAACTTTAGATTTACTTGATTTTTTGGCCCATGCTCTAAAATAATCTCAATTAATGGGTGGACGGTGTGGATATAGCCCACACATCATGTTGGAACCTACACAACTTCCCAAACATTGAGTGAAATTGGCACGATAATCAATGTAATTCCATTTAATGTAATTCAAAGCTTTTCCATTCATTCCAAACATGGAATGGAATTGGTACAGGATCAGATGAATCCCATCCCACCTAATACCTTCTAATTCCACCGCCCAAACTGACCCTTAGGATTATGTTAGTTTTCCATGTCCACCTCATGGTTTTCTCTATCCAAACCCCTTTGAAAAAGCTATTACTGCTGCTACTCTCTTGTTTCTCTTTTTTAAAGCATATATCCAATTCAAATATTTGGAATTTGGATAATATATTTGATTTTGGTTTCTTCCTTTTCTATTGTGTAGACTTACCTTCTCAAATAGGTTGGTTCGTTCAGGGCTTTTGAGAATTGGGTATATCTAGTTTTGGATGTGTTGATTATCAATGCACACATTTAAAACTAGATATACCCATTTCTCAAAAGCCTTGAACGAACCAACCTATTTGAGAAGGCAAGGAAGAAATAAAAATCAAATATCATCCAAATTCATGGTTTGTTAAACAACGAGAATCGCCAACGGTTTTTGGAGTTTTGCCACATCACTTCAGTAGCCTTTTGGCTATTGAAGTGTTCAGTATCCAATCCGCTCCCCTGCATTTCTACATTGAACAATCATAGTTGTGTGTATATGTATGCTTCAGCCTATCATAAAACACATGTATGTATGTGTGTATATGTATGCTTCAGCCTATCATAAAACACATGTATGTATGCTTCAGCCTATCATAAAACACATGTATGTATGTGTGTATATGTATGCATGCACACATGGATGGATGAAATGTATGCATGGATGCATAGATGGACAGATTATGTATGTGTGTATGCATGCCTACATAGTGGATGGATTTATGTGTGTGTATATGTATGTATGTATGTAAGCATGGATGGAAGACTAGATGGATGGATCATCACGCATGTGTGTGTATGTGTGTATGCATGCATGGATAGATGGATGGATTGTTAGATCATGGATGGATTGATCATCATGCATGTGTTTATGTATGTATGCATGCATGGATGGATGGATGTATCATCATGCATGTTTGTATGTATGTATGCGTGATCCCAAACCTAAACCCGATCCCAAACCCGAACCCGATTTCCTAAACCTAAACCTTAACCTAAATTCTCAACTCCCTAAAGCTATAACCTATAACCTATAACCAATAACCTAAAACCTACATCTAATCATGTGCATATATTTGCGGATATATATAGATCTATATTTTTTTGTGATTGGTGACCACTTGTGTGGCATGTTTTGACAGTTTATGAAAAGCCTCTTTTTTATTGTATCTCACTTTTTATATGCTACATGCACGTGATATCAGAAATGGATTTGATGCCCCCGAGCAAGAATTGGATGGTGAAAGATATATTGAGTGATGAATACATTAAAGGCGTTGAATCATTTATTATTTTTGTAAAAAGGAATTCAAGAGGTGTTGATTGGTATAGTAGTCCTTGTGCTAGATGTCGTAATGTGCGTGGGAAGAAAATACTAAGTACAGTTTCTGAGCATTTGATTATGAATGGTATAGATCAGACATACACAACTTGGTTTTTTCATGGAGAACAACTTCCCAATATGGGTGTCAATGCCAAGGCTCCTAGTACATCTGCTACTAATTGTAATGAAGAGTTGTTGCCCAAAATGGTTGATTTGGTTAATGATACTTTTGGTCGTGTTCAACCCGATGACTTAGATGCATGTATGAATGAGGTCAATGAGGAACATGGTAGTCAGCCTCAAGATGACATAGACAATGATACTCAGTACAATAAATTAAGGGAGGATGCGGTACAACCCCTATATCCATCGTGTAAACGTGAGTATACAAAGTTGTCAGTGACAGTTGAGTTGATGAGCATGAAGGCTAGATATCAGTGGTCAGATAATAGCTTTACGAGTTTGTTGCAACTGCTCAAGAAGATTTTGCCAAGAGAGAACTCTTTGCCAGATAGTACTTATAATGCAAAGAGATTGATCAGTTCGTTGGGTATGAACTATGAGGTGATACATGCATGCCATAATGATTGTATTCTGTACTGGAAGGAGCATGCTAATAGGGAAAGTTGTCCTACATGTAAAGCAAGCAGATGGAAAGTGAATAGTGTTGTAAGATCAAGAGTCTCACATGTACCATGGAAGGTGCTAAGATACTTTCCATTAACACAAAGGTTACAAAGACTTTATAGCATATCATGGATTGCAGAGAATATGTTGTGGCATTCAAAGGGGGCTAAAAATGACTCGTACGTGCGTCATCCTGTGGATTCTTATATATGGAAGTTTGTAGATAGAAAATTTAGTGATTTTGCTGCAGATCCACGTAACGTTCGGTTGGGACTTGCAACGGACGGATTTAACCCCTTTGGGCATATAAGCATCTCATATAGTTGCTGGCCTGTTATGGTTGTTCCATACAATCTTCCACCTCATTTATGCATGCGAAAGGAATTTATTATGTTAACACTTTTAATTCCTGGAAAAAATGGTCCAGGGCATGACATCGACGTATATTTACAACCATTGATTGAAGAATTAAATGAATTGTGGAAATGGTCGATAACATATGACTCGTTTGGGAAGAACAGGTTTACAATGAAGGCGATTTTATTATGGGCAATACATGATTTTCCAGCCTATGGACATCTTTCTGGGTGTAGGACAGGAGGAAAGTATGCATGTCCTGTTTGTAGTGAGGAGACTGACTCTGTTTGGCTAAAACATGGAAAGAAGTTTTCTTATATGGGGTACAAAAGATTCCTCCCAAGAGCTCATATCTTTAGGAGTTAAAGATCTCGATTCAATGAGAATGATGAAAATCGGTAGGCTTCAAAGCATTTGTCTGGAGAACAGGTAATGGTTAAAATGAATAATATACAAACCAAGTTCGGAAAGCATATAAGAAATAAGAGGAAGAAGACCACGGATGAAGAGTCTAACCTTACTGCTTGGTCGAAGAGATCAATCTTTTTTACATTGCCGTATTGGGAGCATATGCCCATTCGTCATAATTTGGATGTGATGCATGTTGAGAAAAATGTTACTGAGAACCTTATTGCAACAATCATGGACACGAAGGACAAGTCTAAGGATGGTTTACAAGCCCGTCAAGATCTTATGGCTATGAAGATAAGATCAAAATATTGGCCAGAGGAAAAAAATGGTAAGTTGTTATTGCCGAAGGCTCCTTTCACATTATCTAGATCTGAAAGAGAACTCATTTGTCGAACCTTGAGTGATTTGAAAGTTCCGAGAGGGTATAGTGCAAACTGGAAACATCATATCAGTATGGATGACTATCAGCTCAAGGGTCTTAAGTCACATGATTATCACATTTTAATGCAGCAGTTACTACCCGTATTATTGATTCATTCATTCAAGAAAGAAAAGTCATTGCGTGCAGCCATTATACAATTATCAAGATTCTTTAACGTCATATGTTCTAAAGAAATCCATCGTCTGGAGCTTCAAGAAATGAAAAATAAAATAGTGGAAACATTATGTGTTTTCGAAAAGTATTTTCCACCATCATTTTTCATTTCTATGATACACCTTGTTGTGCACTTGGCGGAGGAGGCACAAGTTTGCGGACCTGTCAGATATCGATGGATGTATCCTTTTGAGAGGTAACTTTAACTGTTTAAATTTATTAACTTTTTCAAAATAGATTATATTTTTTCATTAATACTTGATTTTAATATTTAACAGGATGATGAGAACATACAAGAAGTATGTGATGAATCAAGCTTACCCAGAGGGCTGTATTGCGGAACGCTACATTATAGAGGAATCTTTGATGTACTGCATGGAATACTATCCTAATAATACAATAGGAGGTCACAAGCAAGGACTAAAAATATTCAATGATGATGAAAATGTTGGTGATTCCCAGAATGATAAGAAAGGAAAAGTTTATGATCTTACTACAATGCAATACCAACAAGCACGCAAATGGGTTTTGCAACATCACGTTAAAAATCATCAATGGAAGGAGTAAGTTAATGAAGTATATTATTATTTTTTATATTTTTAAATGGCTTATAGTAATTAACATTGTTATATATATAAAATGAATTGCTATGATTTGAAATTTGTAGGAAGTACCAAACATACATCCAGGGCCAAACACGTACGGGACAAAATCGAAAGGGTAATCTGTCAGCAGGAAAACCAATGGAATACATTCCTTGGTTAAGACATCAACTACATAATCAAGAAATGACTCAATTTAAGAGAATTACCGATGGTCCTGACTTCAAATGCATATCATATAATACTTACTCAGTAAATGGATATATTTTTAGCACTGCGAATTCTGAAATGAACAGAACAACATAGAACAGTGGAGTCTCAATGAAAGCGCTAACTAGCTTTAGGGCAAATGCCAAGGATAGGAATCCTATAGAAGAAGAAGTCACTTATTATGCCATCATTAGACAAATTCTCGAATTGAACTACTTTGACTTCAGAGTAGTACTCTTCTACTGTGATTGGGTGCATATTGAAGATAAAGTGAACGGATGTTTCATAGATCCCGAAACAAATTTGATATTTGTCAATCTAGGAAGGTTTAGACGGAACTTAAAGGAAGATGATGAGCCGTTTATTCTTACATCTCAGGCAGCTCAGGTCTTCTACTGTAAGGATCCAACTAGAGATGACTGGCATGTTGTACTGGATGCTCCTAAGAGATTGACGAAAGATGCATATGCATTTGAAGATCCACTTGAGTTTGAGGCCAGAAGGAATGTAGGTTCTTCAACACTTTCATTAATTGATGATTTAAATGATGAAGATGAAGATGTGCAAGAAATTCATGGGTCGAGAGTGAGCCGAGTACCTCACATCATAGGAAACGGAAAAGAAACTAATAAGATTAAAATCAGTTTGAAAGTGAGTTGAATTCTATTTAGTAATGATTGTTACAATCTTTTAGCTATCAAAATATTAATAGAATGCCAATTACATATTAATGAGATATTATTTTGTTTTATAAAATTGTAGGAATTATATTAGATTTTGGTGGTTCATCAGCTTCAGCCCAAGGAAGCAACACAAGGAAGAGACTTGAATTAAATGAATATAAATAACCAGTCGGAGAAACATCAACGCCTTTCAACACATTTTTAGGGCAACTTGGCAGGACATACTGTCCAATTTCATTTGCTGATTGGTACAAAGTGCCTGGTGCAATTAAAGATAATATCTGGTCTATGGTTTTGGTGAGCATGTCTGTTCTTGATTTTATTTTTAATTCTTACTCAATAAGATTGTTTGATTATTAATTTCATGAAATAGGCCACGTACGACATCGATGATGAGTTAAAAGAATATGCATTTTCGAAAGTAAGCAAAGCTTGGAAGGTATGGAAATACAATCTGCGAAAGGAATATGATAAATATGATAATGATGTAGAAAGAAGAAGAAATTGTCCCATCGGTGTAAAGCAAGAGGATTGGGACATTTTCATTAATTTACAATCCACAGAATTATTAATCAATCTTCGTAAGAAGGGGAAGACTTCCAGAGCATAGGTGAAATGCCCTCACACGACTGAAAGACGAGGTGCTGCTAGAACATTAGAGAAAATGACAATTTGTACTACATTCTTTGACAATTTAATTGATGAATATAAATTCTTGTTAACTAATTTGCTCATATAATTACAGTGAAAGAAAAATCCAAATACTATCATCACCAGGACCGACTTGTTTGTTGCCACTCATAGCAGACTTGATGGGTCTTACCCAACAAAAACGCATCTTGAAACAGCGGTAACTTAAATTTTTTAGTTTTTAATCAATTTTTTATTTAAGTACAATGAAGGCTTTATTGTAACAATTATCTTCTAACAGGAAAGAATATTATCGATAGCTAGAAGTGATCCTTCCAGTAAGCAGAAGGATTTAGACCACGACCCAGTTTCACAGGTTTTTCATAAATTCTACTCACTTTACATACATTGTTGTTGTTTTTTTTTTTTTTTCTTTTTTTAATAATAATATACACACATCACTAAACTTAAAAATTATTGTTTAGGTTTGTGGTCGTGATAGCAGAGGCCGGGTTAGGGGCATGGGTTTGGGTATTTCTAAGACTACTATGAAGGTTGCCACCCCCTACATTATGGAAGCTCGGTCAGAGAGGAATGCACGTAATGACTCAAATTACTGATCTTAGGCAAGAATTTGCTGAACTTAGGCAGCAAATTACTCAAAGCCAACTACTTCACTGTTTCCCTGATACAGCTGCATCTCAGGTACTGCATTTGTTGTGATCAAATGATATAATTATTATTTTTAAAGATAAAAGTAACATTATTATTTACATAAAACCATTATTTTATTTATAGTCCCACCGTCGATCTAGTGAGCCCTCAAGTATTCGAGAAGACTCTGCAACAACTCCATCTATGGAACAAATTTTCCAATTGAGAGATATCCGTGGTCGGACTGTTGCTAGTGGGAGGATGGTGTCAGATAATATAGGCATCCCTCCAGAATGCATCAGAGTTGTAATAGATGATATCAACGTTCGCACAGCAGAGTTGTTTAATGATGACAGGACATTTGAAGATATTCAATTGGGTGAAATTGTTGTTTGGCCCAAAATCCTGATGAGAATTTGAATATTCAGTAGTTTTGTTTAACTTTTTGAACTTTAGGACATTTTGTATGAAGAAAACTTGATTATTCAATGAAATACTTTTTTGATTAAGTTGCCTTTTTTATTTATTTAAAATTTAGCATCCTTTTTATTAATTATGGCTTGTTGTTATTTGTTTTTTATTAACCAAGTCACTAAAGGATTTCAATTTCAAATGTAATTGAAGTATTGACAAAACGTTGTCTCTTGTTGTAATACGAGATGTAACAAGAATATACATTGATTGTGCACCAATTTTTTTTTTAAATGCACCAACCAAAAACGATTTAAGACGACGTTCAATGATACTTTGTTAAATATGAAATTTATGACCTTTAGTAACTTGGTTAATTAAAAAGAACTACATAGTGGCTTGATCCCAATCTGACTTTTTGGGTATGTAGGCAGCCGTTCGTAATGTACTAGAATATCGGTGCAGCCACAAATCTTTTTTCTCCTTTGAATTGTAACAGATTGTATTGGTTACATTTTTCTCTGTCATACAGGTGGCTATCAAAGATATAATATCACCTCCTTATAGGGAAACATTTAATGATGTGTACAGGTAAATTCATTTTTTTGTTATTCCTTATATTATATCTTTAATGATGTGTAAACATTTAATGATGTATAAACATTAAATTATGTGTACAGGTCATTTAATCATATTATTCCTTCGGTTGATTGTGGCTTGTGGACAAAGGGATGAGTAACCAACAATACAAATATGGGAGGCCTTCCTCAGGTATCCAGATGCTTTTAAATATATTTATGTTGTTTTTAAATGTATTAGCTTGAAATTGATGGAGCAGACCTGGATGTGCGTCGGAGCTATCCGGATGAGCGGGGGTCTCTGGAAGGTGGGAACCACTGACCATGATGAAGCTGTCCATTTTCTATGGATAACATTGGGAGAGCCTGGCCATTTAGACAAGCCGTATTTATGTATTTGCTCAAAATTGATTGAGCAGACCCGGATGTGCGTCGGAGCTATCCGGATGAGCGGGGGTCTCTGAAAGGTAGGAACCGCTGACCATGATGAAGCTGTCCATTTCCTATGGATAACATTGGGAGGGCCTGGCCATTTAGACAGGACGTATTTATGTATTTGCTCGAAATTAATGGAGCAGACCCAGATATGCGTCGGAGCTATCCGGATGAGCGGGGGTCTCTATAAGGTGGGAACCGCTGACCATGATGAAGCTGTCCATTTTCTATGGACAGCATTGGGAGGGCCTGGCCATTTGGATAGGCCGTATTTATGTATTTGCTCAAAATTAATGGAGCAGACCTGGATGTGCGTCGGAGCTATCCGGATGAGCGGGGGTCTATAGAAGGTGGGAACCGCTGACCATGATGAAGCTGTCCATTTCCTATGGACAGCATTAGGAGGGCCTGGCCATTTGGACAGGCCGTATTTATATCTGTTTTTACAGAGACCTCACCCTTAACCTAAACCACACCCTAAGCCTATAACCTAAACCTATTCTCAGTAACCAAAAATTATAACCTATAACTTAAACCTAACCTTAACCTATTCTCAATTCCCTAGAGCTATAACCTATAACCTACCCAAACCCAATTTCCTAAAACCTAAATGTGTTCTCAAATCCTTAATCCTAAACCCACACCTAATCCTATTCTCAACTACCTAACTTAACCTGAACGTAAGAAAAACTAGAAAACCCAAACTTGAAAACCCAAAGCAAAACCCGATCCTGAACCCAAACCCAATTTCCTAAACCTAAACCTTAACCTATTCTCCATTCCCTAAACCTATAACCTATAACCTACCTATAACCTTAAACTAAAACCTAAACCCTAACCTATTCTCAATTCCCTACATCTATAACCTAAAACCTACCGATAACCTTAACCTAAAATCTAAATGTGTTCTCAAATCCCTAAACCTAAAGCTCAACCTAATCCTATTCTCAACAACTTAACCTAAACCTAAACCTAAACTTGAAAATCCAAAACAAAACCCAATCCTGAACCCGAACCCGATTTCCTAAACCTAAACATTAACCTATTCTCAATTCCCTAAACCTATAACTTATAACCTACCAATAACCTTAACCTAAAACCTAAACCTTAACCTATTCTCAATTCCCTACATCTATAACCTATAACCTACCTATAACCTTAACCTAAAACCTAAATGTGTTCTGAAATCCCTAAACCTAAACCTACACCTATTCCTATTCTCAACTACCTAACCTAAACCTAAACCTAAACTTGAAAACCCAAACCAAAATCCAATCCCGAACCCGAACCCGATTTCCTAAACCTAAACCTTAACCTATTCTCAATTCCCTAAACCTATAACATATAACTTAAAACCTAAAACCTAAATGTGTTCTCAAATCCCTAAACCTAAACCTACACCTATTCCTATTCTCAACTACCTAACCTAAACCTAAACCTAAACTTGAAAGCCCAAAGCAAAATCCGATCCCGAACCCAAATCCGATTTCCAAAACCTAAACCTTAACCTATTCTCAATTCCCTAAACCTATAACCTATAACCTATCTAAAACCTAAATGTGTTCTCAAATCCCTAAACCTAAACCTACACCTAATCCTATTCTCAACAACCTAAATAAAACCTAAACCTAAACTTAAAAACCCAAACTAAAACCCAATCCCGAACTCGAATCTGATTTCCTAAACCTAAACCTTTACCTATACTCAATTCCCTACAGCTATAACTTATAACCTACCTATAACCTTAACCTAAAACCTAAATGTGTTCTCAAATCCCTAAACCTAAACCTACACCTATTCCTATTCTCAACTACCTAACCTAAACCTTAACATAAACTTGAAAACCCAAACCAAAACCCAATCCCGAACCCGAACCCGATTTCCTAAACCTAAACCTTAACCTATTCTCAATTCCCTAAACCTATAACCTATAACTTAAAACCTAAAACCTAAATGTGTTCTCAAATCCCTAAACCTAAACCTACACCTATTCCTATTCTCAACTATCTAACCTAAACCTAAACCTAAACTTGAAAACCCAAAGCAAAACCCGATCTCGAACCCAAATCCGATTTCCAAAACCTAAACCTTAACCTATTCTCAATTCCCTACAGCTATAACCTATAACTTACCTATAACCTTAACCTAAATCCTAAACCTTAACCTATTCTCAATTCCCTATAGCTATAACCTATAACCTTAACCTAAAACCTAAATGTGTTCTCAAATCCCTAAACCTAAACCTACACCTAATCATATTCTCAACTACCTAAATAAAACCTAAACCTAAACTTGAAAACCCAAACCAAAACCCAATCCCGAACCCGAATCTGATTTCCTAAACCTAAACCTTAACCTATTCTCAATTCCCTACAACTATAACCTATAACCTAACTATAACCTTAACCTAAAACCTAAATGTGCTCTCAAATCCCTAAACCTAAACCTACACCTATTCCTATTCTCAACTACCTAACCTAAACCTAAACCTAAACTTGAAAACCCAAACCAAAACCCAATCCCGAACCCGAACCCGATTTCCTAAACCTAAACCTTAACCTATTCTCAATTCCCTAAATCTATAACCTATAACTGAAAACCTAAAACCTAAATGTGTTCTAAAATCTCTAAACCTAAAACTACACCTATTCCTATTCTCAACTACCTAACCTAAACATAAACCTAAACTTGAAAGCCCAAAGCAAAACCCGATCCCGAACCCAAATCCGATTTCCAAAACCTAAACCTTAACCTATTCTCAATTCCCTACAGCTATAACCTATAACTTACCTATAACCTTAACCTAAATCCTAAACCTTAACCTATTCTCAATTCCATATAGCTATAACCTATAACCTACCTAAAACCTAAACCTAAAACCTGAATGTGTTCTCAAATCCTTAAACCTAAACCTACACCTAATCCTATTCTCAACTACTTAACCTAAACCTAAACCTAAACTTGAAAACCCAAACCTAAACCCGATCCTGAACCCAAACCCAATTTCCTAAACCTAAACCTTAACCTATTCTCAATTCCCTAAACCTATAACCTATAACCTACCTATAACCTTAACCTAAAACCTAAACCTTAACCTATTCTCAATTCCCTACTGTTATAACCTATAACCTACTTATAACCTTAACTTAAAACCTAAACCTTAACCTATTCTCAATTCCCTACAGCTATAACCTATAACCTACCCATAACCTTAACCTAAAACCTAAATGTGTTCTCAAATCCCTAAACCTAAACCTACACCTAATCTTATTCTCAACTACATAAATAAAACCTAAACCTAAACTTGAAAACCCAAACCAAAACCCAATCACAAACCCAAATCTGATTTCCTATACCTAAACCTTAACCTATTCTCAATTCCCTACAGCTATAACCTATAACCTAACTATAACCTTAACCTAAAACCTAAATGTGTTCTCAAATCCCTAAACCTAAACCTACACCTATTCCTATTCTCAACTACCTAACCTAGACCTAAACCTAAACTTGAAAACCCAAGCCAAAACCCAATCCCGAACTCGAACCCGATTTTCTAAACCTAAACTTTAACCTATTCTCAATTCCCTAAACCTATAACCTATAACTTAAAACCTAAAACCTAAATGTGTTCTCAAATCCCTAAACCTAAACCTACACCTATTCCTATTCTCAACTACCTAACCTAAACCTAAACCTAAACTTGAAAACCCAAACCTAAACCCGATCCCGAACCCGAACCTGATTTCCTAAACCTAAACCTTAACCTATTCTCTATTCCCTAAACCTATAACCTATAACCTACCTATAACCTTAACATAAAACCTAAACCTTAACCTATTCTCAATTCCCTACAGTTATAACCTATAACCTACTTATAACCTTAACTTAAAACCTAAACCTTAACCTATTCTCAATTCCCTACAGCTATAACCTATAACCTACCTATAACCTTAACTTAAAACCTAAATGTGTTCTCAAATCCCTAAACCTAAACCTACACCTAATCCTATTCTCAACTACCTAAATAAAACCTAAACCTAAACTTGAAAACCCAAACCAAAACCTAATCCCGAACCCGAATCTGATTTCCTAAACCTAAACCTTAACCTATTCTCAATTCCCTATAGCTATAACTTATAACCTACCTATAACCTTAACCTAAAACCTAAATGCGTTCTCAAATCCCTAAACCTAAACCTACACATATTCCTATTCTCAACTACCTAACCTAAACCTAAACTTAAACTTGAAAACCCAAACCAAAACCCAATCCCGAACCCGAACCCGATTTCCTAAACTTAAACCTTAACCTATTCCCAATTCCCTAAACCTATAACCTATAACTTAAAACCTAAAACCTAAATGTTTTCTCAAATCCCTAAACCTAAACCTACACCTATTCCTATTCTCAACTATCTAACCTAAACCTAAACCTAAACTTGAAAACACAAAGCAAAACCCGATCTCGATCCCAAATTCGATTTACAAAACCTAAACCTTAACCTATTCTCAATTCCCTACAGCTATAACCTATAACTTACCTATAACCTTAACCTAAATCCTAAACCTTAACCTATTCTCAATTCCCTATAGCTATAACCTATAACCTTAACCTAAAACCTAAATGTGTTCTCGAATCCCTAAACCTAAACCTACACCTAATCATATTCTGAACTACCTAAATAAAACCTAAACCTAAACTTGAAAACCCAAACCAAAACCCAATCCCGAACCCGAATCTGATTTCCTAAACCTAAACCTTAACCTATTCTCAATTCCCTACAGCTATAACCTATAACCTACATATAACCTTAACCTAAAACCTAAATGTGTTCTCAAATTCCTAAACCTAAACCTACACCTATTCCTATTCTCAAATACCTAACCTAAACCTAAACCTAAACTTGAAAATCCAAACCAAAACCCAATCCCGAACCCGAACCCGATTTCCTAAACCTAAACCTTAACCTATTCTCAATTCTCTAAATCTATAACCTATAACCTAAAACCTAAAACCTAAATGTGTTCTCAAATCTCTAAACCTAAACCTACACCTATTCCTATTCTTAACTACCTAACCTAAACCTAAACCTAAACTTGAAAACCCAAAGCAAAACCCGATCCCGAATCCAAATCCAATTTCCAAAACCTAAACCTTAAGCTATTCTCAATTCCCTACAGCTATAACCTATAACTTACCTATAACCTTAACCTAAATCCTAGACCTTAACCTATTCTCAATTCCCTATAGCTATAACCTATAACCTACCTAAAACCTAAACCTAAAACCTAAATGTGTTCTCAAATCCCTAAACCTAAACCTACACCTAATCCTATTCTCAACTACCTAACCTAAACCTAAACCTAAACTTGAAAACCCAAACCTAAACCCGATCCCGAACTCGAACCCGATTTCCTAAACCTAAACCTTAACCTATTCTCAATTCCCTAAACCTATAACCTATAACCTACATATAACCTTAACCTAAAACCTAAACCTTAACCTATTCTCAATTCCCTACAGCTATAACCTATAACCTACTTATAACCCTAACTTAAAACCTAAACCTTAACCTATTCTCAATTCCCTAAAGCTATAACCTATAGCCTACCTATAACCTTAACCTAAAACCTAATGTGTTCTCAAATGCCTAAACCTAAACCTACACCTAATCCTATTCTCAACTACTTAAACAAAACCTAAACCTAAACTTGAAAACCTAAACCAAAACCCAATTCCGAATCCAAATCCGATTTCATAAACCTAAACCGTAACCTATTCTCAATTCCCTATAGCTATAACCTATAACCTACCTATAATCTTAACCTAAAACCTAAATGTGTTCTCAAATCCCTAAACCTAAACCTACACCTATTCCTATTCTCAACTACCTAACCTAAACCTAAGCCTAAACTTGTAAACCCAAACCAAAACCCAATCCCGAACCCGAACTCGATTTCCTAAACCTAAACCTTAACCTATTCTTAATTCCCTAAATATAAACCTAAAACTTAAATGTATTCTCAAATCCCTAAACTGAAACCTACACCTCATCTTAATCTCAACTCCCTATCCTAAACCTAAACCTAAACTTGAAAATCCAAACCTAAACTCGATCCCGAACCCGAACCCGATTTCCTAAACCTAAACCTTAACCTATTCTCAATTCCTTAAACCGTAGCTTATAACCTAAACCTAAACCTTAACCTAAACTAAACCTATAACCTTAACCTAAACCAACACCTATGACCTAAAACCTTAACCTATAACATATAACCTAAACTTATAACATATAACCTAACCTTAACCTTTAACTTAAAACCTAAACCTAAATGTATTCTCAAATCCCTAAACCTAAACCTACACCTAATCCTAATCTCAACTCCTTAAACCTAAACCTATACTTGAAAACCCAACCTAAACCCGATCCCGAACTCGAACCCGATTTCCTAAACCTAAACGTTAACCAATTTTCAATTCCCTAAACCTATAGCTTATAACCTAAATCTAAACCTTACCCTAAACCTTAACCTAAAGCTATAACCTTAACCTAAACCTAAACCAAAACCTATGACCTAAAACCTTAACCTATAACCTATAACCTAAACTTGTAACCTATAACCTAACCTTAACCTAAACCTAAAACCTAAACCTTAACCTATAACTTAAAACTTAAACCTAAGCTTAAGCCTAAGCTTAAAACTTAAATGTATTCTCAAATCCTTAAACTTAAACCTATACTTAATCCTAATCTCAACTCCCTAACCTAAACCTAAACCTAAACTTGAAAACCCAAACCTAAACTCGATCCCGAACCCGAACCCGATTTCCTAAATCTAAACCTTAACCTATTCTCAATTCCCTAAACCTATAGCTTATAACTTAAACCTAAACCTTAACCTAAACCTATAACCTATAACCTAAACCTAAACTTAAAACCTAAATGTATTCTCAAATCTCTAAACCTAAACCTACACCTAATCCTAATCTCAACTCCCTAACCTAAACCTAAACCTAAACTTGAAAACCCAAACCTAAAGCTGATCCTGAACCCGAACCCGATTTCCTAAACCTAAACCTTAACGTATTCTCAATTCCCTAAACCTATAGCTTATAACCTAAACCTAAACCTAAACCTATAATCTAAACCTAAACATAAACCTAAAACCTAAATGTATTCTCAAATCTTTAAACCTAAACCTACACCTAATTCTAATCTCAACTCCCTAACCTAAACCTAAACCTAAACTTGAAAATCCAAACCTAAACCCGATCCCGAACCCGAACCTGATTTCCTAAACCTAAACGCTTACCTATTCTCAATTCCACATCGTCTGCTAAATCCAATGTTTATTGTATTGGAATGGAATAAAAGATTAGCATAAACCACCCAAAGACCTTCAAACTCATATGTAGCCCACCTAATTATTGTACTTAATTTTTTGGCCTCACATGATCATCATGGTGGAATGAACCTGTTGTATGGGTTGAATGTGATGAACACACCATGAGAGCCTAAAAATGCTTTACCTTGACACTTTATAGGGGAAAATCAAAAAGGAAAAAAAGGTATTTTGGTCAATTGATTCCCCTAAAAGCATATTTCAACCTCGTAATTAATGGCATATTTTTTAATTCATTTATTTTATCTTTGTTGAATGCTACATTTTGACTTCTTTTTTTTTCTTGTGTGCAGGATTTTAATTAATCGTGCCTACATTTAAGCCTACAAGTACTTAAGCCATTTGACGCCACTCGTGCTAGGAGTAAATAACAGAGGATTTGTTTTTATTAATTTATTTATTTTTATTCAAGACCATTTTCAATTTATTGTTGTAAATAATATTTTTTTTTTATTGTAAAGTAATATAAATTTTGTTTAATATTTAGTTTTAATTGTATTGCAACATTTTTTTATGTTTAAAATATTAAAAAATACAGGTTTAAATTGAATTATATCAGTTTTTTTTATTATCAGGTCTTTCAGCATCTGGGACGGTCTCAGACCGTCCTTTTTAGGTTAATCAGAGACGGGCCAAAACAGTCCTAAAAGAGGACGGTCGAAAACAGTCTTTTTTAGAGACGGTCTAAGACCGTCCTTTTTAGGTTCATCAGAGACAGCTTCTAACCGTCCTTTTTAAGGACGGTCGATGACCGTCCTTTGCAGGGACGGTCCATGTCCGTCCTTTTATGGTTCATCAGAGACTGCCTATAATACGACCGTCCTTTTTACGGACTGTCTAAGACCGTCTTTCTTTAGAGACGGTTCATGACCGTCCTTTTTTAGAGACGGTTTATGGTCGTCCTTTAAGTAATACGATGCCCCAAAATATGACAGCCCTTACGACGGTCCAAGACCGTCCTTTATGGCTTTTTGAGAAGGTTTTCGACCGTCCTTTTTTCGCTGTTTTGGCGTAGTGGGGGTTATGCATGTGTGTGTGTGTATATATATATATATATATATATTATATTGTATACATATATATATATATATATATATATATATATATGTATATATACATATATATATTATTGTATATACTATATACATATATATATATTATATTATATTTTATAAATTACCTGATGGTGGGCCTTGTGGTCCCCACCCTTGATGTAGGTGCTGCATCCAATCTGTCCATCCATTCTAATAGCTCATTTTGTGAAATGAGTTTAAGAATGGGACAGATCCATAGTCCGTGTGGACCCCATCTTAGCATGTTATAAGGCCCATGGGATTGGACATTTGATATATTCCAAGGCCCATGGGATTAGGCCTATTTGGCGTATTATAAGGCCCTTGGGATTGGACATTTGATATTGTAAGACCCGTATCCTAATCCGTACTGTTCCGTTGTTTCCCGCGATCCTTCTCGTCAAATTCCGGCAATCCGCGACCTATAGTTGACGTTGCGCACGACCGTAAGTAGTATCCTATTTATTTGAGCCGTCTTAATCCGAGACTTGTATCATTACGACCGCACCGTCGCCGCGGTTCCAACGCCGCAACTCACGCACCGATCCGATACCCAGACGATGAGATGCGGACCTGCGTTCAGTTCGAGCAAAAAAACAGCGCGTTGTAAATCCCAAGGGAATCTCTACAATATGTCCCATCAATCCCATCAATCACCTCTCATGTCAAGTACACCCACCCATGCTTTCTTTCTCCACAAGTTAAGCAACCACCAAAAGTCAACCAAGCTCTCGCCTCACCCATCACTCACATTACACATCACTCACCTCACCCTTTCACCCATCACCCATCCCTCTTTCCTTACAACTCTCTCTCTTTCCTTCTCATTTTCTCATTTCAAAATCTCAAGCAAGAAAGCTCTCCCATGTCCAAGCCTTCCATGGAGAGAAAATGTGCATTTTGGTGGCCCACTTCCCATCATCTTAGCCATCCATTTCCCATCTCCACCATCAAAGTGAAGCTTTAGGAGACCGGCATCTCAACGGACCAAGAAGATCAAGTGGTGGGTGTTTCTTTAGACTACTTTTTATGTTTTTAAGATGGGCCAAGTGAGGCCAACCGATCAATGGTTTGGATCTCACTTGGGACCCTAAGATGTGGCCAATGGCTCATCTTGATCATCAAGATCATTCCATGATGGGGCCATTCTCCATGGACCCCATCATGATGTTTACTTTCCTTGTATTGAGGAGGTCATCTAGACCGTCCATTTCTAGTGGAGTGGGATCTCCACCGTTGATCTTTTGTTGATGGTCCATATGCAAGGGGACCTTTGATGTATGATTGGATGATTGAAACGGAGGGCCCATAGTGCCGGGGTCCCTCCATCACGCGTGTCTCACTCTATTTCTCTCTCCCTCTCTTTCCATTTACTTCCTTGTATGTGATGAAATGGCCGTATGGCCCACTTGGATGGACCCCACCTTGAAGTAAGTATTTTATCCAAGTCATCCATGAGTGGGCCCACCTTATATGCATTGTACCCACACCACCTATTATGTGGTGGCCCACCTAGGCAAGGCCCATTTAAAATTTGCATTTAGTCCAAAAGAGTCCAGTGATGTCTGGACGTCATTGGAATGAAAACACCAAAAATGGCTTATTTCTAAGCCTTTGGGGAAGACCACCCATATAGGCCCCACCTTGAGGTATGTATGCAATCCAAGCCGTCTATCTTTTTCCCCATCCCATTTTAGGCGTTGAGTCGAAAAATGAGGTTGATCGGGGTATCTAGTGGGCCATAGTGTTGAAAACAATATCAGTACCGTTGCCATCTACTTAGATTTTTTCTACGCACTAAAAGATGTCCATTATTGGTCTTGATAGGTCTGTTTTAGCCTGGGGAATGCGATGGACGGAGTGGATTTACTTGGGGTGGCTCGCACAACTGAAAATCCTCAGGAAATAGGGATTTCAAAAAAAAAAAAAAACAGAGAAAGAGAGCAGCGTCTGCTGCTGCAGACGGTGCAGGCAGCTGCCTGCGGCCTTGCAGCGGATGACCGCCAAGCAGCCCACGGCTCCTGCCGTGGGCCCCACATGATGTATATTTCGTATCCACGCCGTCCATAAGGTGGCCCACCCTCTGAGGTGGGCCCTCTCCAAAAACGAGGCACATCCAAAGCTCAGGCGGCCCACACCACAAGAAACAGTGGTGATTAAATTCTACCATTGAAACCCTTTTGGGGTCCACACAGGTTTTGGATCAAGCTGAAATTTGTTTTTCCTATTCATTCAGGTCTGCATGACCTTATCAACGTGTTGGATGGAAAATAAATATTATGGTGGGCCCCACATGGGACCCACAGTGATGTATGTGGCTGTATTCCACCGTCCGCACGAACGGTGGAGCCCACTGTCACTATGTGTATACGTGTGTGTGTGTGTGCGCGTGTGAGTGCGTGTGTGTGTATGTATGTGTGAGTGCACACGTGTGTGTGCGTGTGTGTGTAGATATATATATAAATATGTATATAAAATATTATATTACAGATAATATTATGTGTGTGTATATATATATATATATATATATATATATATATACTGTATATAGATTATATAGTATATTAACATGATGGTGGGCCTTCATGTGACCCCCGCCATGATGCATGTGTTGCATCTAAACCGTCTATTTATTTGTTTTTGTAAAATTATTTTATGGCTTGAGCCAAAATGAGCCAGATCTATGGTTCAAATGGGCCACCATGGCATGTGTATAGGGCCCCTTATTGATTTAACTTTGGCCATTCATTGAGGCCTACCTTGGTATATATCTAAGGCCCAAATGATCAGGCCCATTTGATACATATAAGGGCTATGGGATTGAGCTCATCTGACATGTATAATGCCCATGGGTTTGGGCCCATTTGACATATGCAATGCTCATGGGATCCGGCCCACTTATTCTATATAAGGCCCACGGGATTCAAGCCCATGTAATACATATTAAAGCCCATGGGAACAAGCCCATTTGATGTGCATGGGGCACAAATGGAGTGGCCTAGTTGATATATTTATGTGTATGGGCCCATCTAACATGTTTAAGGCCCAAGTTGAGAGGCCACTTTGATGTATTTCAAGGCCCATGGATCATGGACCATTGCAATGTACATAAGGCTCATTGGTGAGGCCCATTAATGCAAACCATTTGGTGAATGTGAGGCCTATGTAATACGACCCATTTGATATATCTAAGGCCCAGGGATCGAGGCCTAACGGATGTCCTTAGGGTCCATTGCAATGTACGTTTCTCATGGTTCGTGAAATGATATTTATGGCAAGCCGTGCCTGGGAAACAATGTTGGTTTGACGTCCACATTGTATGTACAATGTTGATTAAATGTCCGCATTGTAACTCTCTTTAGGGCCCATTGATAGGTCCATACCCGTTGCCATTCATTGCCTTATAACATGCTTAGAATAATCTCATGACTCATGCCCATACGCATCATATGTATGCTTGATATGAGTAATGACTGATCATAGCATACGCCATTGGGCAGACCATTTACGGGGCTCGTTATGTGACTGAGTGCCCCACATGATCGCGCAGTACGCGCTGGATTGCTGCATGTTTTGACAGCGTGATTCATGCATCTCGCATACGTATGACTTGATCACTGCACGCCCTAGCGACATCAGGGCCATGGCTCCACAGGTACATCGTGGATGGCCGTATTGGATACCGAAAATACTTATTCTAGCATTGTGGGCACTTAGGATGTCCTTGGGTGAAAGTCCCAGAACCTTTTTGGTACCAGGAGATGCTCCAGCGTTTAGACCGAGTGGATACATGAGCGCCCGAGTGCCGAATACCAGTAGGCCGCGTCTCCCACTGTGTCGTGGTCGGTTGAAAGGGGGTGTGGCCTTATCCGCCTGAGTGAGAGGGCTATAAGCTAAGCTGAGTTTGACTAGCTCGTAAATGAGTCCGCTATCGACGAACCGGGTAGGTATTGACATACTACTGGTCAGGCGGATAGTGAGGTCTTATCCGCTTGCTTGACTATGCAGCTAGGGAGGTGGCAGTCTCTGCGAAGTGTATTAGACCCCGGTGATATCCAGAGAGGAACTGTACTGATATACGTACTTGAGGAGTACCGACTTGCTTGGATTGCATTTCGCATATGACATTCGGCTATATAGGCCTTGCATTGTATCGGTGTGGCCGATGACATTCATATCTCATAGCTTTGGCATGGTTGATTCTATAGACTTACCACATACTTCCGCATTGTTCTGATACTGTACACTTGGCGTTTGTCTTATGCACACACTTACACCACCCTCTAAGCTTTTGTAAGCTTATGCACGATAGTTGCGTACAGGTAGCGTTGGACGGCAGCAGCGCTGAGACAGGAGTGCATATCAGGACCTTTTGGAGCTTTTGATCACCTTGTATTTTCCTTTCCGCATTGTACTTAAAATTTTTGATATAGTGGATATGTGGTGATGTTGTTTTGTGACTTGGTTATGCTTGTGGTTATGCTCCATTATAAAAAAAAAATTTCATTCTGAAAATCCTCCTTGTAGGATCCCAGGATCGGAATCTGGCATTTGATTGTCAGGAGCCGAGAATGGGGCACTATGGGGGCTGTCGGCACCGGATTCGGCAATCGGGATTCATGTGAATCCGATTTTCGGATTTGGGGCGTGACAGATATATTCCAACGCCTATAGTTTTAGGCCCATTTGATTCATATAAGGCCTATGGATTCAAGCCCATTTGATATATAAGGCCTATGGATGTAGGCCCACTTGATAGATAAGGCCTATAGGATTAGGCCCATTTGAATGTGTATGAAACCCATGGGATTAGGCCCATTTAAGACACACAAGGCTCATGTGATTTGACCCATTATGATGTACTCTGAGGTCCATGAGTTATGACCCATTGCAATATACCTAAGGCCCATTGGTGTGGTCCATTTATGTGGCTCATTTGTTGAATAAAAGGCCCATATGACGTGTCCCATTTGATGTATTTAACACCCAATGGAAAGTACCTAAAGGCCCATTGCAATGTGTGACCCCAACACGGATTATGTAACGATGTTTGCGACAATCGTACCTTGGGAGCAATGTTGGTTTGACGTCCACATTACAAGTGTAATGTTGGTTGGATGTCCACATTACGACTCTCCCTAGGGCCCATTGGTAGGCTCATACTTGTTGATAGTTCATTACCTTATAACATGCTTAGTATAACCCCATGTCGCACAACCCATTTGTATCGGTCCATTTGATCGGCCTACTGGTATCGACCATTTGATTGATTTAGCCCATATGATTGATTAGGCCCATCTTGATATATTTTTGGCCTGTTGCTGAGGCCATATATGAGGCCCATGTTATGAGGCTGTAACGCCCTGAAAATCGGGGGTCACGCATACGCTCATCTCCCGAGTTCCCGAGTGTCACTTATAATCAATTTCATTAATATGCACTAATTTGATTCATTTGCGCAACTTGGAAATACCTGGAGCATGAAGCACAATCACATAATCCACTGAAATGAGAGCAACTCAAATACCTAAATATATGTTATATACATGTCTCAAAAGAATAATGGGTCGCTCATGGCGAAACCTAACAAAATCACAAAAAAAAATAGTAAGACCAAAAGAATGGAGCCGAGCCCACTGCTCGACGGTGCAATCCTGCCCATCATACTGACGATGAGCCATCCATCAGCTGAAAATAAGATAGCTCGTCCTCCTCGTCGTAGTTTGCATCACCTGACTCCTCCTGTCCTGCTTCTCCTGCATCTAAGCACGGGTCTGGTTGGTGTTTTAAAACATCATCCCAAAGTGGGAGTGAGTGATCAACTCAGTGGGTGCTATTAGTCTTAAGTTACAACAAGCATCAATTATGGTATGAATTTAATGAAATCCAGACATTCATCAATTCCTATTAACTCTTATTTAAATGCATGAATGCGAGATGATATGATGCATGCCCTCGCCATAACGCTCCCTCGAGCGACACCATCTAACGATCGCGTATGCCAACACTCCCTCATTGCGACCTCGACTTCCGAGTCGCCACCCTAACTAATGTGATGCAGTGCGATCGTGTTAGCCGAGTTATTAGTTAAGTCCATTTATCCAGTAGATTTGGGAATCTGATGCACCCCACGTATCAATGCCCTAAGCCGGTTGCGAGGCCAAGACCCCCCAATGCGTGAGGCCGAGACCTCGCGGTCCGTGATCCCGTCGGGTTCCTCATCCCTGACTTCAAGCACATGAGGAGTGCCGAGAGAAAGGGATCGCTCGCGGTCACTACGGGGAGGCGCGACACCCCAGCGTAGGCCGATAGCTCAGACATAGTGTCTCATTCCACCATGCTCAGTACATGAGGCTGTGGACCAATTTCAAGTGGATTATTGATGGGCTACAACGATTGTAGGGTGGTTCAAGTTCCATACATATGTGAGCAAACAAGGTTAGCAAACAAAGTTGGTCAGTAAGTAAGGAAGACCGCACGAGTCAGACGAGCATGAGACGAGTGACTTAGGGCTCAAGAGACCCATGTAGTCGAACTACAGCCACCTGCACACACCCGCCCAAATCACGGGTCTAGTCTTAGCATAGTCCTACCGATGGGACTACCGTTTCTCATCCTGTTCCTGACCAACCCTATGAGTTTTGATAGCAATCCATAATATATCCAAAATCGGATTTATCAACTAGCATGGGTAATATCAAGCATTCATGTTCCCTAAAACCCAATTTTAAATTTTTCCATAGAACAAGGCTAACCAATTTATAAAATAAGGTGCACGTGTGTTGTGTGAGTTGATGAGGAAGTTAAGCACTTCCTACATCTCATAGAGCCAATTTGCATGAGGATAATGAAGGCATACATACAATAGGACAACAATCATGTGAAGAATTTAACAAGGCACAAACATGAAATCATTTATTCATACTAAATCATGTGGGACAAGAACAAACATATGAGAAGATCATCATGGCATACAATTCCATACAAGTTCCAAACAACCCAACAATTTCTAGATTTCTCAAATGCGTCATCCATCAAACAAAATCATTAAACTCCTACTACAATTGGTGCTAGGCTACGTAAGGTTAATAGTCCGCACCTATGGATCGTTGAGATCTTGGAGAACGACCTAGAAGCGTCGAACTCGATGTTGATCGGCTAAGACAATGCACTTGTATGTTAGGATTTCATACAAATCCTAGACCAACATAAAAGATTATAAAAATATGGGTGCTTACCTCCCCAATCGGATGGAAATCGCTTGTATTGTGGATGTGGGGTTTCTTGAGGAAAAGGAAAGAAGGGTTTCTAGATCTCACCTCCCTTGGGCCCACCTTTCTCTCCCTTCTTCCTTCTCTCCTTATCTCTTTCTCCTCTTTTCTCTTCTCTGTCTCTCTTTCTTTTCTCTAGGACAAATTCGTATGGGGAGAGGGGTGCCCCAAATGAGGCCCTTTTATAATTTCAGATTTGGTGCAAATGGCCCCAATGTCTAGATTTTTACCATAATAGCCCTATAGAAGGGTTTTTCTAACCTCTAGGGCCCACTACGGGGCGTACATGGTGATATACACCGTAGGATAGTTGGCCCTAATGATGATCTATGTATGGATATGATCGGCCCGCTATTTAGATGCGCCGATCGATAGATATGATTAGAAGTCTGTTCAACGGTCACCGATGGTCGATCGGGGCCGCGACTATACGGATATGAGAAGGGAAATATCCTTACTCTACATGTGAAGTTTGGTCACAAACCGGCGGTTCGAAATCCTCAACTTAGCATAAAAGTGGACGACCCAATTCACTTAAGTTTCAGTTCATTTTTTAGGATATTAGTACTTCTCATCCACTCGTCCTTTAGCTCAAGTTGAGCGGTTCTAGATAGTACCCAGGTCTAAATTCCGCGATGGACGTCGAGCCCAGAGAGATGGACATTCTTTTATAGTTTTGAAACTAGTGGCCCGCCAACGAGGGGTCTAAAGCTTGTTCAGAAAATCGGGGCATTTCTGGAATGAATTAGGTAGTGAAATTTCTCGTGCGGCTTATTTATAACTATGTTCATGGTGTGGCTTATTTATAACTATGTTCATGGTGCGGCTTATTTATAACTAGTGAAAGTGGAGATTTGGTCGTGCTTACTCTAAATTGTCGGTTTTAGGCTAAAAGAGTAACGGAGTTGCTCTGATGGGTCCCTGGTCACAAAATTTATAGGACAGGTGCTCCATGGCCTGATGAGGGGTCATGCAAAGTTTGGGAACAAATGGATGAACGAATATGGGGTTTGATCATACGGTTTCGATCTTTAAATGGCCCTACGGGGTCTATTCCAGTGATTGGAGAGGTTCTGGTGGTCCCCTAGCCATGAAACTTATAGGATAGGTGGACCATGGCCCGATGAAGGGTCATGCAAAATTTGGAGACGATCGGATATTTGGTTTGATCGTACAGGTCTGATTTGCGATCAACGGTTATCGTACCATGATCGAGTTCTAGATTTTGTGGACGGGCGTAGAAAAATACATCAGACCTTCGCTATAAATTTGGAAGAAATCCGACGGATGAAAAGCCCAGAGTCTCAGTTTCATTTGTAAGTGCCAGATTCCAATTCTGACATTGGTGGGGTGCATTTGGCTAGTGCCAGATCCCAGTTCTGGGTGTCTATTGGGTCTGAAGTCCGCGATGGACCTCAAGCCCAGTGAGATCTAGTGTTTCCTAAAGTTTTATAATTTTCTGACCTTCCTGCGTCGCTGTGTGGCCTGCACGGGCTGTTGCTAAGTACAAACGGTCATCTGGCTTGGCGGCCCGCACTTGGTCCGGTCATGACCAGACAGGTCTACTCTAATGGGATAAATTTAAGTTAATTAACTCGTGGTACCCCACCACGAGTGGTTTAAATGAAAGGCCCTACAGTAAATCTTATGTGGACGCCCCAAGACACTGTGCTGGTTGGACGGGACGTTATAAGGGTTGATTTGGTCTACTGTTAAGATCTGGACCTCATTTGACTTGGCTTTGGTTAGATCTTTAATTTAGTTATGCTTGTCTTGATTAGTTAACGACGGGTCAGTTAGATTTAGGTCCTATGTGAGTAAATTATGGGGCTACACCTGATGTTCAAGCGATCAGGCGGATTCGTTGACTTCGTACGGTTGATTAATCGGACTTGTGCGGTTCTTTACTGGTACCAGCCCTGTATAAACTAATATTGAGTGTTAATGGTCATTAAGTGATGTTAAGTTAATTAATAAAAAAAATAATTAAGGATTTTTGGAAATTCGAAACAGTGAAAAATCTGGGATGTTATAGAGGCCCACTTTGATATGCTTGCAGATGGGTATGTTATGAGAAGACCCACTTGCTACTTGTGCAGGGCCCACCTATCATGTATATGAGACCCATTAATGCGGCCCACTATGATGTATAATGAGGTCCATGGGTCATAGCCCATTATGATATATATTGAGATCCATGAGTCATAGCCCATTATGATGTAGTTGAGGACCGTGGGTCATGGCCCATGATGATGTATTTTAGGCCCATGTATTCGGCCTATTACGATGTATATTCAACCCTTATACGAAGTCGTGGGCCCACGGTATGTTCGGCCTTATGTGGGACACCCCTTAGAGTAATGATGGTTGATTGTCCACATTGATGGGCAATGATGGTTAAATATCCACCTCGTGACCTTCCCTTAGGGCTTATTAGGCTAATTATCGTGATCGATTGCAGATTTCGATTGTACAGGCCGATCCTGATTGTCGAGGCCACGTATCGAGGCCGAGGCCGATTGTCGAAACCTATAAGATGTATGCGCGATCTGTAGTTAGACCCCATTGTGATGTATTCATGGCCTATGGGCAAGGCCCATAATGATATGCCCATGATCCATGACCCATTTGATGTATTCAAGACCCATGTGTAGGGCCCCCATGTCATGTATTTAAGGCCCATGAGCAGGGCCCACGTGTTGTGTATATGTGGTCGTTGGGCAAGGCCCACTGTGTTGCATATTAGGCCTTTATGTGAGGCCGTGGGTCCATTATATGTTAGGCCCTATGTGGACCATGCCTTGAGGGCAATGTTGGTTAGATGTCCACATTGTCGAGGCCGATTGTGGATATCGATTATGAGTATGTGACAGCATAGCATCATGATATATACCCATACGCATCATCTGCATGTTTGTTATGATGTGTGGTTGACCATTGCATTGTCATTGGGCAGATTGTTATGAGACTCCCTGATAGGCGGAGGTTATCTCACCTGAGTGCACGGTATGCACAGGATTGATGCATGACTGGATTGTATGACTCATACATCTTGCATTGTGAGTCATGATCACTGTACGCCCTAGCGACATCAGGGCCGTAATCTCTACAGGCATATTGTGGATGGCCAGATGGGACACCGAAAATCTGTTTGAGCATCGGGCTGCTATAGATGACCCTGGATGAAAATTCCTAAATACTCTCTTGGTACCAGAGGATGCTCCAACGTCTAGACCGAGTGGGTAGATGAGCGTTGAGTGCCGATTTTCAGATGGTTGCGCTCTCCACTATGTCGTGGTCGGTTGGGAGGGGGTGCGGCCTTACTCGCCTGAGCGCAGGGGGCAAAGCTAGGCTGAGTTTGACCAGCTCCCGGAATGGGTCCACTATCGACGTGCCGGATAGGTATTGGCAGACTATTGGCCAGGCGTCTTACGCTCACTTGGACTGTGTGGCTAGGGAGAGCGGCAGTTCCATTTGGAGTGTAATGGACCCCAGTGATTTCCTAGAGAGTAACCGTACTGATATGTGGACTTATTGAGCAGGAGTTGCATACTCATTCATTCATTCATTCACTATCCACTCGGGCTGGTTGTGCGTAACTATTTGTTACGTGTACATTCACATGACCAGGATTTCGGTTGGGCGTGCGACTAACTTGAGATCAGGAGTTTATTACGTTGAGTCTGACTATCCAAATTTAGGTATGAGACTGGTTTGGATAGAGGTCCCTCATGATGGACCCCGTAGCCTGCGATATTACGTACTATCATCCCGACTTCACACTTCAGCTTGGTCATTTCATTCACGTCACATATTTTATTATATTCGCATGCATATAACATTTTGGGTTACTATATTTCTGTATTTATACGACCTAGATACGACTGACGGTAATTGTGGACACATCAAGATTTGTATATTGCATTGCGTCATCGGCATCTGATAGTTAGCTTGTTGTCTTTGTATTGCATATTCGATCTACATTGCTTCATCAGTATATGATATTATTTTTATTATATTTTGCGTCGCAGAGCCTGGATGAGACTGATGGTATTCATGGGCCTATCAGCATATTTTCATATTACTCTGATTTCGTATGATTTATGATCTTTCCAGTATTTCTGATATCATATGATTATGGGTTTACCAGTATTTTCGCTTACTCTGATTACTTTGATATTGCTTACTTAGCACTTACCTCGTGCACACACTTTCACCACCCACTAAGCTTTCTATAAGCTTATGCACGATAGATGTGTGCAGGTGGCGTTAGGTTGTAGCAGCGTTGAGCTTGGAGCATGTAGCGGACCTCTGGAGCTTTGATTTTATATATATATAGAGATGTATTTTCCTTTTAGCATTGTATTCAAACGATTATATTAGTGGATATATGATGATGATGTTGCCTTTATGATTTGGGTAATCTTGTGGTTATGCTCATTACGAGATAAATGTACACTGAAAAATCCTCCTTATAGGATCCCAGGATCGAAATCTAGCATATGTACGTCGGGAGCCGAGAATGGGGTACTACGGAGGCTGTTAGCACCGGATTCGACGATCGAGATTCCTGTGAATCCGATTTTTGAGTTTGGGGCGTGACAGGATTTGAGTGAGGCAACCTAAGAATTTAGTAAGGGAAGTTAGAAATTGGGCGAGGGAAGCTAAAATTTGAGCGAGGGAACTTAGAAATTCAGTGAGGCAACTTAAGATTTGAGCGAGGGAAGCTACAAATTGTGCGAGGGAACCTAGAAATTGAGTCAGGCAACCTAGGATTTTAGCGAGGCAATGTAGGAATTGAGCAAGGGAACCTAGAAAATGAGCGAGGCAACGTAGAAATTCAGCAAGGAATCCTAGGAATTGAGCGAGGAAAGCTAGAAATTAAGTAAGAGAAGCTAGAAATTGAGCGAGGGAACCTAAAAATTGAGCGAGGCAAGGTACGAATTTAGTGAGGCAACCTACGAATTGAGCGAGGGAAGCTAGAAATTGAGCGAGAGAACCTAAAAATTGAGCGAGGCAAGGTACGAATTTAGTGAGGCAACCTAGGAATTGAGCGAGGGAAGCTAGAAATTGAGCGAGGCAACCTAACAATTGAGCGAGGCAACTTAGGATTTGACCGAGGCAACTTAGGAATTCAGTGAGGCAACGTAGGATTTGACCGAGACAACCGAGGGAACCTAGGAATTGAGCGAGGAACGCTACAAATTGAGCGAGGGAACCTAGAAATTGAGTGAGGCAACGTAGAAATTGAGCGAGGGAACCTAAAAATTGAGCAAAAGAACCTAGAAATGCAGCGAGGAAACCTAGGAATTGAGCGAGGCAACCTAGAAATTGAGCGAGGGAAGTTAGAAATTAAGCGATGGAAGTAGAATTTGAGTGAGAGAACCTAGGAATTGAGCGAGGCAACGTGAAAATTCAGCGAGGAAACCCAGGAATTGAGCGAGAGAACCTAGAAATTCAGCGAGGCAACCTAGGATTTAAGCGAGGGAAGCTACAAATTGTGCGAGAAAAGCTAGAAATTCAGTGAAACAATATATAAATTGAGCGAAGGAACCTAGGAATTGAGCGAGGCAACCTAGCAATTGAGTGAGGTAACGTAAAAATTAAGCGAGGCAACCTACGAATTGAGCGAGGGAAGCTAGAAATTGAGCAAGGGAAGCAAGAAATTCAGCGAGAGAACCTATGAATTGAGCGAGTCAGCCTAGAAATTGAGTGAGGGAAGCTAGAAATTTAGCGAGGTAACCTAAAAATTGAGCAAGAAAACCTAACAATTGAGTGAGGGAACCTAAGAATTGAGCAAAGGAAGCTAGAAATTGAGCGAGGCAACCTAAAAATTGAGTGAGAAAAGCTAAAAATTCAGTGAAGGAACCTAGGAATTGAGCGAGGCAACCTAGCAATTAAGCGAGGCGACATAGAAATTCAGCAAGACAACCTATGAATTGAGCAAGACAACTTAGGAATTGAGCGAGGGAAACTAGGAATTGAGTAAGGCAACATATAAATTGAGTGAGGGAACCTAACAATTAAGAGAGGCAATATAAATATTCAGCAAGACAACCTATGAATTGAGCGAGGGAACCTAGGAATAGAGCAAGGGAAGACCTAGGAATTGAGCGAGGGAAGCTAGAAATTTAGCGAGGCAACATATAAATTGAGCAAGGGAAGCTAGGAATTGAGCGAGGCAATGTAGGAATTGTAACGAAGCAATTCATAAATTTGATGGAGATATCATAAAAATATGATGGGAAACTTCCATAGATTCATGTAATGTAACGAAAACTTTTATGAACTGCTTGGTCAATTTTATTAATTGCTCGGTCAAATTCGCCGAAGAGAATTTCATGTAAAGCTCGGTCAATTTCATTAACTGCTCGGTCAAATTCACCAATGAGAAAATTGTTAGGGTAGGTCAATTACATTTAAAGTTCATTCCAATTCATGTTAGCCTCACCCAATTTCAAGCTTGCCTCGCTCAAATTCATGTTTCCCTTGCTCAATTTCTAGGTTGCCTCACTGAATTTCTACGTTGCCTTACTCAATTCTTATGTTCCCTTGCTCAATTTTTAAGTTGCCTCGCTCAATTTCTAGCTTCCCTCGCTCAATTCAAAAGACTTTTTTTTACTACGTAAATCTCATCTTCCAGAACTACAACCGAGGAATGAGGATAATCTCATTTGGCAGCTCAATCCTCGCGGTCATAATTATGTTAATTCTGCCTACAAATCTCTTCAGGTGATCAAGAGGGCCCCCTTTTTCAGTAGATGAGATTAGGATGCAAGGTATTATCTCAACGCTTCTTTTTTATCTTGCTCTTAAAAATCGTTGAATCCAAAGCCCTCGGAGAATATAGATCTCTCTCTTGATAAAAAATGAGAGGGATCTCTCTTCTATATTATATCTATGAGGAAAGATATAGAGATCTTCTCTGTTCTATCTTTTCCTCTATCTATGAGAGGATAGATAGTCTCTCAAAAAAAGTCATTCTCATCTTTGTTGATGATTTAACTAGCGCTCAATCTGTTGGTTGCCTCGCTAAATTTCTACGTTCCCTTGCTCAATTTCTACCTTCCTTAGCTCAATTCTTAGGTTGCCTCACTGAATTTCTACGTTGCCTCGCTCAATTCCTAGGTTCCCTCGCTCAATTTTTAGGTTGCCTCGCTGAATTTCTAGCTTCCCTCGCTCAATTCGTAGGTTGCCTCATTCAATTTATAGGTTGCCTCACTGAATTTTTAGGTTCCCTCTCTCAATTTCTAGCTTCCCTCGCTTAATTTCTAGCTTCACTAGCTCAATTCCTAGGTTTCCTCGCTGAATTTTCACGTTGTCTCACTCAATTCCTAGGTTGCCTCGCTTAATTTATAGGTTGTCTCGCTGCATTTTTAGGTTCTCTCGCTCAAATTCTAGCTTCCCTCGCTCAATTTCTAACTTCGCTCGATCAAATCTTAGGTTTCCTCGCCCAATTTCTAGGTTCCTTCACTCAATTTCTAGGTTCCCTCGCTCAATTCCTAGGTTCCCTCGGTTGCCTCGCTCAAATCCTACGTTGCCTCGCTGAATTCCTACGTTGCCTCGCTCAAATCCTAAGTTACCTCATTCAATTCCTAGGTTCCCTCACTCAATTGCTAGGTTGCCTCGCTCAATTCCTAGGTTGTCTCGCTCAATTCTTAGGTTGTCTCGCTCAATTCCTAGGTTGCCTCGCTGAATTCCTACCTTGCCTCGCTCAATTTCTAGGTTCCCTCGCTCAAATCTTAGGTTGTCTCGCTGAATTTCTAGGTTCCCTCACTTAATTTCTAGCTTCCCTCACTCAATTTCTAGGATTCTTCGCTGAATTTCTACGTTACCTCGCTTATTTCCTAGGTTCCCTCGCTCAATTCCTACATTTCCTTGCTCAAATCCTAGGTTGCCTCGCTCAATTTCTAGGTTCCCTCGCACAATTTGTAGCTTCCCTCGCTTAGATTCTAGCTTCCCTCGCTCAATTCCTAGGTTGTCTCGCTCAAATCTTAGGTTTTCTCGCTGAATTTCTACCTTGCCTTGCTAAATTTCTAAGTTCCCTCGCTCAATTTTTAGGTTCCCTCTTCAAATCTTAGGTTGCCTCGCTGAATTTCTAGGTTCCCTCGTTAAATTTTTAGCTTCCTTCGCTCAATTCCTAGGATTCATCACTGAATTTTTACGTTGCCTCGCTCATTTCCTAGGTTCCCTCGCCCAATTCCTATGTTTCCTCACTCAAATCCTATGTTGCCTTGCTCAATTTCTAGGGTCCCTCGTACAATTTGTAGCTTCCCTCGCTCAAATCCTAGGTTGCCTTGCTGAATTTCTAGGTTCCCTCACTCAAATTCTAGCTTCCCTCGCTCAATTTCTAGGTTGCCTAGCTCAAATCGTAGGTTCCCTCACCCAATTTCTAGGTTCCCTCGCTCATTTTGTACGTTGCCTCGCTCAATATCTAGCTTTCCTCGCTCAATTTCTAGATTCTTTCGCTGAACTCCTACCTTGCCTCGCTCAATTTCTAGGTTCCCTCGCTCAATTCTTACCTTGCCCCGCTCAATTTTCAATTTGCCCACTCAATTCCATGTTTGTCCCGCTCAATTTCTAGTTTGACCGCGAAGTGATTGAAATTGACCGTGAAGTGAATGAAATGTATTTTCGACCATCGACCTGATCGAATCTTGGAAAATAACTAGGTTGGTTGGCTAAAGTAGCTTCTCCTACCGCAAAATCATATGTGGTATGTCAAGTAACTAATTTTGGTTTAGAAGATAATCTTGTTAAATGAATAAAAAAAGAAATGAAAAAAAAAAAGAGAGAATTTTTTTTTTTTATATGCCCAACCCAGTCGACCCCAACACATTGGTGCTTTTTTTTTTTTTTTTTCCAATGATGTAATCCTCACTGATTTTTGTGGGTCCCATTATGAGGTATGTGTTATATCCAAACCGTCCATCTATTTGGAGAACTCATATTAAGGCTTGAGATGAAACATAAGATAGATCTTGCTATCAAGTGGACCACACTGTAAAAGGCAGTAGGGAATTGAATGTCTACCATTAAAATCCTTTTATAGGTTATGGAAGTTTTGGATCATTATGAAATTTATTTTTCCTGTTCATCCAAGTCCTTTTGACCTTATGAATAGATTGGATGGAAAATAAATGTTATGGTGGGCCCTACAAAATTTTTAACGGTGAAAATCAATTTCGCCGCTGCTATTTGTGGTGTGGTACAGTTGATCTTTGGATATGAAATTTTTTTATTTTTTTTTTAATAATGCTTCGAAATGATCTCAAAATATGCATAAATGTTGTGGATATAATAAATACATAGCTTTGGGGCCATGTAACTTTAATCTCTTTTAAGCCGTTCGTACAACTCTCAGTTGGAGGAGCGTCAACGTTCATCTTTGCAGTGAAAAGGAGGGGTAGTTTCGTCCTCAAAGCCGTTGTCCGCACGTGCTAGTCTAAGTTGGTAACTTAAGTTTGTATTCCTTCATAAAAACTGCTAGATAAAAGGTTTTGTCTACGGTGGTCATTTTCTCAACTTTAAGACATGAGTCAAAGAATGAGGCACATACGAAGCTGTAGTGGACCCCACTACAGAAAACGGTGAAGAGAGTGGCGGCTGCCCTTGAAACCTTCCTAAGGTCGACTGTGATATTTATTCAAGATCCAACCCGTTTATAAGTTAAAAAAGATATTTATAAATAAAAAATAAAAAATAGGGAAAACAAAAATATCAGCTTGAACTTTTGTAGCCTTCAGAAGTTTCTAATTGGGGGCGTCACTTAATGCACTATTTTTTGTGGTGGGTCTATTAGAGCTTCGAGTGTGAGTTATTCTTTGGCTCATGCTTTACGATGTCCACTCCAAATGGATGAGGGCGTGGATACAAAACATATATCATGGTGAGACTCACGTAACTTGATGGCATAACTTCTGTAGCCAGTCTCGCTGTGCAACCTGTCAGTAGCTAACCCCGTCCGCAATTGCTATGGTTACGGGGAAGCGGATTGGCTGATGTACCTCACACCAGCTATGAAGCTGCTGAGCAAGTTCTGTGTGTCTGGTCTTGAGGTACGTGTTATAACCAAACCCTTCATCCATTTGTGGAGCTCATCCTAAGGCTTGAGACGAAAAATAAGATAAATTTAACTATTAAGTGGACCACACTGCAAAAGGCTGTGGGGGATTGAACGGCTACCATTGAAACCTTTTTTGGGGTTACAGAAGTTTTGAATCAATATGAATTTTGTTTTTCCTCTTCATTCAGGTCTTTGTGCCTTTATGGACAGATAGGATGGAAAATAAAAGTTATGGTAGGCCCTACTAATTGTTTAACGGTGAAAATCATTATCTCCTCTACTATTTGTGGTGTGGTCCAGATAATCTTTAGATATGATTTATTTTTTAGATAATGCTATAAAATGATCTCTAAAAATAGATGAACGATGTAGATATAATAAATACATCACTGTAGGCCCCATGTAACTTTGATTTATTTTGAACTGTTCGTACAACTCAGAGCTAAGGAGCGCCAGTGCTCATCTTCGCACTACACGTACTTACAGCAGCTATACATGAGTGGTACACCAGCCAATCCGCTTCCTAATTTTGGTGCCATATTCCACCCACATGGGAAGCTAATTGCATACTAAGTAACTGAGTAAACTATGTGGGACCCACCATGATGTATTTATTTTATCCACTCCGTCCATCCATTTTATAATTTAATTTTAGCTCAATACAGTGAAAATTAAGCATACAAAAAGTTCAAATGGGCCACATCACAGGAAACATTGTGAATTGAACATCTACCATTGAAAATTTCTTTGGGTTGATAGAATTTTTGGATCAAGCTCATATTTGTGTTTTCCCTTCATCCATGTCATTTTGATATTATGAACAGGTCAGATGACAAATAAATGTCATTGTGGGCCCTAGGAATGTTTCAATAGTGGAAATCATTATTCCCACTATTTCCTATGACATGGCCCACTTGAGCTTTGGATATGTTTCAATTTTGGGCTCAACCACTAAAATGAGATAAAAAAGCTGATGGACAGTTTGGATAAACAAAATAAATTCACGGTGGGCCCAACAGAATTTATTTAGTACCATAAAAGGGTGCTGAGTGACTCGGTACGCAATCCGATTTCAACCATATGGTGACACGTGGACCATGGAAATGGTCATTGAGAATGAGGTGCACTAGGGATCTGCTTTTGGGAGTATTTTGCGTAGGTTTCCACGAATTGGTACCATTGTTTAGTGATCCAAACAACTGGTGGGATTGAGAAGATCCTAGTCTTTCAACACGTGGTCAGCAAATAGAAAGTTAAGAAAGAAAATAAAACAACAATTCCACGTTCAGGTGAAAATTGGCCCAACAGCTCATGTCAGTAAACCATGAACCATGGAACCTACTTCTACCCTTCGAAAAAAAAAAAAACAAATCAAAAGACCAAAAAGAAAACCCATATTCTTGGGAATTGCATGACACCTGTAGGAAGAATCGATGCCGGAATAAAAAGCAGAAGGTACGTTTATAAGCAACATGCGTGCAGTCATTTTCAAGGACCATTGGACCACCATTGCAAAATAGCGACTAAAAGGAAAGACCCGCGAGGCACGCCGAAATGTCCATATGGTCGACCCCTCTCTAGATAGTGCATAGTCTGTAATTAAATGAATGTGCATAACCATGTGATAACCCGTGGATGCTCCACCAATGCTTGCACACTACAAGAAAACTCACTTTTACCGATGAAAATTTTCATCGCTAAATAAGCTTTTTTCATAGGTAAAATGTTTATCGATGAATTTTTTCGTTGGTAAAAGAGTGAGGGTGGAAATGGCAAGATTTCTACTGACGATTGTTTTCATAGGTAAAAATATTTCACGATACTTTTATCTCCTAAAATTTTCGTAGGTAAACATATTTACAAAGCTTTTAAGTAAAAACCTTTTACCGACGATTGTTTTCGTAGGTAAAAATATTTCACGAAAATACAAAACTTTTACCTACGAAATATTTCGTAGGTAAAAACATAGATGAAACTTTTACCTACGAAATATTTCGTAGGTAAAAGTCTTTTTTTTCCCCTCCATGTTTCAGCACAAAATTCCTAATATATACACCTGTTACAATATATTTCATCATATTCTTCCTGATATACATCCGTTATATAATATATTTCATTATATTCACATTCACATCCATCTAAACCCAAACTACGTAAATCCATCCAAATACAAACAATCTTATCTACATCACATTCATTCACGCATAAATACATATAAGTTTAACATTATAAATAAAATATAAAAAATTATTTATAGCTTATTTCCTGGTGGGGCTCACAAAATTCAGTGTGGTGAACACATCGCCGACTGTGCACACATACCTAGGTCCTTATTCATGCCTTCATAGTAGATTCAAAATAGTTTCAATATAAGGTCACGAGTTCAAGTATCCATTGTGGCCATAAGCGACTCTAGTGTGTGAGTGTGTGTTAAAAGAAAAATAAAGAAAAAAAAATGTTGATTTATCTTTTGACTTGAGTATAATGGTACTTGGTGACTTCTCATTAGGTAGAAATTATTATTAGTTGTTTTTAGAAAGGTGAGATTTGACCATTTATAATTATATTAATATGATAAAATGTTGTATGTATATTTGAACAGATACCATAAAATAAATAATCCTATGGAAAAAAAATGAAAAGAGAAAGAAAACATATGAGAGGTGATCATTATCTCCCTTGATGGATTCAAACTGCATGTGCCCTACCCAACTTCCTATAAGAAGAAGTTATATGGGTCTTGGAATAATGTTGATGACAAATCCACCTTGTCTATTAATATTATCATATTGTGTTAGGACATGACTCTAAAAATGAGATAAATCAAAATCTCAAATAATCTATGTTGTAAGAGAGTGGAGATGAAGATGGAAATAGATGGATTGTGATGCTTGAGTTCGAGTATACTTGCCAACAAAGAAAGATTTTCTTGTTTGTTGCCATGTGATTGGGCTACATTATTATATACTACGTTTGATGCAGCAATGCTGGCAACGTTAATGATGACTAGGACTTGCAGTCATAATGTAAGAAAATGAGAAATTTCTATTTGTATCAATGGTAAGCAGAAGATCTAGATTCGTGATGCTCATATGTCATCCAAATTGTTTATAAAGTCATTATCACTAAAATAAACTAAAAAAACATAAAAGTTTGCTAATCCTAAACTCTTATATCCCAAACATGGTTTGAATGTAAGCGTTCAATCTCTTTGAATGTAAGCGTTCAATCTCTATTCTTATTTGCCATGTGATTCACTTGAGTATGGATTTACCTCATTTTTAGGCACATGTCCTAACATAAGCTTATAAAATTGAAAGACAATGAATTTCTCAAGCATATCAGAGTGAGCCCCACCTAGATTCCACCTTGGTGGGGAACACACACAATTCAAATCCTCCTCTAACCACCTTACATGCCTACAAAAGAGGATAAAAATCATTATAATAAGAGACAACAACTAATGTCCTAACAAGGTATTCAATTGAAATCAAACAGGAAATAGGCTATGAATAATTTGCTTGTATCCACCCATTCGAAAATCAATCAGATTGGTTTTCACCTACTAAATGAAAACACTGATTTTGCTTTTGCAAGTTGCATCCAAACAGTACTAAGGAAGATTAAAACTCATATGATCATTTACCATAGGATGATGGGACATAGATAGTATACTCAGGTTTTCAGTTTGTAAAAGTGGGGCCAAGGTCCTGTGATCCAGACTGTTGAAATGGTAGTATCAAAAGTCCCCCAATTGAGAATCTAGCCAATTCAATCGTTGGCCCTTTTATTGGTTGAAAGCGGACCATTGCTCAAACATCTCTGTTAACGGCCTATTTACAATCTGCCCACAGATGGTTTTGATTGTCAAATGAGGGAGAATTACAGTGCATAGCCCATCAAAAGTGTAGTGCCAACAGAGAAGTGCTCTGGATGCACTGAAACATGGGCACCTACTTGTACAAAGATGTTCATATCTCAAGTCGAGGATCACAATGTCTAAGACCTCCAAAGCCATCTGCTCCATTCATCATTTCAGGTCTGAGCAGGCAGGCCAACAGAGATGACATGCAATACAAATCAAGAAGCACATTCATATTCAAAAGTCCTCAATCAACATTCTAAATTCGGGATGAGATCAGTCAGTGGACTGATTCAAACAAATGCATAAATCAGAATACTCAACAACAATGATGAACAGTCAGTATCCCGCAATGCAGTATGAATCACACTTTTTGTTGTCAAAAAAGACTGCATGCACCAAACCCATTGAACTACCAATATGGTTGGATCCATTACAACATGTGATTAGAAATGTGATTAGGGTACCATAATCGCCAATTTCAAAACCCCCATATTTGAAAATCCCCAATTTCAAAACCCCCATATTCGAAATGTGATTAGGGTACCATAATCCCCAAATTCGAAGTAGGAGTTGGGTACCCAAATCCCCAATTTCAAAACCACCAAATTCGATTTGGAATTAGGGTACCAAAATTCCCAAATTCAAAATGGGATTAGGGCCCACCTTCATTTTGTCGGTGTGTGCTTGGGTCATGGGTCAGGGTTTTTACCTTTCGAGGTGAGAGGAAGAGAATGAGAGAAGGGTTTGAATTAGAACCCCAATCTAGTTTTCGAGCTTTGAGGAGACATATTGAGAGAGTTGAGCTGAAAGATCTCCAATCAGGTTTCCGAGCTTTGAGGAGAGAGAGAGAGAGAGAGAGAGAGAGAGAGAGAGAGAGAGGACAGGGTGGAGAGATCAGAGAGAGAGGAAGAGAGAGATAGAGAGCGAGAGGAGGGAGAGGGTGCGAGAGAGAGAGAGAGAGAGAGAGAGAGAGAGAGAGACTACCTCACGGGCGTAACTTAGATACAGGTTGAGTAACAAGTTGGCTACTGAAGTGACGTCACCAAGTTCTGTGGGCCCCACTATGATGTATGTGTTGTATCCACACCGTCCATCCATTTTGAGATATTATTTTAGGGCATGAGCCAAAGAATGAGGCAAATAAAAAGATGTAGTGGACCTCACCACATAAAACAGTGGGGAGAGTGATTCCCACCGTTGAAACTATCATAAGACCCACCATAATTTTTATTTGAAATCCAACCTGTTCAAAAGTTAAAAAAGACATGAAATAAGGTAAAACACAAATATCAGCTTGATCAAAAACTTTCGTGACCTTTAGAAGTTTATAATGGTGGGTGTCACTGTCCCCATTGTTTTCTGTGTTGGGGTCCACTGGAGCTTTGGATTTATCTTTGGATATTGCCCTAAAATGATCTCTCCAAATGGATGGAAGGTGTGGATATAAAATATACATCATGGTGGGGCCCAAAAATGAAGGGTATATAAATATCAGGTGGACCACACCACATGAAAACAATAGTGATTGGATACCCATCATTAAAATCCACGTAAGGCCACTGTACTGTTTATTTGGCATCCAATCTATTTATTAGGTCATACAGGCCTAGATGAAGGGGAAAAACAAAAATCATTTTGATCCAAAACTTTTATGGCCCTTAGAATGTTTTAAATGGTTGACGCTCATTCAACATTATTTCCTGTAATGTAGTCCATTTCAGATTATGATATGCCTCATTTTTGGTCTCATGCCATAAGATGATCTTTAAAAATAGATGGACGGCATGGATTAAGCACATACATCATGGTGGGGCCCACACATCACCAATCACCAGCCATTGGATGGTGTAGGGGGAGTAGCCAATCCGTTCCCCTTATTTGTGGTGTGGTCCATTTAATCTTTGGATATGATTCATTTTTTTGATAATTATATAAAATGATCTCGAAAAATGGATGAACGGTGTGGGTTGATCCCAAATTTTTGATAAATCCAAAACTCAAGTGGACCATGCCACACAAAATAGTGTGGAATAATGATTTCCATCATTGATACCTTCCTTGGGCCCACAGTAATGTTTATTTGTCATCCAACATGTTCATAATATCAAAAGGATATGAAAGAAGGGAAAATACAAACATCAGCTTGATCCAAAACTTCTATGAATGTTATTTTTAATGATGGATGTTCAATCCACTTTGTAGTCCACTAAAGCCTTGGACCCACCCCATTTTTTAGTTAATATCTTAAAATGATTTGAGAAAAGCATTGAATGGTATGAAGAATGTCGATCCATGACTTGGGTGTGCCAAGAGCTTAAAAACAAAGTCAATCCATGACTTGGGTGGGCCACACCACATAATATAGTGGAGAGAGGTTTCCTTAAAACTTTCATAATCATATATTGGGCCTGCCTAAATGTGATTCACATATCTAATCCACTCATTATGTGTGTCCCACTTGGATGAGGGGTCAGACCCAGTTTCAGCCGCATTCAAAACTCATGTGGGCCCCACCAAATGCTTTTATAAATTTTTAGATGTCTTCACATAGTTTTAGATGGTATGGCCCACCTGAGTTTCGTATATGGATGATTTATGAGATATCTCATAAGCTAAAGGGGACACATCAAATGCACGGTGTTGATGTTTGACACATGATGGGCCCCACAAAACTTACTAACATTAATTCTTAGGTTCTTAAGGTGTTAATAAGTTGGGTCACAATTTTGACCAGAATATTTGACCCATTTTACATGTCTGGTCCATTCACTCTATTTTACTGATCATTACCCTCAATTTGACTAGTTACTCGCCCCGATCATGCTACATATGAGAAAGATATTGGGCAAACAAGATTGATCAACAATTTGAGTGAATTTTGATTTAAACATCTGAAGTTATTTACTCTTCAATCTAGACTGATCAAATTATCCAAAAAGGGTTAAAGGTTGTTCATAATATAAAAAATATATGAATGAATAGAAAACACAAACATCATCTTAATCCGAAACTTCTATGGCCTCCAAGAAATTTTAAATGGTAGAGGTTTAATCACACTATTTCCTGTGGTGTGGTCCACTTGAGCTTTGGTATGCTTCATTTTTGTTCTTTAGACCTCAAATTATCTGTTAACATGGATGAATGGAGTGGATAAAATAAATAAATAACAGTGGACCCCACAGTGTTTACTCTGGTAAGAGTAGGATATAACTCACCTAAATGTAGTGGAGAAGGGTTTCCTTAAAACATTCATAATCATATATTGAGCCTGCCTAAATGTGATTCACATATCCAACCCACTCATTATGTGTGTCCCACTTGGATGAGGGGTCAGACCAAGTTTCAACCGCATCCGAAACTCATGTGGGCCCCACCAAGTGCTTTTATATTTTTTAGGATGTTTTCACATAGTTTTAGATGGTATGGCCCACTTGAGTTTCGTATACAGATGATTTTTGAGATATATCATAACCTAAAGGGGACACATCAAATCCACGGTGTTGATGTTCGACACACATTATGATGGGGCCCACAAAACTTACTAACATTAATTCTTAGGTTCTCATGAGGTCAGTAAGCTGGGTCACAATTTTGACCAGAATATTTTGGCCCATTTTACATGTCTGATCCATTCACTCTATTTTACTAATCAATACTCACAATTTGACTAGTTACTTGCCTCAATCAGGCATACAAGATTGATCAACAATTTCAGTGAAATTTGATTTAAACATCTGAAGTTATTTACTCTTCAATCTGAACTGATTAGATTGTCCAAAAACGATTAAAGGTTCATTTAGTGGATGTGCCAAATAATTTAGTAAATTTTATTTTTCACAAATAAATTTCAATTTCCATTTAAAAATAACATTTTTTTTTTCAAAATGTATATTTTTTTACTCATTTAACAAAATATCATTTTTATTATAAAATATTTCAAAAAATTTTTAAATACAAATTCTGAATTTTTATTTTCAAAATCTCAATAATTTTCTCATATTTTAATTTTTTTTCTCAAAAATTTCAAAATGCCGAATTTTTTTCTTTAAAAGCATTATTTTGTTCTCAAATTTTTTCTCAAACATAGTCAAAATTTCTAAACTTCTCAATATTCTTTTTCATGTGATATTACAAATCATTTAAATATTACCTTTTAATTATATATATATATATAAAAATTTACACATATGATATAAAAACTAAATATATATACAAACATGCTACCTTTAATTACTAACGGTTTTTGTTCGTCGGTAAAAAACATTACCGATGGTTTTCATCCGATGAAATTTTTTCGTCGGTAAAACATAAGCTTTATCGACGAATTTTTTTTTGTCGGTAAAAACATTATTCCCAATGACTTTGGTTTTTTAGTAAAACTCTTAGCGCGAAACTTTTCAAGGCAGCGAGAAAATTTTCCAAGTTAAAAATTATATCATTATTCCTGGCGAACTTTTTCATCGGTAAAACATTATTCTCGATGGTTTTGGTTCATCGGTAAAACTCTTAGTGGGAAAAGTTTCTATCTTAAAAATATAACATTTTTACCGACGACAATTTTCATCGGTAAAAGTGGTTTTTTACCAACGAAACTGTTTTCGTTGGTAAAAACATTATTCTCGACGACTTTGGTTCGTCGGTAAAACTCTTAGTGGGAAAATTTTCTATCGTAAAAATATGACAGTTTTACCAACGAAAATTTTCATCGGTAAAAGTGGTTTTTTTTTTTAACTGATGAAACTATTTTTGTCGGTAAAAACATTATTCCCGACGGCTTTGGTTCGTCGGTAAAAGTCTTAGTGGGAAAATTTTCTATCTTAAAAATAAAATAGTTTTACTGACAAAAAATTTTGTCGGTAAAAATAGTTTTTTTACTGACAAAATTGTTTTCGTTGGTAAAAATGTTATTCCCGACTGCTTTGGTTCATTGGTAAAACTCCTAGTGGGAAAATTTTCTATCTTAAAAATATAACAGTTTTACCAATGAAAATTTTTGTCGGTAAAAGTGGTTTTTTGCTGATGAAAGTTTTTTTTTTTGTCGAGGAAAATGTTTTTACCAACGAAAATTTTCATCGGTAAAATTCTTACCGTGAAAGTTTTCAAAATAGCGCGAAAATTTTCTATTTTAAATATATCACAATTTTACCAACGAAGATTTTCGTCGATAAAAGTGGTTTTTTGTCAACGAATTTTTTTTTTCGTCAGGAAAAATGTTTTTACCGATGAAAATTTTCGGCTGTAAAACTCTTACTGGGAAAGTTTTCAAAATAGCGCGAAAATTTTTTATCGTAAAAATTAAAACAGTTTTACCAATAAAAATTTCTATCGATAAAAACATTATTATCGACGAAAAAAAATTTCGTCGATAAAAGTGTTGTTTTACCGAGGAGAAAAAGGTTCGTTGGTAAAACACTACTTTTACCGACAAAATTTTTTTCATCGGTAAAAGCTCTATTTCTTGTAGTGGTACAAGCACAACAAAATGATGGCCACTCCGTTTTTTGACTTTTTTTTTTTGTCAATCCATTTTGGTTTTGATTTGAATAAACATGGAATTGACTCGTAGATAAAATGTGTTTGACTTAGAGTTGTCACTAGCCAAATAAAGTTTAGAATCTACGACCAACTAGAAACCATAGAATCGCTTAACGGTTGGGGACTAACAAGATTCCCTAACTCAAAGTGATTCCTACATTTAGTGTATGGTCGTAGATTCGGTGTAAGGGTCTTGGTTATAGAAATGGAAGGGGTTAAGCACCAATTTTCACTCGTGCAATGTGTAACCTCTACTTTTCAAGGCCTAACGGTTTTTAAGAGAAATTTAGGAAACTTTCAATAGTACATAAATTGGGCCATACTTCACAAGATTTTAGGGCCTGGGTAGGAAAATAGAAAATAAATGAAAATAGAATAAAAGCGTGAGTGGGTGCGGATGTGGTAAGTATGTAGGGAATGTGTGGAGTTAAATACAGCTTGATTTTGATATTTGAGAGGGAAAAGGGGAAATCAAACACCCTTCTTAATCTAAAGGGATGATTGGATGTCTTAGATTCCGACCATTTTCATTGACTTTTATGTTGTCAGCTGCTTTGACTTTGACAACTGAGGGGATGGCGAGGTACTTTAGAGAGGCTAGAGGGTTAGGCACATTCTGCTTTAGATATGATGAGTGTTGATTGTTATCCAAGTAGAGTTGGACATAACATTTTTCCTTAGGCCAAACCCCCTGACCACTACTGTTTCTTCTCCCCTCGTGAACTCTCTATCTTTGCCTTTCTCTTCTCTCTAGCTTCTTTTTCTCTCTCTCTAATTCCTTTCTCGCTCGCTCAAACTAATCGTAGGTAGTTACTTAAATAGACTGCTCATGTTTGATGAATCACGGTCAGATGAGGTAGACGGACCGTCGTAAGCCTCCCTGACAGTTGTTATTGGCCAAAACCTTTGATGTCATCGAGTGGTGGCGGGCAGTGATTGGTTTAACCTGATGCAGTGGATCAAAATCTGCATCCACATATCCGGTTATTCATGAACATATTTGAGTGTGGATATCTTTATGGTTGGTGGGTGAACCAAGACTAATGCTCCCTCACTTTTTGAGTTTGCTCGTGGTAAGTAGGTGAACTCGAGATGGTATTCCTCGCTTGGCCTACCACCTATGTGCCTTTCTTTTAATCAATTCGACTGGGTATATATTTTCATCATGCATTCTTAGCTGTACATGTGTCTTGCTCGGAGCTTAGCCGAAGTTAACAGGCAGGATTCCACCCTCATCTAATGCAGGCAAGAGTGAATGGGTTGTTGAGGGTCAAATATTTCATATTAAACCCCAGTTATTACCTGAATTTACGAACATGATACTGTTTAATGGCCTATTTTAATCGTGTTTGTGATGCAAGGTGTATTTAGGAGCCTGGACTGAAAAATGGTACTAAAAGCATGGATTTGACGTTCTGAATACACCAAGGCAAGGGACGGACCCTAGAGAACTAAGATCGAGGAGTTTACATGCCAAAGATCTGAGAAAATCAAGCCACCCATGTTAAAAGGGCTTGGAAATCATCCAGAATGCAAGATCACAGGGTTCCCACCATTTGTTCGGCTCAAAACTTTATATATGGCCTAAGAACCATAAATTAACCATATATATCAAATTTCAGCCATTGGATCCTTGTGAAAGTTTCCCAACAATCAAATTAGCCATGGAGGCATGGAGGATAAGGAGATGTGAATGAGAGAGAGGCTAAGGCCGTGGACGTGGAGACGATTTCTGTTTTTTTTCTTTTCTTCTTCAATGTTTTTTCTTTCCTTTAGATTTTAGTTAATCATGGCTAGCTAAACCTCTTAGCTAGGGCTAAGAGGTGAAGCTTGTAGCGTGATGGGGTTTTTCTACAACTTTGATTTATGTTACATTGAACTCTATTTGATTTCAGTTTGATTAATAGGAATGTTTTTAGTCTTTAATGGTTTATTGTGACTTAAATTATAATGGATCTGCGATAGATCTGAGCATGTTCTGATCATTATAGGGACTATGAACATGGGAGCCCTATTATTTACCATCGTCTCATGGGTATGGTTGGGTGATGGAACCTTTCCTAACGTTTATAACTCCCTTAGATTGGAGGTGGATTAGCTAAATTCTGCTGTTTTCTTTATCTCATGGGAATGATTTTGTGATGGAATCAATTCTAATTCTCATACCTATCTGCTATTGAAAACTAGATCAAATGAAATTCAAATTTGGATTTTAATGAAATATCTTCCAACTGGATGAAGATGAGACTTTAAATCCAGTTACGATTATAAATCAAGCATAGATTTCCCTGATCTCTACAAGTGGATCCTTGGCACCATAGTTTCTCACATTTGAATTTACAAATTTTAGTTAAAGTGTTTCATCATTATTCTCTTAATTCTCCCTGATTTAGATTATATTTTTGCCTAGTTCTAGTTCAAGTTACTTTTAGATTACTTATAAGGTTCAGTCCCTGTGGATTCGACCTCGGTCTTATTGAGATTATTACTACATCACAACCCTATACTTGGCGTGTGAACATGGGCCTGGATGTAATTGTTGGAAAACTGCATCCATGGATGCAGAATTTCCACTACCAGATCCAGGAAAGGTATTTCTTTTTTGAATTTATGCGTGGTTCGTGGGTGAACTTAGGCTGGCATTCCCTCACCTACCCTGCGACTGCTTTGTCCTTCCCTTGACTAATCGAAGCTGGTAGAGATCTTTGGGACATTTTAGTCATACAGCCACCTCAGTCAAGGCCCATTGAAGTCAATGGGTGAGATTCGATCTCATTTTGAAGTGCGGGGTCTACATAACCAATTGATGAATCGAATTCACATTCTATGCATTTAAAGCAACCGAGTGCTAGTCACACTCTTTTGTGGTTTATCGACATGACTATCGCACTCTTTGTACTGTCCTATAAAATTCTGTAATAAAACACTAATACATCCATGAGCGGGACCATCAGAGAACTGAACTAGTCTAATTAGAGGTGTACAAGAACCGAGCTAGCTCGGTTAGCTTGCTCGACTTGACTCGAAAAAGCTTGATTCGACTCAATTCGAAGTTAAGTTAGAGTTGAGTTGAGCACTGATTTTTTAAGCTCGAAAATGAGTTCGAGTCGAGTCCGAGCTGGCCCTAGCTCGATTCAAATCAGATTGAACCCAACTTGAATTGAACTCATATTGAACCAGTTTGGTGACTCGGTTACTTTAATATTAATGTTGCTCACCAAGTGTTTGATGAAATGACCCAACGAAGTGTGTTTGGTGGCAGGGAAGGTATGTATATGAAACCAATACCCTTTTTTTCTCTTAATTTTTATGTTGCATAGAAGGTGTTTGATAAAATACCTATAAAACCATTGTTGTTGTCATAAATACAGTAAGATTTTGAAGGTGCAGTCTAGGTGTTTGTGAAAATGTTACACAGGTGAACTCGGCTCGAATTGGCTCGAGCTGCTGACCGAACCAAGTTGAGTTGGCCAATCAGGCTCAAGGGCCGAGCCGAGCCGAGTTCAAGTTGAGGTTAGCTAGTGGCTGAGCCATGTCGAGTTGAGGCCAGCTCAACTCTATTCAACTCAATGTGCACCCCTAAGTCCAATTAAATGCCCTAATGTAATGCCCCGAATTTCAGGAGCCAAGTAGGAACTCAGCTCCCGAATTCTCAGGTGCCACGTGTGCCCTAATGGGCTTCAGAATTTAATGCATTTTGTTTATTTCATAAGCAGTGGGGAGTTTAGTAGACCATGAAACATAAATCAACCATAGAATAGTAATAAATGCAACTATAAGTATATAGAATATCCATATCCAAATCGCAAAGTAAAGCAAAGACAAAAGGAACTAGTCCCAACCATACAATATCCCCAAAATGACTAGGGCCTTGGCCCGTGCCCTGTAATCATCCCTACAACAAACTAAGAGGAACCGTTGAAGATTCGAGAGTATGACAGCTCCTCCTCGTCATCCATGCTTGCGCTATCAAGCACGTCTAGCTCCGTAATCCCTGCATCTATGACAGGTTCTAGTTGGTGTTTTAAAACACCGTCCCAGAGTGGGAGTGAGTTGCTAACTTAGTGGTACCATTAATAATACGTTACACATGATATCTTACGTAGGAACAAATTTAGTGAAAGACAAAATTCAAAGAAACCTAATTACTCTTATTAATGCATATGCATGGTTCAATGATATGATGCATGCCCTTTCCACCAACACTCTCTTGAGCGACAACATCTAACGATTGTAAATGACCAACACTCCCTTAGTGCGACCTCGATTGCCGAATCACCAAAACTAGCTAATGCAATGTAATGTAAGATGTTAGTTAAGTTGATTAATTACGTTCACTCATCCAGCAATTTGGGAAAATCGGGACACCCTGACAAATCAATGCCCTATCCCGATGTGCAGCTCTAGCGGCTGTGGCCGAATGGCATTCGTGATCCTTGGCTTGTTTGGGTTCGTCATTCCTAACATTAGAATCATACGAAGGTGGCTTGAAAAGGAGTCTTTTCTTGTGGTCAGTACGAGGAGGCTCATCACCCCAGCATAGGCTGACAGCTCGGGCATAGTATATATTCACACCCCAAGTATAGGGTTGTGATGTAGTAATAATCTCGGTAAGACCGAGGTCGAATCCGCAGAGACTGAACCTTGTACGTAATCTGAAAGTAACTTAAACTAGAACTAGGTGAAGATGTAATCTAAATCAGAGGCTTTTAAGAAAGTAATGGTGAAATATTAAACTAAACTTGTGAAATTTAAAGGTGAGAAACTAGGGTTTTCAAGGATCCATTTGTAGAGATCAGGGAGATCTTATGCTTGATTCAAGAACTCAATTAGACTTAGAGTCCCATCTTCATCCAGTTAGAAGATATAACTATGAAAATCAAATCTAAACTTCCTTTGATCCAATTTTCAAGAGATGAAGGGTATGAGAATTAGACTTGATTCTATCACAAAACCATGCCTAGGAGACAAAGCAAACAATAGAATCTAACAAATCCACATCCATCAGAGAGAGTTATGAACCTTAGGAAGGGTTCCATCATCCAACCATGTCCAAGGGGCGATGATGAACAATAGGGTTCCTAATTTCATAATCATAATAAAGCAAAGAACATGCTCTAAGCCATCGCAGATCCATTGTAATTTAAGTCACAATAAACTATTAAAAACTAAAGGCATTCCTTATAATCAAACTAGAATCAAAATTAGTTTAGGTTAAACATGAATCAAAAGGCATAAAGAAAAGTCTCTCATTTCACTACAAGCTTCACCTCTTAGCCCTAGCTAAGAGGTTTAGCCCATCATAGACATGGTGGGACTAAAAATCTTAAAAAGCATCAAAACAGAAATAATCCAAAAGGGAAGAAAGAAAAACTCTTGAGATGGCCGGCCCACGCTCCACGATCTCTCTCCTTTACTCCCACGTCCCCAAAGATGCCTTCTTACGTTCTTCTCCCTCTCTTTTATAGGCCCCAGGGGCGATTTAGAGGGCTGGAAGTCCGTGGAATCAATTTTTGCAGCTGGTAGTCACAAAAACGCGATAGACCAGTGTTTGGATCGAGTTGATCTCCACCAATAGACATCCAAGAAATTAATTTGGACTCCATGGTTGGGGTAAAGACCTCCCTCTGAAGGTTATGAATGGTTTGAATCACCCATCTGACCATAAATAGTGGCCCACAACTTCCCGCAACATCCGAAAAAATCAGACGTGCATTTCTTACGAATTTTACTACACGGACGTGTTTGGTGGGCTCCACGGTGATGTTTTCAGAGAAATCCACCCCGTTCATTAGATTCATGGCAAAATTCCAATCGAAAATGAGTGGTTTTTGTCGAGTTTTGGTGCAGTCCTGTAACACCCCAAAATTTTGCCAACCTGGAGTTAGACATCCTTAGGCAATGAATCAACTATAATACCTTGGTAACCTTTCAGAACCCAATTCTAAAGCCAAAGAAACCCTTTAGTACTAAATTCTTTAGAAATTTAACGTGAATCAACTAGATAGATTACCTGTGAAATTAGCACCAACCACTTTAACTACGATCTGTAAGACCCAAAACCTCTAGAATTGTTAACGCTACGTTACCCTGAAATTTAGGATCCAACTCTAAACCCAGTTGCTCCCGGAAATGCTTTGTAACTTTGTATTGGTTCTAGACCGCACATCGAAAGTCTGATAGTTATGAACTTAGACCATTACGACCGCCTAGTTAGACTTGACAATCACCTAGAAGATCAAGCCCAAATGAAGTCTTGAGACTATTTCCTTGCGTCCGGAGTAAAGAGAGTGAGAAAAGGAAGATATTTAGAAAATTAATTATATTTTTATGAAATCTGGAACGTTTCACTTGGACGTTATTTTTAAGCATTCTGACCATCAGATGTCAACCCAAATTCACCCTCGGATCAGGATAGGTGGCCCTTACATGTCATAGTACTTGTAGCTCTGATCGAGTTCCGGTAACCGTTGAACTGAAACTGGTCCGCTACGTGTGATCTAGAAGTCCAACTGGGATAAAAACTTAACTCCACCTAGATCCAATATTGGTGAGCTTAAGTCCGACCGCATTTAGTAACAGGACCTCCAAAAGCGCTCCGTTGGATCGGAACAGACCCGATTTGATTATAACTTAAGTATACCTTGGCCCTAAGTCTATTTCCGTCATTTTTGGGCTTATAAAAAGGCCTTAAGCCCTCACTCTCTCCTCCCATACGAATTTGGAAAAAACCCTAGGAGAGAAAAGAGAGAAAAGAGAGAAAGTGAGAGATAGTTGGAGTTTCTCCCAGGAATTCTACCCTGTCACTCCACGTGCTTCAACACCTCTACCGTATCGCTATTACGACATTTCTGACTCCGTTCTTGGGTAAATGAAGCTAACCCTAACCTGTTTTGAAGCCTATGATAGTTCCAATGATGTTCTAGCTAACCTGTTTCTTGTCAAAGGTAGCGTATTCGCCGTTGACAAAGACTTGGAGTCTCTATTAAATTCGTTACACTTCTACGGCGTAAGGTGCGGATTGTAGATGCTTAGGTTACCTGTTTTCAAAGCTTTCAATGCCGTTTAATGGTAGATTGTTGACAAGGATGTTGTTTGACATGTAGAACATGTCGTCTATTTTTCATTTCGAATACGTACGAAGAATATGAGATTTAGGGTATTTTAGGTATTTGTAGGAAATACTGTATATGTACGTATTTTGATGATATGATTGCCATGATTATTTGTCATGTACCTATGCTAGTTATGTGTGTATGATCTGTTTGGTGAAGAGATTCGCCCTAATGCACACTTTTGGCCGACATATGCTATGTTGACTAATGTGTGTAGACTAAGTGTTTGTATAAATGTATGTATTAGTAAATATTGAGTAAATAGTGTTGTAGATTAGCATTGAGATTGGATTCTCAACTAATTAGATGATGTACATGATTTCCTCCATGCTTGTTGTGTATGAATTGATTACCTTATGTGTGAAATACTCGTGTATGGTTAACTGCTTATGATGTATGTTATAACATGTTGATAACATGCTGGAATTACTTGTATTTCAATTGTTTCTCTCATATGATTATTGATTTAGATTACAAGTGTTTGGGGCTATACTTTAGTCCAGGCAGTCGGTAATAGATTTGAATCCGTGGTTGGATTCTATTCGCAATGAATGACGCGTCGACGAACCCGAGTCGTGCTTTGGTTGACGGCAGTGGTTAGGCCACACGAGGTGTTTATACACTTCATGTCGTTCAACTTGAGGTGCACTCGTACTAGTCGAGCTCGTCAAGTAACCCAATTGACCATTGTATGTTCACCTTGTATTGATCATAACTGCTTGAACCTAAGGTACTGAACTTACCAGTGATAACCCTGATAACCATGGTACCTTGATCCACTAAGACTCATGAGCCGGGCATGGTGGTATGGGACATCGTGGTCGAGCTGTCGGTCTACGCTGGAGCGACGAGCCTCCCCGTAGTGACCAGTGAGCACCTTACTCGTGAGCCGATTGTGGTGGTATGAGACACTACATTCGAGCTATCGGCCTACTCTGATTGGTGACGAGCCCTTTGTAGTGATCTCGAGTGTACTCTGAGTCTACGTGAGGCGATGACCCTTCCAAATCAACAAGAGTACAAACTAGGCCTGTATTGATAAGGTGATGGGGGAGAGGTACAATGAGTGCGTGCAACAGCCCTGGCAGCGACTTAGAACCATATCATCGTATGAGACTACTAGGAGTGACAACCCTAGACAGGATCCTTGTTGGGAATGATATAAGGGAAGTACCCTAGTTTCCCAATCCTTCTGTATGAAAAGGACTAATAACAACTCGGTAATCATATTCATATCGCACTACATGTGCCTGGAAGATATGGAGCACTGAGGGAAGAAAGCATGCCGCGGACATAAGATGGTGTCGCATGAGGGAGTATGTCAATGAGGGCATGCATCATTATTGCATTTCATCCTTGCATTAATCACAGTATTTAGGAATGTTTGATTGCTTGCTTTACCATTATCGCGTGATTGATTTGATAATATGCTAATCTTTGCTCTATGATTCCACTGAGTTGATCACTCACTCCCACATTACGGGATGATGTTGTACACACCAACTAGTCCTTATTGTAGTTGCAGATAATGACGCTGCTTGTGAAGTGGAGCCGGACTTGTATGATGATGAAGAGAATTTCTCCTATATGCAGGTTCTGATTGACGGGGTTACAAGGTTATTGATTTGACGCCATGACACCTGTCATTTTACACTTTTGGAGCACTCATGTATATTATTTTTGTTCATTTTTGGAGTATACATGTATATATTTAACCTGGTAACATGTTCACACTCTGGAGACTTACAACAGTTTATATATGTTATATATACTGTCACAGTCTTCCGCTTGCATAATTTAATTGTCTCTGGAGTATGATATGCTATTTTAGCTTAATCCCACTCATGTTTAATACACTAACATAGACAACATTCAATCATAAGCATTTATGTTGCATAAGTGATGTTTTGGAACTCGGGAGTGGAGTTTATGCTCGACCTCCAAATTTCAGGGCGTTACAGATGGTACCAGAGCATGATTTGGATTAAACTGGACTTGGGTTATGGTAACACGATGCACACTGACGCACTCTGACTTAGGAAGGGGGCGATGGAAACTTAAAAACCGCATTAGAATCCTAAGTTTCACCGACAAGCGAGACTGAATATTGTCATGTAGTCCACAGTTCTTCTACTTTGTTTTGATGAGATTCATGTACCCAGCGACACCCCAATCTCAACACCACCATAGACCGGATCTCTATTGCTACTAAGTAATTCAGTAAGCCACACAAAGGATCGCAACAATAATAAATCTGGAACCACTAAGGAGAGAAAACGTTTAAGTTCATATGTTCCACCATTCCACTCTATCCAGGACCATCCTCAGTTAAACCATAGATCATCAAATCATTTCTTTTTGCCTCCAAGCGCATCCTTTTGGGCATTATCTTTACACTTTTAGGACCTTTAACTTAAAGCCAACTCACTCCCAACCGGTGTTGTTCTTGGTCTCCATCTCACATGACCAAAGCATCAATGCCTACTTTACCTATGAATGATACCCCAAAGTTCCCTCGAATGCATTTATTTCTATATTTGTCATTCCTCATCTTGAAACCTATCTATCTCACCATCCCCATTTCAACTACACATCCCATGAACATGTTGTCGGTTGACAGCCTAAGATTCCGGTCCATAAAGCATGAATGGTCTTATAGTTATCCTAGAAGATCTCGCTATTAGTTGATTTAGTATGCTGCTATCACATAAAACTCCAAAGGCACATCTCCACTTCATCCATTCAGCTCTTACGCTAAAAGTAACATCCCTCATCAATCTCACCACTCTCATGAAGTATCAACCAAGATATTGAAAATAACTTCTCAGGACTCAATCCTAAAGTCTAACCCATTCCCTTCAAAATCTCTCCTTTCACCATCTCATTTTTCAACTTTTTCTAAGTCCTTTTATACTAGATATAAATCCTAATGTATAAATGATGGAGAATAATACTTAATTTACTATAAATAGTAAATATATGTATAAATTAGACTTTTGACCATTCAAATTATGGAATCTCGTGGAATAAATGGGTTAGTTGGATATATTAGCGTCTCCTACCCCAAAATCATATGCTACACGTCATGTAAACTCATTTCGATTTGCAAGTTAGCCCTGAAAATGCCTCAAATGGAGTCGGGGGCCAAACGCAGCACTTACAGGGGGACCTAAGGTGGGTACCACATCATTTTGGACCCAAGGGGGGGGGAGGACCTCGTCGGAATAGCGAGCCCTCACCAGACAGGTCAGAAACTGGCGAGGCCTCGCCGATCAACGGGCCAGGTGGGGCGGGCCACTCGGGCCGATCCACTTTTAGGTGTTGTATGACCCCATGATGTGTGGGCCGTCCCTTAAAACCTCCCTAAACACGTCCCTCCTTCACAAATTACCCCTCCAAGCTCTCCCTTTCCTTCACAATTGCTGTTTTCTCTCTTAAACCGCCCCTCCAATCACCTATTCCGTCATTTTCTACTATAACCTACACCCCTCTATCGTTTACAGTAAACCTCACTCCCTTATCCTCTCCATTTTCTCTCATTTGAGCTTCACATCCTCCTTTTGTGTCTCAAAATTGTGTAAGCTCTCAACTCATCCCATTCCTTCTTTTTCCCTTCTTCAATCCCTGTCTTTTGGGCCTATTTCATTCCTCTTTCAGACCTAGATCCGTGGAGACCCAAAGATCTCAACCATTCCCTTCATTTTCTTCATTTTCCATGGCTCTTTATGAGCTAGTTATAGTCATCTTCTCGGTCTTTATGCATTACCGACGGGTGAGACCAAACGCAGTAGCTTAGTGCATAAACAGTGACCATCTAGTGCTAGGACATCTAGAGTTTTAAACCTAGAGTTAGTACCCCTAGATTGTGAAAGATCTAACAACATAGAAAATCCAATTCCAATTAGACAATATTGACCCTAAGCGATAGAACAATCCCCTGTAGTAGAAATGGTATGAAACCATCTAGTGTATAAGTTTAGATTTGGATTATAGCCGGTGAGTTACCGACTAGACTTCTAGTTCTATTAAGCAGTGTAAAGGCTGAATATGCTAAGGAATAGTAGGTTTGATTTGGTTGGAGTAGAACTTCATTCCTTCGATAGATCCCCATAATACTCAGAGGCATCTTTAGTCACTCTTAGAAAAGATGTTTCGATTTAGAGACTATTCATGCATAGTCAAACCAGCAAGTCCCTTAGAATTACCCTCCCAAGGACTTAGTACAATCGGGGACACGGAGTAGAGAAACTATATATAAGTGAAGTATTCACGGTTTGAATCGAATTCTTAATCCTAGTGGTTATCGATAAATCCAATGCTCTGATCAAGTAGAAGATCGGCATTGACTAGGATTAAGAACTGATACGAAAAATTTTCTGTCATCGCGAGGTAAAAAGTCTATGTATTCGGCTCAGACCCACTACACAACTTTTGTTCCGTGTTGGCCTAACCCACTACAACCAAAAGTTATTGCTTTGTCTTTGGAAAATTTCGATGACTTATAGCCAGTAGAGAATTAAACATCTTGCCACCAACTCATACCTTCCTCTGAAATCAACTACAATAGAGATTAGGCCTATTTCTACAACCATAGGTACTAATGCCATAGAATGCATCATTAACAAAGGAAGACCAATGTAGTGAGAGGTCGTTCTCATTTCATGTCAAGGATAAAGTCTTAAATTGCACCTCGTTCCGACATACGAATCGAGACATAGATTCATGAGCCTTATGTAGAACTAAGTATTTAAGGGGGGTAAAACGTATTGAGCCCAATCTAGTTAGGATTAGCTAATACAACCGTTGGATCAGAGTAGCGCAGCGGAAGTGTGGTTGGCCTCTTCCCCACTGGCCCATGATCGAAGAAGTTGATTTAGATTATACGTAAGGTTAGGTCATTAAATAGGATTTGAACCTTCTTTAAAATGTCAATACTAAAGTCTTTCTAGGGACTCATTACCCTTAGCCAATTTCGGGGATGAAATTATATTTTAAAGGGGATAGATTATAACACCCTTAATTTTTACCAACCTGGAGTTAGACATCCTTAGGCAATGAGTCAACTATAATACCTTGGTAACCTCTCAGAACCCAATTCCAAAGCCAAAGAAACCCTTTAGTACTAAATTCTTTAGAAATTAATGTGAATCAACTAGCGCTACACTAGATTACCTGTGAAATTAGTACCAACCACTTTAAATACGATCTATAAGACCCAAAACCTCTAGAATTGTTAACGCTACGTTACCCTGAAATCTATGATCCAACTCTAAACCCAGTTACTCCCGGGAATGCTTTGTAACTTTGTATTGGTTCTAGACCGCGCATCGAAAGTCTGATAGTTATGAACTTAGACCATTACGACCGCCTAGTTGGACTTGACAATCACCTAGAAGATCAATCCCAAACGATGTCTTGAGAAAATTTTCTTGCATCCGGAGTAAAAAGAGTGAGAAAATGAAGATATTTAGAAAATTAATTATATTTTTATAAAATCTGGAACGTTTCACTTGCACGTTATTTTTAAGCGTTATGACCGTCAGATTTCAACCCAAATTCACCCTCGGATCAGGATAGATGGCCCTTACATGTCATAGTACTTGTAGCTCTGATCCAGTTCCCGTAACCGTTGAACTGAAACTGGTCCGCTACGTGCGATCTGGAAGTCCGACTGGGACGAAAACTTAACTTTACCAAGATCCAATATTGGTGAGCTTAAGTCCGACCGCATTTAGTAACAGGACCTTCAGAAGTGTTCCTTTGGATCGGAACAGACCCGATTTGGTTATAACTTAATTATACCTTGGCCCCAAGTCTATTTCCACCATTTTTAGGCTTATAAAAAGGCCTTAAGCCCTCACTCTCTCCTCCCATACGAATTTGGGGAAAACCCTAGGAGAGAGAAGAGAGAAAAGAGAGAAAGTGAGAGAGAGTTGGAGTTTCTCCCAGAGATTCTACCCTGTCACTCCATGTGCTTCAACACCTCTACCGTATCGCTATTACGACGTTTCTGACTCCGTTCTTGGATAAGTGAATCTAACCCTAATCTATTTTGAAGCCTAGGATAGTTCCAATGATGTTCTAGCTAACCTGTTTCTTGCCATAGGTAGCGTATCCACTGTTGACAAAGACTTAGAGTCTCTATTGAATTCGTTACACTTCTACGGCGTAAGGTGCGGATTGTAGATGCTTAGGTTACCTTTTTTCAAAGCTTTCAATGCCGTTTAATGGTAGATTGTTGATAAGGATGTTGTTTGACATGTAGAACATGCCTTCTGTTTTTCATTTCGAATACGTAAGAAGAATATGAGATTTAGGGTATTTTAGGTATTTGTAAGAAATACTGTATATATATGTATTTTGCTGATATGATTGCCATGAGTATTTGTCATGTACCTATGCTAGTTATGTGTGTACGATCTGTTTGGCGAAGAGATTCGCCCTAATGCACACTTTTGGCCGACATATGCTATGTTGACTAATGTGTGTAGACTAAGTGTTTGTATAAATGTATGTATTAGTAAATATTGAGTAAATAGTGTTGTAGATTAGCGTTGAGATTGGATTCTCAACTAATTAGGTGATGTACATGATTTCCTCCATGCTGCTTGTGTATGAATTGATTACCTTATGTGTGAAATACTCGTGTATGGTTAACTGCTTATGATGTATGTTATAACATGTTGATAACATGCTGGAATTACTTGTATTTCAATTGTCTTTCTCATATGATTATTGATTTAGATTACAAGTGTTTGGGGCTATACTTTAGTCCCGGCAGTCGGTAATAGATTTGAATCCGTGGTTGGATTCTATTCACCATGAATGACGCATCGACGAACCCGAATCGTGCTTTGGTTGATGGCAGTGGTTAGGCCACACGAGGTGTTTATACACTTCATATCGTTCAGCTTGAGGTGCGTTCGTACTAGTCGAGCTCGTCAAGTAACCCGATTGACTATTGTATGTTCACCTTGTATTGGTCATAACTGCTTGAACCTAAGGTACTGAACTTACCAGTGATAACCCTGATAACCGTGGTACCTTGATCCACTAAGACTCATGAGCCGGGCATGGTGGTATGAAAACCGTTATTGAACTGTCGGCCTACGCTGGGGCGACGAGCCTCTCCGAAGTGACTAGTGAGCACCTTACTCGTGAGCCGATTGTGGTGGTATGAGACACTACATTTGAGCTGTCGGCCTACTCTGATTGGTAACGAGCCCTTTGTAGTGACCTCGAGTGTACTCTGAGTCTACGTGAGGCGACGACCCTTCCGTAGTCACAAGAGTACAACTAGGCCTGCATTGATAAGGTGATGGGGGAGCGGTGCAACGAGTGCATACAACAGCCCTGGCAGTGACTTAAAACCATATCATCGTATGAGACTAGTAGGAGTGACGACCCTAGACAGGATCCTTGTTTGGAATGATATAAGGGAAGTACCCTAGTTTCCCAATCCTGCTGTATGAAAAGGACTGATATATATATCGTTATGTCAACTACGACCCATCAAACATTAACACCATGACCCATATAACATAATAACCACAATACAGAGTTATGGGCCAAAGACTTGGGCTTCAAACTGGATATGGTGAGGGCTTTCGTTATCGTAACTTGATCAAAGTCATCTCTACCTTGCACAATGACAAACACGACCCTTCATAAATGACAACCATGATCCTTCACATTGTCAATACACGACCCATGCAAAGGATCGTTGTTGACTCTTTCTATTTTTTTTATCGTGGTTTTTATGTAAAATGAATTATGGTTGTTATGATATATGGATCGTGGTTGTCAAAGTTACATGGGTCGTGGTGTCAGTTGTTATGGGTCGTAGTTTTCATGCTTTATGGATCGTTGTTGTCGTATTATACAGATCGTTGTTGTCATATTATATGGATCGTGGTTTTCATGTTTTATGGATCATGGTTGTCATGTTATATGGATCGTTATTGTCATGTTGTATATGTCTTGATTGTCATGAAATATGAATCCTGAATGTCATGACTATGGGTCATGGTTGTCATGTTATACGGTTTATGGTTGATGTGAAGTAATGATCGTAGTTGTCATTTCATATGGATTTGTGGTTATCGTGTTGCATGGAACGTGGTTGACGATTTACATGCATCGTGGTTGTCATATTTGTAATGCATCATGGTTATCATCCGTAACGGATCGTTGTTGACAACTAAGGCTCCGAGTAAAGCACAACCGATTAACTTGACAACCACGATCCATATTTCATGAAAACCACAAGCTATGTTATGTACATTGTTCTGATCTTTAGTTCAGGGTTCATATGCATAAAGGCTCTTACTTATCATCCACATTGGGTTATGTTTGTCATGATACATGGGTCCCCACTGTCATTGTATATGGGTCAGGGTTGTGAGGTTGTATAGGTCATGGTTGTCATGATACATGGACCCTGACTGGAATGATATGTAGGTCGTTGTTGTCGTGTTATATGGGTCTTGGTATACGTGCATGTATCATTGGTCATAGTAGATATGGGTCGTGACTGTAATGTTAAATAGGTCGTGGTCATAGTTCTAATAGATCGTGGTTGTCGTCCTTATTAATATGGCGTTAACAACCACGACTTAATAAGAAACACGACCCATATAACATTTCAATCACGATCCTTTTGTCATGACAACCATGACTCGTTATTAAGTTCACTTTTTCTTATATGGGTCATAGTTCAAATGCACAATAGATCATGGTTAGCATCCACATTGGAAAGTGATTACCATGCACCAAAGTTCTTGAATCAATAAGTATATTATAGTTTACATTACATTATCACAAGCAATAAAAAATAAGTCATCATCAGCCTCGGCCTCATCCTCAGCCAGTAGAGACGAAAGTGCATCGATACCGATTGTGACCTATTCGTTTGCATCTCGAGCTTCTGGTTGTTGGCCTATCTTCTCGTTGGGATGTAATTTGAACCTTTTTGGGTCTCCCATCAGATCTTCTAGTTTCTGAAGGCTTCATATTCTCACATAAAACTTTCACTTCGTCTGAAATGTCTCGTTGTGTCTTATCAAGCACTGTGTAAACTGACCACACGTACGCTTCATTTCTCTTATACTCACTACATAGGTCATTCCCCATGCGGTCACTTGGAACTCATCCGTTGAAATCGGGACACATTGTGTCTTTCACGCTTTCGAGTTGCATCACCATACACAACTTTAATTATCAAATCGAATTCAACCAACGGAGTCTTCGTAATCTTATGGTAATGAAGCACACTGGGTCGTAATATTATGGTAATGAAGCACACTGGATCGTGGTTGTAATACACGTTGGGTTATGGTAATGAAGCACACTGGGTCGTAGTTGTATCCAATGTTATATCCCTAACGAGCACGACCCATAACAGCTGACAACCACGACCATTGTAGGCTAAGGATGACGATCCATATAACATCACAACCGTGGTCATGACAAATAGCAACCACGATCCAAATACCGTCACAAATATGATGTCGTGATTGTCTACTATCTAATGATGGAGGTTTGATCAAGGTGTGCCCTACGTTGCACTCCCTTTCACGTGACAACCGAAAAACTCGGCTTCTCGACTCTGTTCTTCCTTTACCTTGACAAATGCCTACAGTTAAAACAAAATAAAATACTAAACTCGTAGTAGAAGACGCTTTAAGATGAGAGAAACGATAAGGAGAAGCAACGTCGCTCTTTAGCAGTTGGTCCTTGGATCTTCGCTTTTCTAGGAAAATAAAAGAAGAAGAAGAAGAAGAGGCTCTTTCAAAGGTAAATAAATGCGACATTTACCCCTCCCAAAGCTCATGGTGCTGGTGATCGGTGGTTTGTGTGCCCCACCATGATGTATGTGCTTCATCCATGCCGTTCATCCACTTTTCAATGTCATTTTATGGCTTGAACTGAAAAATGAGAGTGATATAAATCTCAAGTGGACCACACTGTAGGAAAATTATAATGATTGGATATCCACCATTAAAATCCTCCTAAGGCCCACCGTGAATGGATTAACGCTCGTTTTTGGACTCTTACCATGAAATGATTTGTAGAAAAATATGGATGGCATGGATGAAGCACGTACGTGGTGGTGGGGCCCACAGAGAGCCGAGCACCAACCATTCGCCGGTGTCCCGGGGAGTAGCCGATCTGTCCGTTTCTCGGGGGTTGTAATAGTAGGTGACTTTTACTTCACTCCGGGACCGTACAAGTCCTGAACCAAGGTCAAGGGCATTTTTGTCCGAAACAATCTCCAAAAGCTGTTAGAAGGCCCTTCTTGGAATATATGCAGTGTCGTAGCGTTCTAGGTAATTTTCCTAAACTTCGAGGCGAGTATGGTTAATTTCCCCAAAAAAATCAAAAACGCCCAGCGACATACAAGGTCTTTGCATTTTTGCGTAGTGGACCACCATCATCACCCTTCAGGACAATCTGAACCATTCAACGTGTCCAGAGGGGGGGCGTGACCATCTCCTATCTTTCCTTTTTAGCCCATGCATGTGTACACATGTGAATCGTTAGAAAACGTAGGATGGATGACAGAAGTAAAACATCAGTGGACCGCACCAAAACTCAACCAAACCACCCCTTCGCGACTGGTTTTTCGCCAGAAATCCAATGGATGGGGTGGATTCTTCCAAAAACATCACTAGGGGCCCCACCGAACACATCAGCGTAATAAGTTTCTAAAAATAGACGTCCGGACTCATTCGGGATTCTGGGGAAGTGTAGGCCATTGTTTGTGGCCAGATGGCTGATCCAAACCGTTCAAAATCTTCATAGGATAGCCACAACCCTACCCAAACAATGTCCCAAATCCCACTTCAAACACAAACTGTTTGTGTTTTCTTACGCACATAGGTCGGTTGCTGTGTAAAGTCGATTCTTCCACCGACTCCAGCCACAAACCAACCCCCATGGTGCCTATATAAAGGAGAGGAGAAGAGAAATAAGGGATATCTTGGTGTGGATTAACCATGAGCATCAGGCGGGCAGCTGTGGAGGCCATGCATATGGAAAGAGAGAGAGAGAGAGAGAGAGAGAGAGAGAGAGAGAGAGAGAGAGAGAGAGAGAGTTTGGAGTTTTCTTCTTCTTTTCTCTTACTTTTTATTTTTTCGAAAGGTTTTAGTTAATTAAAACCATGGTTGGCTAAACCTCTTAGCCATGGCTAAGAGGTGAAGCTTGTGGCATGATGGGTGATTTCTATGGCTTGGATTCATATTAGATGAACTGATTTTGATTATAGTTTGATATTAAGGAATGCCTTCAGTTTTTAATAGTTTGTTGTGACTTAAATTACAATAGATTTGCAATAGCTTTGATTATTTCCTTTTCATTATTTTGATTATGAAGTTAAGAAGCTCTATTGTTCACCACCGCCCCTTGGACATGGTTGGATGATGGAATCCTTCCTAACATTCACACATCTCTAAGATTGGTTGTGGATTAGTTTAATTTTGTTATTTACTTTGTCTCATGGGCATAGTTTTGTGATAGAATCCATTCTAATGTATATCCTTCTTATCTCTTGAAAACTAGATCAAAAGAAGTTCAGATTTGATTTTCATGGTTATATCTTCCAACTGGATGAAGATGGGACTCGAAGTCCAATTGAGTTCATGAATCAAGCGTAGATCTCCCTGATCTCTACAAGTAGATCCTTCAAATCCCTAGTTTCTTACCTTTAAATATTACGAGTTTTAGTTAATTAGTTCATAATTCTTCTCGTATATTCTTCTGGGTTAGATTTCATCTTATTCTAGTTCTAGTTCTGGTTACTTTCAGATTACGTACAAGGTTCAGTCTTGTGGGTTCGACTTTGGTATTACTGAGTTTATTACTACATCGCAACCCTATACTTGGAGTGTGAACAGGGATCATACACTTGATCATAACGCTTATAAGTGCAGACTAGAAGTTCCTTTCTAAATCTGGGCCCAGTTGAAAGTTCTTAAACATCATAGTTTTCATGTCTTACCTTCGAGATGTATCCAACTTGAGGTTGAGGAACACCCTACATTTTTTTGTTATCATTTTTACTCGTAGTACCCTTTCTGGTTTTTACTACGTCTGATTTTGCCTATCATTTTTGCCCGTGACACCATTTTAGGTTTTTAGCACATCCCAAGTATTTGTTCTTACCTGCCCCTTGGTGTTGAGTGTCAAATATTGCATATTTTACTCTATTTATATCTTAGTTTTATAAACATGATACTGCTTAATGTTATATTGTATACATGTTTGTGTTGCAAAGTGAATATAAGAGCTTGGATTGAAAATAGTGTTAAAAAGCATGGATTTGATGCTCAAGAATCACCAAAGCAAAGGATAGATCTTAGGAGACCAAGATTGAAGAATTCGTATGCCAAAGATCTAAGGAAACTAAGTGAGGAATGAAGAAAATCAAAGATTTGAAGTGAATTTGCATAATTCTCGACTAGCCTAAGCCCTACTTTGACCAGCCTAAGTTCTGCCTCGACTGGTTGAAGAAACTTCGACTCGAACTCTAGCAACATTATCTTTTAAATTCGCATGACCTTCGACTCATCGAAGATTGCCTTCAACTCATCTAATGTTATGCAGATTTTGCACGGACTGTGCAAATTTGAGGCGGTTTCTGAACTTTTCTAACTCAGTGTGAAAGTTGGAGTTCCCCGACTATAAATAAGAGTTCCTAGGATGCTCCAAAGCATCTTCTAGGGTTTGAGGAGTGGAGAAAAGACATGGAGAGCCACCACCAAGAGTTTTCTTCTTCTTCCTTAGTTTGTTTTTATGCTTTTCGTAAGAGTTCTTAGTTTAATCATGTCTATGATTAACTAAACCTCTTAGCTATGGCTAAGATGTGAAGTTTGTAGTGCGATTAAGATATTTACTTTACTTTGATTCATGTTTTTATTGAACTTCATTGATTCTGGTTTGATTATAAGAATTATTTTCAGTTTTTAATGGTTTATTATAACTCAAATTATAATAGATCTATAATAGCTTTGAATATCTTCTTTTTCTGTTTGAGATTGTGAGATTAATAAATCACGTTGTTCACCATTGTCTCCTGGGCATATGGTTGGGTGATGGAATTTCTTCCAATCATCACAATTCTCCTCCATTAAGAATTAGGTCAATGAAAATTCAAATTTGATTTAATTGTCATATCTTCCAAATGGATAGGATAGGACTCCAATTTCATTTGTGTTTATTGAAAGAAACAAGGTAACATCTTAATTGCTACAAGTGGATCCTTGGCACCCTAGTTTCCACCTTTAAATTCACAAGTTTCAATTATTTCATTCACAATCACTCTTTCTAATTATTCAGATTTAGATTTAAATCTTCTTCTAATTCTAGTTCTAGTTACTTTCAAAAACGTATGAGATTAGTCCATGTGGATTCGACCTCGGTCTTATCAAGATTATTACTACATTGCGACCCTACACTTGAGGTTGTGAACACTTAGCTATTTTACCTTTTTACGCAGATGCCCTTTCAAGTTTTCACTAGATCCATTATGCATCCACAATTTTACTTAAAGCGCCCTTACTGGTTTTTACCTCACCCATTTTACTTTTCGATAATTTTTTCTTTTTTCTCTCTTTTTCTTTTCTTTTCAGTGGTCAGGTATTCCATCATTGTGAGGCAATGAAAGCCTTTAAGGTAGTGGAAGGCTACGAAATACTTTGGCTAAGGTTAGGGCCTTTTAAAAGGTGGGGCAGGTTGATAGGGAGGGATGGGGCTTGATCTTGGGTGGTATTTGCATGCACCCCATTATCCATGGTGAGTTTTAACATGGTCGGCATTGATTGGCTCAAGAAGATCATATTGGTGAGGTAGAGTGCGCCTCTAAAAAATACTTCACGAATGATAAGTGGGCATTCCCAAGTGGGCTTGAATTTGCCTATTGGATCAGGCAGGTGAGGAGGTAAGATTTTCTTCATTACCATATCTCCTACTTTGAATGTTCTTGTGTATACTTGCTTGTTGTACACTCTTGCAATCCTCTTCTGATAAGTCTAAGAATGGCATAGTGCTTCTATATGCTTTTCATCCGTCAGATGTAACTAATCATAGCGAACTTATAGTTATTCTCCCTCTTCAACTTCACTTTCTAACAATATGCATAGTGAGGGAATCTCTACCTCGACTAGTTAAAAAAAAAGTCTTCATTCTATACGTGAGCGCATATAGAGTGGCACCCATTATAGTGCGTATGGATGTTCAATAAGCCCAGAGTGCATATATGTAAGCTATTCTGACCAGTCATGGTATATTTTACCATCTTTTTGAGGATGTGAATAAACATTTTGTTGGCAGCTTCAATCCCTCCATTAATCTACAATTAATAAGGGCATGATTAGTGCCGCTTGATTTTGAATTGTTTAAGAAATGTGTTCACCTTTCAATTTATGAAGGGTGTCCCATTATGATGACCTATGGTACTTCATAGAGGCTAATAATGTTGTTATTTAGAAATCATACTATATGTGATGTTGTTATGGCGGTATAGGATGCTACCTTCATCCATTTGGTGAAGTAATCGACTGCCACCAGGATGTACTCCTGACCATTAGATACTTTGGGGCTTATTTTATTAATAATATTGATACGCTACATTAAGAAGGGTCAGGGTGTTGTCACGTTGTATAATTCAAAAGCACGGGCATGGATTTACTTCATGTCCTGATATTTGAAGTATGTCCTGACGTGATAGTAGCAATTTGTTTCCATAGTCAACCAATAGTATCCTAAGCTTTAGGATATTCTTAGTAATCATATGCCTGTACATGTGGGGCCGCAAACTCCTTCATGGACTTCGGCCATGGTTTTCGCAGCTTCTGTCTTGTCCACAGATTGTATCAGGATATGGTTAAATGATCATTTGTATATGCCACCTTTAATTGTGAATTATGTGATTGTCCATTAGCATGGTGCTTTTTGTTTACACTTGATCTTCTAGATATTTCTTGATGTTGGTATACGATGAACCGTTAGGTGGCCTTTCAACTTCTACAATCTATAGGTAGAAGGACGGTTCTTCCTGAAGTTCAATTATGAGTTTCCATTGGGCTGCTTCTATGGAAATTTCTAGCATGGATGCCAGTGTAGCCAGAGCATCAACGAATTGATTCTTGGTGCATAACATATATGTAAAAGTGACTTTGTAAAATTCATCGACAAGGTTTTTAAGAAGGATGTGATACGGAACTAGCTTCTCATCCTTCATTTTCTAGTTATCATTCATTTGATTGATGATAAGCTGAGAATCACGAAAGACCCTTAGCTTATTTACTCGCAGGATGATTCATTCTTTTAAGCTCGCTATACACGCTTCATACTCAGCTCTGTTATTCGTGCATCTGAAAGCTAACCTTCTCGAGATAGGAATTGAGATGTCATCTTGGAAGTAGAGGATTGCCCCTACTCAGCTTTCTTTGGCGTTGGATGCATAGTCGAAGTGCAAGGTTTATTTGTCAGCCACTAGCCCTTCTTCACCCTCGAGGAATAGGATGTTTTAGTCGGGGAAGAAAGTCTTTATTGGTGGGTAGTTGGGCAGAGAATGCGTTGCAAGGTGATCATCCAGTGCTTGTCCCTTGAATGCTTTCTTAGTGACATAGGTGATACCAAACTTGGAAAGCAACAACTACCATTTTGTTATTCTACCAATTACTGTCAGTTTCTCAAACAAGTATGCCAATGGATCCATATGTGTGAGTGAGAAGATTGGATAAGCAATCATGTATTGACGAGGTATTGAGTGGCCCACATGAGGGCAAGACATATCTTTTTTATTGGGGAGTATCTAGACTTGTAGTATGTGAATCGGTGACTGAGATAATAGATTGTTTGTTATTTTCTTCCTATGTAGTCATGCTGGCCAAGGACGCACCCGATAACATTGTTGACTATTAAGATATAGAGGTCGTCTAGGTACTAACAGGACTAATACTGGGGGATCTATTAAGTACTCATTGATTCTATTATAGGCTTTCTAACAGTCCTCATTCCATTCTTTTGGCACTTTTTTGTGGTGCAGCTTAAATAATGGCTCACGTATGAATGTAAGCTAGGTGATGAAGTGACTAATATACTAGATTCTACCCAAGAAGCCTCATATTTCTTTTTTGGTCTTCGAGGGTTGTTGTAAGGGTCTATGTATACTCCTACCCTATGTAGGATTAAGCGTAGAGTTTAAATTGGCAAACTTGATTAGGTTCTTGTGTATAACTTAAATCCAAGTCCTTATGTAGGCCACTAGACACAAGTGTGTATGTATTAGTCTTCAAATGTATTAGTCTTCAAGGGAGCATCCGACGAGAGTAAACATAGGCCTTTAGTTTAGGACCGAGGTTTGTGGCCAGCCTATAAAAAACTAAGTCTCTAAGTGTGCTGGTCATTGTCTAGGATTATAAAGAGTAGAGGTGAACCTTATTTAAAACCTCTGATAGTAAAATCTAATACACTCGGGGGTTGATTGCGTTTGCTAGAAGTGGAGTGGGGAAACTGAACCACTATACATGATTATGCTTGAGATTTTCTTTGAGTACTTATTTAATTATACTTATGTTGTTAAATGTTTAATTATTTATATGCATAATTAGATGAATGCTAGGATTTGATAGGTAGCACATCTCACATGGACATGTACACTATAATATTTATAGACTAGTTGCTTCATATGAATATGATTTATTGTCTATAGGATTGGACCATCTATTGACTTGAAAGCCTTAGAGTAATCGCTTTACTTAGCTTTAATTGGAGATTAATTTAAGTAGGTAATTATGTGTTAAAAGGCAAAAATTTTATTTGGTCCCAATCACCCCCCCACCCTTAGGGCATAACCATCATTTCTTAGCTCTGCCAAGTTTCTGCGTGTAGCTGTGGTATCCTGTTCCACATAATTTCAATTATGAATTTTGACTGAAATTTCATCCAGGAGCCAACCGACTCTTGTAAGCATGTTATGTCACTACATTTCGTCAAAAAACTACTTACTCAAATCTCCCATTTTTTCGAAAAATTTACTATTTTTAGTAAGTTTTAGGTTGGATATAACTTTTTATTCTTAGAGTTTTAGTATTTGGTGTCTTCTTAGGGTATGCTTCTTATCATGTCAGGAATCATCATATGTAGTTATATATGAACTTTTTATTTTTAGTAAGTTTTACTAGAAAAGTTTCAATTTATTTACAGTATGACTCTTAATTAAAGTTTCGTTTTATTATTTAAAGCTTTATAATCCCGATTGGGACAGAGATTTCAATAAAATATTTTGAATTTTCTTTACTATTTTGGATTTGAGAGCCATTGCGCCTTGTTGGTTCAAGATCTTAGTCATTCGAGGAAAATGGTGATATTTCTCTTTATCCCTTCATGCTCTTCCATATGTCAGCTTCAAACAAGTGTTATCACCTTACGAACAGAGTGGTCAAATACGCAGGACGTTCAAACATGTATTGTATGCAATTCAAGTATGAAGAGAGAGGTCTGAGTCCGAAATGAATTGTCTGGTTCCACCAGGGCTCAAACGGATTGGCTACTCCCCGTAGCTCCAGCCCAGTGGTTGGTTATCGGTCATGATGTATGTGTTTCATCCATTCGGTTCATCTAAATTTACGGATCATTTTAGGGCTTGATCCGAAAATTGAGAGGGATATAAATCTCAGGTGGACCACACCACTGGAAAACAATAGTGATTGGATATCCACCGTTAAAATCCTCCTACGGCCCACTGTAGTGTTTATTTTACATCCAACCTGTTGATTAGGTCATACATATCCAGATGAAGGGGGAAAAAATGAAGAGGCTGATCCAAAACTTTTATGGCCCTAAAAAGTTTTTAATGGTCAACGTTCATTCACCATTGTTTCCTGTAATGTGGTCCACTTGAGAATGGGATATACCTTATTTTTTGTCTCAAAACATAAAATGATCTAGAAAAATAGATGGATGGCATGGATGAAACACATACATCATGGTGGGGCCCATAGAGCACCTACCATCAGCCATTGGCTGGTGGCAGGGGGAGTAACCATCCGTTTCCGGGCTCCATCATGTCCGATCCGGTTCTGTACCACAAGTCAGTACTGAAAACAGGAGTGACTCGACTTAGTTACTAGGTCGTAAAACCACGATTCGTCAATGATATAACGATCCCTCCTAGGTCGGACCCACATGTTGTTTCCTCGTTCTTTCTAAAATTTACCTTTAAATAATAGTTTGCTATGAGAAAAGCTTCCATTGGAGACAGTAATGGATAGATCAGTTCATCTTTTCATTCTTTTGCTTTGGTTTCTATACATTGAAACCATCCAATTCTGTTCTTTCAGTAGAGATTCGAGAGCATTTTACATAGAGAGAGGTAAGTCCTAAAGTTCAAAGTGATGGGATTTTCCTCCTCAGATCAGAGGAGATATGGAGCAACGGGTAAAAAATCGAAGTAATTTACCGTGTTGTTCGACCGGTCGTAAGAGGTCTTCGACCGGTCGTGGGAGGCACTCGACCGGTCGTGGGTTCGAGCCCTGGCACGACATAAAGACCAATGAGTTTGTGCTGTTTTTTTTATTTATGTTGTTTTTTTCTCCAAGGTCTACGACCAGTCGTATGAGAGCTACGACCAGTCGTATGTCGTCTACGACCAGTCGTAGAAGAGCTACAACTAGTCGTAGTTACGCAGATTCGTTTCGTGATTTTGCGAATCCGAGTCCTTTCGCAACTGGGATGCGGAAAGGAGTTTCTTAAAACTATAAATAGGGGTTCCTAGGATTTTTCTAGGGTATGAGAAAAACACAAGAGGGCTATCAAGGCTGAGAAAGAAAGAGAAAGAGAGGGAGGAAGCTTGTAGAATGGAGGTTATGCTCGTGCAGGTGATCTACTGTGCAATCTACATCTCAGCGCTTCTACGTCCTCATAATCGGTCAGATCTCTCTGTTTTCTTTTATTCTCTTATTGTTTATCCACTCCTGCGTGAGTGAAGAAGGTTGTAACGTTCTACTTCATAGTGGATTGTTGATCTGGACGAGGTCCCGTGATTTTTACCTCTTTGAGGATTTTCCACGTAAAAATCTCGTGTGGTGTGTGGTTGTTGCTTTGATTTATTTCGTTGCAATTATTGTCCCATAATTCTGGTTTGTTTTGGAGGGCTAGATCTGAAGGTTTTGTGCAAGGCCCCCAACAAAGTGGTATTAGAGCGTTAAGTTCATCGAACAGGTAGGATCGATTTGGAATTATGGAAGGTGGCTCATTAAGGATGATCAGCCTCAATGGTTCTAACTGGACCATATGGAAGGCTAAGATGGAGGACTTGCTTTATTGCAAGGATCTATATTCTCCAATTTTAAACATATCAGCAAAATTCAAAGATATGTCTGATGAAGATTGGAAGAAGTTGGACTGGAAGGCGGTGGGATTTATTAGACAATGGCTGGATGATTCTGTATTCGACCATATGTCTACGAAAACCTCAGTCGCTAGCCTATGGCTGAAACTACAAGGGCTGTATGAGAGGAAGACAGCCAATAATAAAAATTTTCTGATAAGGTAACTTGTAAATCTCAAGTTCAAAGATGGTGATTCTATGGCCGAGCACATGAATGAAGTCAACAATATAGTGAACCAACTCTCTTCTATGAGGATGGTCCTGGATGATGAATTGCAGGCTTTGCTTTTGCTTAGTTCATTGCCTGACAGTTGGGAGACATTGGTGGTGTCTTTAAATAACTTCGTGTCAGACGGAAAGATATCCATGGAACAGGTTACTAGCTGTCTCTTCAATGAAGAGACAAGGAAGAAGTCTCAGGGGTCTACTCAGCAAAAGGCCCTTGTGACACAGAAACGGGGGAGATGAAAGAATAGGAAGGGCAAGAAGGCCCAAGATAAATCAAGAGACAAGTCGAGTAACAGAAAAAATGTTGAATGCTAGAATTATGGCAAGAAGGGTCACTATAAGCATGAATGTCGTAAGGCTAAAAACGACAAGAAAGGAAAAGGAAATGAGAAGGAAGATGAATCAGATTCCACTGCGCTCGCTTCGGATGGCGACATTGTAGTTATTCTTTCTGCAGATCATGATGTATGTCTCACGGCTACAAGTCAGGACACCAATTGGGTGATAGACTCGGGGCCTTCTTTTCATGAGACTCCACGCAGAGACTTTTTCACAAGCTACAAGTCAGGCGACTATGAGATCGTGAAGATGAGAAATTCTGACGTATCGAAGATCGTAAGGGTTAGTGATATTTGTGTGAAGACCGATGTGTGTTGCACATTGGTTCTCAAGGATGTGAGGCATATCCCAGACCTTCACCTCAACTTGATGTCGACGGAAAGGTTTGATGATGATGGCTATGAAAGTCGGTTTGCTGGTGGGCGCTGGAAGCTCATCAAGGGTTCATTGATCGTAGTTAGAGGAAAGAAGTGTTGCACCCTGTACAAGGCAATTGTCAGTGTATACAAGGGTGGGTTGAACACAACAGAAGATTCAGCTATTGACATGTGGCACAGGCATCTAGGCCACATGAGTGAAAAAGGGCTTCAGCTACTAGCGAGGAAACGTCTCCTTCTTGACGTGACAGGTACACCTCTCAAAACCTGTCCTGATTGTTTATCAGAGAAACAACATAGAGTTTCATTCATTAAATCTGCTTCTCATGTTAATAAAGAGCATGCATTAGATTTGATTTATTCTGATGTGTGTGGTCCTATGAGGACAAAAATCTTGGGTGGGACATTGTATTTTGTTACTTTTTTAGATGATACATCTAGGAGGGTTTGGGTTTATACTTTGAAATCCAAGGACGAGGTCTTTGGTGTGTTTAAGTTGTTTCGTGCTATGGTCGAGAGAGAGACAGGTAGATCATTAAAGTGCATTCGCATTGACAATTGTGGTGAATACATTGGCGACTTTCATGTGTACTGCAAGTCCCTGGGTATACGGCAAGAACAGACGGTTCCCAAGACCCCCAAGCATAATGGTGTAGCTGAATGAATGAATTGCACCATTGTTAAAAGAATCAGATGCATGTTATCTCATGCGAAGTTGCCCAAGACGTTTTGGGGAGAAGCAATACACGCAATGGTGTATCTGATAAACAGGTCTCCATCAGCCCCGTTGAATAGAGAAGTACCTGAGAATGTGTGGACTGAACAGGATCCATCGTACAGTCATCTCAGGGTGTTTGGATGCATGGCATCCGTTCACGTATCGAAGGACGAGAAGTCCAAGCTTGATATGAAGATCAGGTAGTGTGTGTTCTTACGGTACGATGATGAAAAGTTCAGTTACAGATTATGGGATCCGACCGAGAAGAAGCTCGTCAGGAGTAGAGATGTGGTTTTCTTTGAAAATCAGTGTATAGAAGACATTGGTAAGCGAGAGAAGAACCAACCTAGTTCATGTGAGCTAGAGGACATGGATCCGATTATTCATCCCGTGGTGCCTGATAACGGGGGTGTACAGAAAGGTGCAGAAGACGAGGAAGTTCCTTCAGAAGACGGACCAGGGAAGCAACCCCCACTTGATCCACCTGTTGAGCCACAGGTGAGGAGGTCATCAGGGATAGATAGCCGTCCAAGAGGTACTCACCGCACGAGTACATTATGCTGACTGATGGAGGAAAGTCAGAAGATTATTCTAAGGCCCTAGCACATAAGCATAAGGAGAAGTGGTTGAAAGCTATGCAGGAGGAGATAGAATCCTTACATAAGAACCACACCTATGACATGGTGAAACTGTCTAAGGGCAAGAAAGCTCTAAGCAACAAGTGGGTGTTCAAAAAGAAGGTTGAGCAAAAGAATTCACAGACGAGATTCAAGGCCAGAATTGTAGTAAAAGGGTTCGGTCAGAGAAAAGGCATAGATTCGAAGAAATATTCTCACCAGTGGTGAAGATGACATCCATACGGGTGTTGCTTGGGTTGGCAACTAGCATGGATCTAGAGATAAAGTAGTTGGACGTTAAAACTGTTTTTCTCCATAGTGACCTGGAAGAAGAGATCTACATGCGCCAACCAAAAGGGTTCGAAGTCAAGGGCAAAGCGCATGTGTGTAGGTTGAGGAGGAGCTTATATAGGCTGAAATAAGCTCCACGGCGATGGTACAAGAAGTTCGATTCATTCATGTTACAGCATGGGTATAACAAAACGAAGTTGGACCACTATGTGTTCACGCCCAAGTTCTCAGATGGTGATTTCATAGTTCTGCTCTTATACGTTGATGACATGCTCATCATGAAAAAAGACATCAAGAAGATCGACAGGCTGAAACAGGAGTTGGGCAAGTTTTTTGCGATGAAAGACTTAAGCCCGGCTAAACAGATCCTAGGAATGGAGATAACCTGTGACAGAAGCAGCAGGAAGCTTTGGCTGTCATAAGAGCGGTATATTGAAAAAGTCCTATAGCAGTTCAATATGAATGCAGCGAAGCTGGTCAATACTCCATTGGATGATCACTTCAGATTGAGCGACAGACAGTGTCCCAAGACGAAGGCAGAGGTAGAAGAGATGCAAAAGATACCCTACGCGTCAGCTGTAGGAAGTTTGATGTATGCTATGGTGTGTACATGCCCAGACATTGCATATGCGGTTGGTGTTGTCAACCAGTATCTTGTCAATCCTGGCAAAGAGCATTGGGTAGCGGCGAAATGGATACTGCAGTATCTAAAAGGCTCATCCAGGTTGAGTCTATGCTATGGTGACGATAAACATGTGCTAGAGGGCTACACAGATGCAGATATGGCAGGTGACATATACTTCAGAAAGTATACATTGGAGTTCATATTTACTTTTGCAGGGGGAGCGGTCTCTTGGCAGAGCAGGCTACAGAAGGTCGTAGCATTGTCGACGACAGAGACCGAGTACATTGCAGTCACAGAAGCATGTAAAGAGATGCTTTGGATGAAGAGGTTCCTACAAAAACTTAGCCTGAAGCAGGAGGAGCACGTGGTCTATTGCGATAGTCAGAGTGCTATACACTTGAGCAAGAATCCAAGTCAGCATTCCAAGTCGAAGCACATAGAGATTCGGTATCACTGGATCAGGGACACTTTGGAACAGAAAGTGTTATAGCTTTAAAAAGTCCACACGGACGATAATGGGTCAGACATGATGACCAAGGCTTTGCTCAAGGGTAAGTTTGAGGTTTGCAGAAACCAGGCTAACTTGAAGAAGGTGAATTCCTCTTGAGTCGGAAAGGGAGAGATTTGATGAGATTTTCCTCCTCAGATTAGAGGAGAGATGGAGCAACGGGTGAAAAATCGGAGAAATTTACCGTGTTGTTCGACCGATCATAGGAGGTCTTCAACCAATCGTGGGAGGCGCTCAACTGGTCATAGGTTCGAGCCCTGGCGCGACACAAAGACCAGCGAGTTTGTGCTGTTTTTTCTATTTATGTTGTTTTTATCTCCAAGGTCTACGACCACTTGTAGGAGAGCTACGACCAGTCATATGTGGTCTACGACCAGTCATAGGAGAGCTACAACTAGTCGTAGTTACGCAGATTCGTTTCGCGATTTTGCACGATTTTACGAATCCGAGTCCTTTTGCAACTGGGATGCGGAAAAGAGTTTCCTAAAACTATAAATAGGAGTTCCTAAGGTTTTTCTAGGGTATGAGAAAAACACAAGAGGGCTATCAAGGGTGAGAGAGAGAGAAAAGAGGGAGGAAGCTTGTAGAAAGGAGGTTATGCTCGTGGAGGTGATCTACTGTGCAATCTACATCTCAGCGATTCTACATCCTCGTAATCGGTCAGAACTCTCTGTTTTCTTTTATTCTCTTATTGTTTATCCACTCCTGTGTGAGTGAAGAAGGTTATAACGTTCTACTTCATAGTGGATTGTTGATCTGGACGAGGTCCCGTGGTTTTTACCTCTTTGAGGGTTTTTCATGTAAAAATCTCTTGTGTGGTGTGTGGTTGTTGCTTTGATTTATTACATTGCAATTATTGTCCCATAATTCTGGTTTGTTCTAGAGGGCTAGATCCTAAGGTTTTGTGCAAGGCCCCCAACACAAAGATGGTCTTACAGATCCCACCAACTTTCTATCTTCATGGGTGGCCCATGATTATAGCAGATGGAGAGGAATCATCTGCAACAACAGAACAGGGCATGTCATCAAGATCGACCTTCGAAACCCACATCCATTCAACATCGACAACGACGATTACGATAGGTTGTATTTGGGTGGTGAGATACTTCCTTCTTTGCTCGAGTTGAGGCATTTGAACTACTTAGACCTGAGCATGAACAATATCAAAGGGTTCAGCATCCCAGACTGAATAGGTTCGTTCAAGAAACTAAAATATGTTAACCTCTCAAGGTCAGGTTTTGGTGGAGCAATCCCTCATCAGCTTGGTAATTTGTCGAGCTTGCATTTTCTTGATCTAAAAAACAACCCCAGTGTGTATTCAGATAATCTTCTTCCTGAATTGGATGCCAACGGTCTTCAATGGCTTCTCGCTTCTTTCTTCCCTTCGATTCCTTGACATGGGAGGAGTGAACCTTAGTATGGCAACTGATTGGTTTCAAGTAACCAATACTCTTCCTTTATTGGAAGAGTTACGGTTAGCCGATTACCTACTACCAACGTTCCAGATTACCTTCCACATGTTAATTTCACTCGTCTTTCCATTCTCGGTCTTTCTTCAAACTCCATCGGCTTAAAGATGCCTGCTTGGTTGTTTAATTTGAGCAGTCTTCTTTTTCTTGATCTTGGAGGAAACAGTATTCATGCTCCCATCCCTAATGCTCTTGGAAATCTTTGTACTCTGCACACCTTTGATTTGTCCTTGAACTTTCTCGATGGAGAAATAACTCATCTTACCAAAAGTTTTAGTGGATGCATTATGTTCAGTTTAGAGAAGCTTAATTTGGGATCGAATAAGCTTAGCGGGTATTTTCCTAATTGGTTAAAGCAGCTCAAAAATCTAAAATCTCTTAATCTTTCTAGCAATTCGCTTCAGGGTCCTCTTCCAAAAAATCTTGGTGATAGGATGCCTGAATTGAATATCCTGTCTCTTTCTCAGAATCAAATCGAAGGTGGAATCCCTCTCTCTGTGTGTAAAATGAAATATTTAGTAGTTCTTGATTTGTCACAAAATCAGTTATCATCTCGAATCCCTAGATGTTGGCATGATTCTATGATAATAATGGTAATGGATTTAGCAAACAATAATCTATCCGGTGAAATTCCTGGCTCAATGTTTTCCTTACTTTTTCTCAGGTCATTGCACTTGAGAAACAATAACCTTTCTGGACAACTTCCTTCATCTTTGAAGAATTTCACCAGTTTGGTTTCACTTGATCTTTGTGGCAATCAATTCACTGGAAACATACCTATTTGGATTGGAGAAAGCCTAACTTCTTTGAGGTTTCTAATGCTTCAGTCAAACCTATTTTATGGAGACATTTCCCCCACAGTTATCACTTCTGAGTGCTCTTCAGCTCTTGGATCTCTCACAGAATAATCTATCAAAAACCATTCCCGGTAGTTTCAGCAACCTGAGTACCATGGCTGTTGAAAACAGAAAGGTCGGACCTATTTTGTATGACCTTTCTGGCACTATTACGAAGATAACAAAGAAAAACAGAAGGTCAGTTGTGGTACCAATGATTTATTTGGAAAGCTATCAAGAGAATATGGTGACTATTGTAAAAGGAAATGAATTAGAATATGGTGGCTTGGATCTTTCAAACAACAATCTATCTAGTGAGATTCCTCAAGAACTTACGGGTCTTTTTGGATTGAACTACTTTAATTTATTGGGAAATCAATTGATGGGAATGATACCAGGGAGTATCAGCAAATTGCAGGTACTAGAATCCCTGGATCTGTCAAGAAATCAACTTTCTGGTGTGATTCCTCCAAGCATGACTAATTTAACTTTCCTAAGTGTGTTGGATCTGTCATCCAACAACTTGTCAGGGCCTATTCCATTGGAACAACAATTTTCAACCTTTACCAACTCATCATTCATTGGCAATCATGATCTCTGTGGTGCTTCGCTTTCAAAGCGATGCCACATTGAATTTCCAAAGGTTGGTTGCAAAGACAGAGACTATGGTGCTCCGCTTTCAAAGCGATGCCACGATGAATTTCCAAAGGTTGGTAGCAGTGACAGAGAAGAAGAAAGTGCCGATGCTCATGAATTGATATTGTTTTGTACAAGCATAGAACTGGGATTTGTGGTTGGGTTTTGGGAATTCTTTGGCGTTTTAATCTTCAAGAAACATTGGAGGATTGCCTATTTTCGATTCATGGACGACCTGAAAGAAATGTTCCTAACTACAGTGGTAATAAAGATAGCAAGATTGCAAAGAAGGATATCCAGACAAAAACAACTAGGCCAAGGGTGAGGAAGATTTGTGAGCATGTTTGATGTAGAATGTTTGTTTCTGGTGTTTTTGGTTTAATTTTCTGCAATATTGTAATTTCCATAAGACTCGTTTGATGCATTACTTTCATAAATAAAATAATAATGTTATTTTCATCTAATAAAATGGTGCAATGCCATCAAGAGGCCTTGTTCCATACAAACCAATAAGACATTTCCGGCTCCTATGCATAGAAATCCAAATCAGTCGTATTAATGGACAACAGTTTCACAAAAGCTGTAGAATGGTTGGATGGAATGGAGACATTTTGATCCGTATATTGCATCCCACTAATTTAATAAGGTGACCCACCATGAAAATTGGATGGTACAAAAATCAAGTTGATCTAACCATCATGTGAGCCATCAAATATATTGGAAGGCTTTTTGGGTGGTGGTCCATTGGGTAAGAGGAAGATTTTGACCAAAATGACATCATAAGCCCCAAAAAAGAAAGTATTTCTAAAATATTCCTTTTGTGACTCTAGATACCTTTTAAATTTTTTAAGAGATGAAACTGCCCTGCCTTGGGCACAATGCCATTCAACCATGAGTGCATGAGTGCAACAGGGGATGCAGATTTGTTTACGTAAAGTTACTCAACCTAAGTGGGCCCACCCTAATTTGTAAGAAATCCATCCCATCCATCTATTTTCAAAGCTCATTTTACGACATGCAACCAAAAATGATTTGGATCCAAGACTCAAGTGAGTCATATGAGAGGGAAAACTGGGGAACGAAATGGGCCCATTTGAGTCTTGGATCCATCTCATTTCCTAAAATGAGCTTGCAAAATAGATGGATGAAGAGGATTTTTCACAAACATCATAGTGGGGCCCACCTAGGTTGCCAGCAGGACGATGGTAGGACGCAATTCCATCAGAAGGAGAGAAGGAGAGCGGATTAGGTGAGACCCATCCTCACCCAATACGATGCGACCCTTACCACAGCGCCTACCTTGATGTATATATTTTGAATCTACACCGTCCATCCATTTCTTCATACCATTTTAAGGCATGAATAATGACATGTAAATCATGTGTACATTTAATAATCATCGTCTGTATCACTATCGCTTAGGACTATTTCTTCTTCACCATCACTATTGCTGATCAGTATTTCCTCTTCATCGTCTGCAACATCGTCATCAATAAAACCGCTATCATCCCTAACAATGTCATGTATTATTAAGGCATCAACATAATCAGGTGGCACATCATCTCTGTCCAATTACACCACATCAATATCAATATTTGGATCAGTTCCTATATCCCCATATGGCATGTCTTCTCGATATGTTTGTTCAACCCTAGACATTTCATTTCTCCCGTCCTCGCTATCTTCAACTTATAGTACAGGAACGTCAAGGCTTTATTTTCTACACCACGTGCCAAGAGCCGCCTAACTTGGTGTCAACGAGGTAAAATACTTGTTCGGCATAGCTGACAATGATAAATGGGTCATCCTTAAACCACTTCGGAGATAAATTTACGCTCGTAAAGTAGTTGTCAGTTTGTATTCAAAACTTCTTATTTCCAATGTCCCACTAATCATATTTAAATAAGTACACCCGCTTTCTTATACAATAACTCAACTCAATAATATCTGTCAAAATGTTATAAAAGTCAATTTCTACCTCCTCATGTGTTCCTTTTACAACTTCCCTACTATTTTGTATGGTCCTATACTTCTCACGTTCTTCAGTGTGGAACCGAATCTCGTTTAGAATACAACCTATATATCTAGATACACGTCTATCAGGACCACATGCCAGTGAGTAGAGTGCATCAGACCCATCCACAGAATTGCTAGCGCGCAACGTCTTCATCTATTATTACGTACATAATGTAATTGTTTACGAATTTTTTTAGGTTTAGATATTGTGCAATACAATAAAATTCTAAGTGTGGTGAGATACAATGTGAAATCTTACACGTTTTGCGAACCATTATGAAAACTGTTCCTGATGCATTCGATCATAATTTGTCGAGTATTGGAACTTCATCTCGTTGATGTGTTCGCTACACATAATTGGCATGTCATCAAAAGAAACATTAATATCATCGCATGTAAAGATACAATTATCAAGAGAAGACTTACTTTAAGTACGACTCTATTTCTTCACAATTATGCAACACACACTACCGCACCTTTGCTTAATCCCGAAGGCCCATATCCTGAAATGTCGGGGATCCTAAAGGAGGAACGTTATGTGCAAGTACAGATATGAGTCCTTGTTCATACTCCTGCCCTTCATCGGCATTCCGATCTTCTCGGTTGAATCTAATCTCTATGCCACAAAGATACATGAAACAAACTATCATGCACTCATTATCAATGTACACCTCAGTAGTGGATCCCTTTGGACGTGCCTTATTCCTCACAAATTGTTTGTATATGAAGGTTTCTGTACACAAAGCCACTATGTTATAAAACATGAATATATGTAGTTTATGTAATGAATAAAAATTTTAATAGGTTCTACCACCTTTTGATCGAATACATCCAACAATATTGTACTAAGCCTGCAAGCTTCGCCTCATGCGATAAGTGAATCGCTATGTGTACCATGATATCGAAAAATGCAGGTGAAAATATTATTTCAAGTTTGCAAAGGATTACGACAATGTCTCTCTCTAGTCGTTTAATAACCTCTACATTCAACGATTTCGAACATAAATCCTTATACAATATCCCCAACTCAATCAGCGCCGCACTGATATCCTTACTCAGAAATCCACGAATCACAACCGGTAGTAGATGTTGTAGAAGGATGTGACAATCATGACTTTTCATTCCTATTACCTTATAGTCCGTAATGTTTACGCGCTGAGAGATATTTAACACATACCCATCAGGAAACATCACCAATCTCAACCATTCACATAAACGCTTTTTCTTCATTTTTGTCAATGTAGCAGGCTGCTAATATAGTATATGAATTTTCATATGTTTGCAAGTGCAACCCTTTCCTTAAACCCATTTCTTATAGATCTAATCGAGCCTTGAAACTGTCTTTTGTTTTATTCTCTATGTTCATCAATGTTCCGAATACATTGTCACATATATTCTTCTCAATATGCATGACATCCAAGTTGTGTCGCAATTTCAGATCACTCAAATAGGGCAACTAAAAAAATGCTCTTCTTCCTCCAGTTATACTCAAATACTGTACGTTTCCTTTTCTTCAAGTGTGGTGCCTTACCAAATCAAACTTCTCCAATATTACTCAATTGTTTTATCACATCTTTTCTAGATACTTCTTTCGATGATGGCCTATGATCTTGTTTGCCATCAAAGATCATCGTCTTTCTGTGCCAACTATGATCGCTCGGAAGAAAGCAACGATAGCCCATATAACACGTTTTTTTACCATGCTTCAATAACAATGAACAAGTCTCAATACTACATATAGGACAAGCCAACTTTCCCTTCATGCTCCACCTAGACAAATTCTCATACGTGGGGAAGTCATTTATTGTCCACAAGACCACAGCATACAATCAAAATGTCTGTCCTACAAATGTGTCATACGTCTATACACCTTGACTCCGCAACTCATTTAACTCATCTACTAACGGTCACAAATACACATCAATGTCATTCCTCAGTGACCTGGGTCCAAGAATAAGCAATGACATCAAGAAAAATGACTCCTTCATACGCAACTAAGGAGCTAAATTGTAGGGCATAAGTACCACTGGCCACATACTGTACGAGCTACTCATGTTACTAAATGGATTAAAATCATTACTTACAAGACCTAGTCGAGCATTGTGAGAATCCTCTGCAAACCAATCATATTGTTTGTCAAAATTTTGCCAAGCTTCAGAGTCCGCAGGGTGCCTCAATGTACTATCATCATGAACGCATTTCGCCTTATGTCACCTCATATCTTCAGCCGTCTTACGAGACATAAACAATCTTTGTAATCTAGGTTTCAATGGGAAGTACCTTAACAATTTTTGCGAGACTTTCTTATGCTTGGTTTCGTCATACTTCCACCTAGACTCTCCACATTCTAGACACTCTTCAACATATTCATGATCTTTCCAATATAATATACAATCATTTATACATGCATGTATGGGGATGTAACCAAGGCCCAAGTCTCGTATCAAGGATTTTGCCTCGTAATGAAACTTAAGAAATGTCTCACCGTCCGACAATGCTTCTTTCAACAAGTCAAGCAACATATCGAACGATTTATTACTGCAACGATTTATTGTCTTCAAATGAAGTAACCTTTTAAGAAAATTCAACTTGGAGAAGTTCTCACACCCCGGATAAAGTGGACGCTGCACATCCCTCAACAGCCTACTAAACTTTTCTAATTTGACATCACCCATAGGAGGAATATCTTGACTACTACTTGTCACTAGAAAATCAATATCCGCAACTATTTTCCTGAACGCAACTCCTATGATATCTTGCATTTCGTCAATGTCTTCATCTTCGTCATCCAGCACAATTGGGTCAACAAAGACTTCAGTGGCCTCAACTCTTTGGTGGATATTTTCACCATGATGGATCCACTAAGTGTAATCCTAGTCAATCCCAACTATAAATAAATCGTCTTCTACTTTGTCTAAAGTCTTATGAACCATGTTCTTGCATTTTCAACATGGACACCTAATCCTATTGCCTTAATCTGCCCGATTTCGCGCAAATTTCGTGAACTCTTGAACCCCTTTTTTATACTCTGGGCCAAACTTGTTCTTAAGTCACATCCAACTCTTATCCATCTCTACAATGAAAAGACTAGAGTTAGTTTATCGAAATAGGTTTAAGATTAGGTTAGGGTTATAGGTTTGGGTTATAGGTTATAAGTTTAGGGATTTGAGAATACGTTTAGGTTTTAGTTTTAGGTTCAGGTTTTAGATTATAAGTTATGGGTTTAGGTTTTAGGTTATAAGTTATAGGTTATGGGTTTAGGTTATAAGTTATAGGTTATAGATTTAGGTTTTAGGTTTAGGTTTAGATTAATGTTATAAGTTATAGGTTTAGGTTTAGGTTTAGGTTATAAATTATAGGTTTAGGTTAATGTTATAGGTTAGTTTAAGTTTAGGTTAAGGTTATAGGCTTAGGTTCATTTTATAGGTTATAGGTTTAGGTTTAGGTTTAGGTTTAGGTTATAGGTTTAAGTTTAGGTTTAGGTTTAGGTTATAGATTTAGGTTATAGGTTATAGGTTTAGATTATAGGTTTGAGTTAAGGTTATAGGTTATAGGTTTGGGTTTAAGTTAATGTTATAAGTTATAGGGTTAGGTTTAGGTTAAGGTTAAGGTTATAGATTTAGGTTAAGGTTAAGGTAATAGGTTCATGTTTAGGTTATAGGTTATAGGCTTAGGTTTAGGTTATAGGTTTAAGTTTATGTTAAGGTTATAAGTTATAGGTTATAGATTATAGGTTATAGGTTTACGTTTAGGTTTAGGTTATAGGTTTAGGTTTAGGTTTAGGTTATAGGTTATAGGTTTAGGTTTAGGTTATATGTTTAGGTTTAGGTTTAGGTTTAGATTATAAGTTTGAGTTTAGGTTTAGGTTATAGGTTATAAGTTATAGGTTTAGGTTAACGTTATAGATTTAGGTTTAGGTTATAGGTTTAAGTTTAGGCTTAGGGTTTAGGGATTCAGATTGGGGTTTGGGTTTGGGATCGGCTTTAAGTTTGGATTTTTAAGTTTAGGTTTAGGTTAGGGAGTTGAGATTAGGATTAGGTGTAGTTTTAGGTTTAGGGATTTAAGAATACGTTTAGGTTATGGTTTAGGTTTAGGTTTCAGGTTATAGGTTTAGGTTTAAGTTAAGGTTATAGGTTATAGGTTATATGTTTAGGGATTTTATATATATATATATATCTTAAATGGACCCGCAAAGGTTCAAATGTTTGGTGTCCTCATCCCCTTTGGTCCAGTGGTGTGGCCTACTTGAGTATTGGATTGGGTAGATACGGCTTTGGTGGATCCCTCTAAGGCCCACCATGATGTATTTTTCTTATATCCAGGCTGTCCATCTTTTTCACTAAGTTATTTTTAAGGCATAATTCCAAAATTATAATAGATCCAAATCTTAAGTGGATCAAGCTGATATTTTTATGGTCCATTCATCCTGGTCTTTGTGGCCTTATCAACAGATTTGATGAAAAGTAAACATTCTGGTGGCTCTTAAGAAGTTTTTAATGGTGGGTATTCAGTCACCAATTTCTCCTTTGATGTAGTACACTTGAGTTTTGGATCTGCATCATTTTTGGTAATACACCCTGAAATGATATGACGAAATAGATGGACGGCATGGATATAATAGAAATACATCGAAGCTTTTTATATGTCATGTAATCCATTCATAAGATGCATCCAACCTAGATAAACATATCCCCAGATCATCATTTTCGATCAAGCTGATATTTGTGTTATCCCTTCTTCGGGTCTAGGTTTGTGTGAACTTACCAACAGGTTGGATCTCAAATAATCATCGTGGTGGGTCCTAGGAAGGAATCAATTTCCAAGGGCACTATCCCTACCATTATGTTTAGTTTTAGGTTTTAGTTTTAGGTGTAGGTTTAGGTTTAGAGTTATACTAGAGTCTACTCCACCAATTTCGAGCTAATATAAAAACACAGGCTTGTCCAAATGGTCAGGCCACTCCAATGATGTCCATAGGAAATGGACAGCTTAATCATAGTCATAACAACGGTTCCCACCTTCTAGGGAGCTCCGCCCAACATCCGAATAGCTCCAACGCACATCCAGGTCTACTCCATCAATTCTAAGCTAATACATAAACAAGAGTTTGTCCAAATGACCAGGCAACTCCAATGTTGTCCATATAAAATGGACAGCTTCATCATGGTCATAACAGCGGTTCTCACCTTCCAGGGACCCCCGCTCAACATCCAGATAGCTCTAATGCATAATCGGGCCTGCTCCATCAATTTTGAGCTAATACATAAACACGGGCCTGTCCAAATGGTCAGGTCACTCCAATGTTGTCCATAAGAAATGGACAGCTTCATCATGGTCATAACAATGGTTCCTACCTTCCAGGGACCCCCGCTTAACATCCGGATAGCTCCGACGCACATCCAGGTCTGCTCCATCAATTTCGAGCTAATACAATTAAATCTCAAATTAGTTACCCATCCAAGGTTTGATAGATTGTAATACTTTCATATTTCCATTTAAACGTCCATGCCGAAAATCCGTCAACATCTCCCCATGCCTCTCCAGATAAGTTGATCTTACGTTGCATTTCGATGCCAAATATCTAAAGCAATGTAAAGATATTTGGCATTGGATACAGAATGGAAGAAACATATCCAGAAAGAAACGAGGAGATGGACCGCGGATCAGGCATAAACATTTAAATAAATTATATGAAAGCATACTATCCATCTAACCTTGAACTATGCAAAATGGGACAATTTAGCAATTTCTATGCCACGAAAAACACACCATATCTATGTATAGCCACATAGAAATCCTCAAACGGGTAACTAATTATCTAACTTACAAATCACAATCACAAGTCACAACTATAAACTAACAAGTCGCAATAATAATTTAAGAAAAACATGTAATACATATAAGCACCACTAAGTAAAAGTATAATAGTTTTTTGAAATAATGACAAACTCTGTCATCAACAGCCATGGACAATCATAATCCATCCAAATAAGCCAAACAAAAGGAAGGCAGCTTCATTCTCAAAAACAAAATACAATAAAAATAACCAAATATACTTACCAGTATTTATACTACCTCCACAACATAAACATATGTTATGTAGCAATCATTATATGATAAAGAATTCGACAAAACCGAAACAAGGTATTATTATCTCTAGCGGATTAAAAACAACATAAAAGGCAAGTAAAGCAAGAACATGTATATGGCGACCGAGCAGATTTTTTGTTGGAATCCATGGTTTCCATTATGGTGTTACATATCCATCTTGCAATTTACATCAATCCAAACACAACCTTCTGTGTTTATTTATTTTATCTCTGTTAACACATATAAGACTCGATTAGGATATTCAGAGGGAGTTACACCCAGCCAACTACCATCTACGCCTATTATTTTCGGCTATACAATAATACAGAGTTTTAAAAAAAGAAACAGAACTTTTCTGTAATTCATGCATTAATAATCCTTTTCTGCAATTCATTATAATATCTGGCCCATCCTACCTTTCGACCACATGACATTGGTCAGAAGCACCTGACCTACAGTCAGGCACCTTATTCATGTACAAACTACACGGACAGTGGTCTTATTAGTCTTATAAACAACTGCTCCAACTAGTTGTTCGCTGCAACATATTTTTCTTCAGCTCAAACGTTGCAGTGAAAAGCTTAATTCTTCTTGTGGGGCCCATATGAATCACCTCAGAAATAAGCTCGATCCAACCATCACAGACCACCATGTGAATTTATAAGTTTTTTGGGTGGATGTCTTTTGTTTTCTATAGTGTGGCCCACCTAATGAGTTTATAGACCTGACTTTGGGGAATCCCATCATCATGGAGTGAAAATGCTTTTAAAATTAGTTCTTAGGCTGTACTAAAATCCTTTTCAAGAAAAAAGGCTTGTGAAAATGGGCTGTAGGTTAAGCTAACATATAGCTGATGGATTGTAGTATATTAAGTTGCATGTATATGAAATCCTAAATCACAGGATCTATCAATGCAAGGGCTGGAGAACTGAGTAGGCATTCATCCACTGTTCCCAGCAGTATCTAGTGACCTTGCTCTTCTATAGTGATTCAATCTCGGCCATGTTTACTAAGCTTGTGCTAGGCTGATGCTGGGCTTGGACCTAGGGTCTGAAGTGTCAGATTAGGCAGTCTAACCTGGCCTGGCTCAATGCCACCCCTAGTGAGAATAGAGACCATTTATTTATATGCAATCAAGGAATCGATTTTAATTAGGCTTTTACACAACCAATGACTCCACTTCTTAGATGAATTTAAATTTCCATGGTAGCTCATGTAATGGAATTTTGATCACAGCTGTTAATTGGCTCTTTATCTCGACATCAAATTCAGCTTGATACAGGTTTTGCTGCATTTTGATCTATGTAGGCCTACGTATGAATGAAAAAATATCACGGCATGTGCTTTTAATAATTCAATTGCATATGCATTCTAAGCCTTGTTCAACCACACACAAAGACACTTGCCAACAAGCAAAGATCAAAGCTATCCGATCAGCACTATATGAGTTGTATTAGAATGTAAATATTTGTGTACTTGTTATTTAATTTTAATTAAATTCTAGGATCTATAATTAGCAAATGTGTAGCTAGGAGCTTGCTATATATGTTATGTAACTTTTATATAAGAAGGAAAATTCCTCTTTCAATAAAATTCATTCAGTGAAGGACTTTAATTGGGGTGATGTCATGGCTACTCAAATTAAGGCATTTGAGAAAATAATAGCTAATATATTACTTAAAAAAAGAAAACGCTATCTCATTCCAATAAACAGAATTTATAATAGCTAATATATTATTTAAAAATACCTCATACACATGGTCCCAATATGTTAGTGTAGCCAACATGTGCAATTTCAAAGCAGCACATCAGATGGGTCTACTGTGTAAATGTTCTCAGCAATATTATCAATAATATCACCGGTATATAGAACACTGAACTCATATCCAATGGATGTTCATCTTCATCCTTGAGTGGAAAATGGGCCGTGCAATGTGTGCCTCACACTCTATTAGAACAGGCCGGGTGTGCCTAAATCCCCAATTTCAAAACCCCCAAATTCGAAATGTGATTAGGGTACCATAATCCATAAATTCGAAGTTGGAGTTGGGTACCCAAATCCCTAATTTCAAAACCACCAAATTCTATTTGGGATTAGGGTACCAAAATTCCCAAATTCAAAGTGGGATTAGGACACCAAAATCTCCAAATTCAAAATAGTAATAAGGTACCATAATCCCCAAATTCGAATAGGTATTTTTCCCAAGGGGCCACCTTCATTTTGTCGATGCGTGCTTGGGTCATCGTGTCCCATGCACTCGACACATTACGCTGTAAAGAAATGAAAAAGTCTAGAGGACCCCTGCAAGCACAGTCAAAACCACATGGGTTAGGGTCTTTACCTTTCGAGGTAAGAGGAAGAGAACGAGAGGAGGGTTTGAGTTGAAGCCCCAATCCGGTTTTTGAGCATTGAGGAGACAGATTAAGAGAGTTGAGATGAGAGATCACGAGTAGGATCGTTTGAGTTGAAGCCCCAATCCGGTTTTTGAGCTTTGAGGAGACAGATTAAGAGAGTTGAGATGAGAGATCACGAGTAGGATCTCCAATCGGTTTTCCGAGCTCTAAGGAGAGAGAGAAAGGATGCGAGAGAGACAAAGAGGACAAGGTGGAGAGATGAAAGAGAGAGGAAGAGAGAGACAGAGAGGGGAGAGAGGAAGCGTGAGAGACAGAGAGAAGACCGAGAGAGACAGAGAGAGAGTGGCGTGAAAGTAGGGCGTCTCTTAGACGCCCTACTATCATTGACGACACCAAGTTCTATGGGCCCCACTATGATGTATTTGTTATATCCACACCGTCCATCCATTTTGAGATATCATTTCAAGTCATGAGCCAAAGAATGAGGCAGATAAAAATCTGTGGTGGACCCCACCACAGAAAACAGCGGGGAGAGTGATTCCTACCGTTGAAGAGGGAATGATCACGTACGTCGGAATGTAAGGTAATTACATATGTTTGAGTTGTTTGGGCCCACCCATGATGAGCACGTAGAATTGAAACCATGCATCTTGCGTTCCTCTTCATGTTGACCGTACATCCAAGAATTATCCCGATCCAAAACTCCGGTGGGACACAGGGAGCAATGCAGGTGACAACTAAAATCTATAAATGCACGTGGTGTGGCCTACCTAAGTTTTGGCGTTTCCCTTTTACACAACTCGGTGGACCCCACATTCCATGAGGAAATTTCTACTGTTGGGAAATTTTTGGTTGAGTTAGGCACCCTGGATTTGAAATACCTTAATTAGTAACCCCTTGGATTTGAAATACCAGATTTGGAATCTTTTGGTTGAAATTGGTAACCTGGATTCAGAATCCAAGTAGCTATGCATGAAATATTTATAAGAGTTTGAATTTAATAACTAAATCAATTTTAATATTTATAATTAGTGTACATATCTAATGTTTTACACAATTGTTGTAATAAGCATGATGAAATATATATTTTGACAAAAAATGATGAAATTTTAAGTCTCGGATGAGCCACAAGCACATAATTACATATGAGTGACTAACCAATGATTTTTAACTATTGATTTACATGGTAATGTTTGAATGGCACAAATCACCGTATTAAAGTAATTTTAGTGATGTGGTTGATAATCTAATTATTTTGAAATATTATTAGTTGGCATATGCCCAATAGCACAGTAGCCTAATAACTCTGGGCAGAATTTTAGATGTAATCTTAACTTTTTCTGGATTTCAAACCCTCTCTTCGTGGAAATCCTAGATCCCCTTGATTTAAAACAACCCCCATTGCCTTGCCGTGCCAACTCTGACGTATACAATCATCATCCGTTTGAAAATAATGGTCCTCAGTTCCAGGTCCACTGGAGCTTTGGTTCACATGTGTCCAAATGGCCAGTAGATGATGGGATGATCAGACGATCCTAAATGCTGATGACCATTCCGATACTAGTGGCCCACAAAACTAAATGAACGTGATGGTCCATGTAGTTTGGAATGTTGGCTGATTTTGGATTTTCATTCTTTTATAAGAGTCTCACTCATCCGTTGAAATGGCTAGGTCTGCTACGTTTCTATGTAACCAGAGCATGACCCAGTCCACCACCATACACCTAATTAAGCTTGGATGAAGCTGTCTGTATCAAAGTGGGTTGGGTCAGGCCAGTTGACTCAGTCACTACGGGCCAAGTCTGTGGAAAGGATTTAGGGACAACGCTTCAATACATGGTGAAACTGCATCCGTGGACCCATTCAGAACGGATTGATGGCTCTGTCTTTTTGCCGAAAACCCTCTACCTTACTTTGAAAAACTCCCAATCATATATATATATATATATATATATATGTGGAAAAAGGTACTATACGCTCGACCTTACCGTAGGCTTCCGTAAGGTCGAGCGTTGGCATAATGCTGGCCGTCGGATGCTGAAATTAAAAATCTACGGCTGGAGTCAAAACGAGATTTTCGGTGTTGAAACCAGAACGACCGGTTATAATTACATCCCTACCCCTGCAACCTACTCTCCATCGGACTCAATTCCAGGCCTCTCTCTCCCTCAATCTCTACCACGAGCGACGTCTGTGTGCAGCCCTGTCTCTCCCTCAATCCCCACCACCAGCAACACTCGCCTCCACCTCTCTCTCCCTCCTCTCCCTCAATCGGTACCACCAGCCGCGGCCGCCTCCACCTCTTTCTTCCTCAATCAGTACCCCCAGCTGTGACCGCCTCCACCTCTCTCTCCCTCATTCCCTACAACCACGTTGTGCATCCTCAGATTACAGGTAAGACCCCTACCACCACGCCGTGCAGCTTCGGATTGAGCCTTATAGGTAAGGCCTCTGTTTTTTGGGATTTTCTTTGTTGTTGTTGGTTTTTTTTTTTTTTTTTTTCCAGATTGAGATGTTTTGGTGATTCCGCAATCATGCGGTCAAGCTTTAGAAAAAAATCTGCTGACTCCTTTGCCCTAGAAACCGTCATGTGACTTCTTTTCCCTTTCGTTTAACTCATCTGTTAATCAAAATCTGATAAATTGCTTCTTGGATTATAATAAATTTCTTTCTCTTTTATCAATGACCAAGAAATTGCATAAGTCCTCTAATAGAACTGATCAGACTTTCCCGTTCATGTGGTTATTTTGCTCGTGCTCTGTTTACAGTATGATCCATTAGATAAACAGAACTCTCCACAGCCATGGGCCGGGGTTCCAAGTTCCATTAGCTTTTTGGGATTTTCTTTGCTGTTTTGTTTGTTTATTTTAAAAAAAAAAAAAAAATTATTTTTCAGATTGAGATGCTTTGGATCAGGTTCTGGGTCTGCGCATGGATCAGACTCTGGCTTTGGATTCAGGTTCTGGGTGTCTGGGCATGGATCAGATTGAGATGCTCTGGATGGGGGATGCCCCAAAAATCTTCAAGGTTGGAGGATCTTCATCCATTCTTTCAACATTACACTTAACCGTTTATTTGTAAGCCTTTGATCAAAGAGTTAGGATCTTACTGCCTAGGAGATTTGAGGCCTACTATCCACAGAGTGCCTACAACGTAAGCACTCGTAGACCCCACATGTTTGGGTTGTTGCACCTCAACAAACTGTATGTTTGTTGAGGTTCAGTATCCTATGATTCTGACTGGATTCAGGTTTTGGGTGTCTGGGCATGGATCAAACTCTGGCTCTGGATCCAGGTTCTGGGTTTGGGTAGTGATTTGGGAAGATATCAAGCAGCAAGCCCATAAGGCCCTGTCCCAATACTAGAATGATCAGCTATGGAATAAGTCATGAATAATGTATCAGATCCAAATTCCATATAAATACCATCGTTTGTATTAAGTTTTAATAGCAAGTTTCATAATATCGAGAATATCATAAGGGATTATCATAGTTCCCGCTGTCAGTGGGCAGGACTTAGGACTAGATATAGAATTGTCGGGCTGGACATGTTCAAAATTTTATAGTTGCTTGGCCTAGGCCTAGCATATCTACAGCCCTAATTATACATGCCAACATTTTGAAACTGAAGCTTCCCTGATTCCAAACCCAAATCAATATCAGATTTTACATGTAAAAGAAAAAAAGGTTTGTTTTATCTGTTTCTTTTTTTTTCTTTTTCTTTTTTTGTAAAATTTACTTTTGTATTTTTAATTGGTGAAGCCAGTAGCCTTGTTGACTTGGACAGTTGTAGAAGATTGCTAGTGGCCTTATATTATTGTATCTAGTGCTAACACTTACTTGTTCCCTAACCTGAGATTCTAGCAAATATCCTAATCATGCTAAGCATACTTCTTGAAATACTTTCTACTGTATGCAATTCATGTTATTCTTCACTAAATATCACAATCTAATAAACAACTGTATGATGTTAAGTTCTGTTATTATTGTTGTTATTGTTTTATTTTTAATTGAACTAGAATAGTTATTGCTTTCTCCTGATTAATGATTAATTGGGCTGATTCAAGGGTTAGTTCATCATTATGTTTCTACAATTAAATTAATTTTTTTTGTATGCTCATTGATTTCAATTCCTAAAATTATATAGAAGAGAATAATTTGATACTTTTGTAGAATATGCCAATATGATTCACTAGATTAATCTAAGGGTTGTTTTTTTTTCTTTTATATTTTTCTTCTTCATTTATAAATAGTAATTTTTGTGCCCTCATATTTATTTCGTAGCTTTTGATTAACCAAATTTATGTTTGCTTTGAACTTGTAGTTGGGGAAATGGAATCACAACCTAATGCAGGTGTAGATAATCATAATGGACACCAGACAAATCATAATGAACACCAGACAAATCATAATGAACAAACAATCTCACATCTATATGATTTCATTCCAGAAAAGCACCCAAGGAAGTGAAACCAATAGTTGGTATGGTGTTCATTTCTGAAAATGTTGCGTATGATTTCTACAATGAATATGCTAGATTGTGTGGATTTAGTATACGAAAAGGTTCAACGCGGAATAGTATGAAAACAAGTGAAACAATTATGCGAAGTTTTACATGTTCTAAGGAAGGGTATCGACATCGCAAACATATAGAAGCAACGGTTCATAAAAAGAGACCAAGAGCCATGACAAGATGTGATTGCAAGGCAAATATTGTAGTTCACAAGAATGAATCAGATAGATGGGAAGTTAAGACATTTGTGGAATCACATAGTCACAATTTAATGAGTCCAAGCAAGGTTCATTGTTTACGATCACATCGACATTTTACAGATTCTCATAAGGTTGTAATGAATAATATGAGAAAAGCAGGTATTGGCGCAGCTAAAGTGTTAAATTTTTTTACAAATGAAGCTGGAGGACCTGAGAAAATGGGTTTTATTGATGAAGATGCAAGAAATGCTTTAAAAATTCAAAGGCGTGACAAACATGGCAAAAGTGCTCAAGAGTTGCTTATTTACTTTCAAAATAAACACAGGAATGATGATAATTTTACCTATGCAATCCAGATTGACAATGAATGTAGATTGACATCTTATTTTTGGGCAGATAATATTTCAAAAATAGACTATGAAGCTTTTGGCGATGTTGTATGTTTTGACACAACATACAAGACAAATGAATTTGATATGCCTTTTGGTCCATTCGTCGGAGTCAACCACCATAAGCAATCTATCTTATTTGGTGTCGGGCTTCTGTTTGGTGAAACTATTGAAGATTTCAAATGGTTATTTCAATCATGGTTACAAGCTATGGGTGGGAAGCTTCCAAAGGCCATAATCACAGATCAGGATCCAGCAATTTCTGCTGCAATTACAAGTGTATTTCTGAATACCGAGCATACGTTGTGCATGTGGCACATTGTTCAGAAGCTTCCAGAGAAGTTAGGTAAAGTAATTAATGAGAACCCATCATTCAACACTGATTGGAGAAATTGTGTATATATGTGTGATGAAGAAGCCGAATTTGATGCATTATGGTCGAAAATGACTGTAGTATAACCTTGAAGAAAATAAATGGCTACAAGATTTGTACACGATACGTAAAATGTGGATTCCAGCTTATGTCAAGGAAACATTTTATGCAAGGATGTCAACGACACAACGGAGTGAAGGCATGAATGCCTTCTTTGATTATTTTGTAAGTCATAAGTCAACGTTATTAGATTTTGCAGAAGGATATGATCGCGCTTTACAAAAACGTCGGCATAATGAGTTGAAATCGGATTGTGACACTTTATATAGTATACCTGTAGCAATAACCTCGATCGATATTGAAACAGAGATGACAAAAATTTATACAAGAGAAGTATTTTATGACTTTTCAAGTAGAGGTGAAGGAAAGTGCTTTACTTGTTAATAAGTTGGTAGTAAGGGAAGGACCATTAAGTAAATATAATATATTCAACTATAGAAGGAATGATAAAATGTATACAATTATTTTGAACCATGATGAATAGTTCGGTTCTTGTACTTGTCAAAGCTTCGAATTTCGTGGGATTGTTTGCAGGCATTTATTAGTTGTGTTCAAGGAAGAATCCATCATAAAAATGCCTTCTCATTATATATTTAAAAGGTGGACACGTAATGCGATAGAAAAAAAATAAAAGTGACTCAACTCCTCCATCTTCAAACATTGATGAGTCAACCATTTTGGGGCGCAATAAAATATCTCGTATGATGAACTATTTAATAAAAGAAGAAACGAAGACTCCAGAACTAATGGAACCTGTGTTATCAGCTTTAGAAGATTTGGTTACAAATGTTCGTAAAAAATGTGGGGTCGAAGAAGAAACCAGTATTGACAAGAATGTTGAGGGTGGTGAAAGAAATCTATTGTTCAATGCACATTCTAAGAACTCTTACGTAGTACTTGATCCGATGGTTGTTAGTACTAAAGGCCGAACGAGTAAAAGATTTAAATCTGGCAGGGAGGAGAATAGTAAGTTATGTCGTGGGTGTAACAAGTGGGTTATTGGGCATGATAAACGAAATTGTCCTATATATAACCAACTTGATAATGCATCTAAAGAAGCCAGGTATATATTTTTTTCTTGTATTTTTATTTGATTTCTTACATACATTGCATTATTTTGAACTAGATTCATTATCTCCGCAGTTATGGTACTAACATTGAAAGAGGAAAGGGAAAAGCAGTTGGTAGGCCACGAGGAAAAAATATATTACAGGGTCGTGGTAGGATGTTAAATCAAGGTAATTAAAAAATAAGTATCAAGGCATTTATTAATGAATGCTTAATATATACTTTCGATTTTCATGTACTTATATAATCTCACATGATTATATTGATTGGTACCAAAGGCATGATGTCTTAAATGTCTACAAGCTTGCGCCATCGGCTACATGTATGAATTCTAACCCTTTTATTAAAACAATAACTTAAATATATGTTCTTTTCCTTTTGATGCCTTCATTTTTTGGTTCTTTTCCTTTTCATGCATATGGTTAAGTTTCAATGGATGTATAACTGAAAATTTTTTTGGTCGTTTTGTATACAGGAATAACTTGAAATTGTTTACTAAGAAGATACCTATTATAGATCACGGAGTTGTTGAAGCATCCACTACTCTTAATGTTGACGATGTGGATTGATTTCATTTTCATGGCAATAACGTGCATTTTTTTTTTTCGATTTTCGTATTCTTATTATAAAATATTTGTGTGCATGTTTCAAGCACAGTGAAACATTCAACTGTTGTTGATCGGTGTTATAAGGTCGTTGAAATTTTGAATAACATTTTCTTTTTTCTAATAACATTTTCTTTTTTCTCCTCCAAGCATGTAAGCTCCATCTTTCATTTGATATGAATAGTGTGGATGATGGTGGTGGTGGTAGTGATGTATGGGAAACCTCTCATGGGTTTGTAAGATGCAGCAGGTAGCATTGAAAAGGTCTGCTGGGGCAGGCATCCCTGCAAGGCTTGTGGGAGATTTTTGAAGGGGTGAGAAAGCTTCATAAGGAAATGGGAAGGGTGGTTGCTGCTGTGGTTTTCTTTGAGAGGGAAGATTCACAATCAATCTAATTTGAAATGTTTCTGAGTTTCAGTTTGATGGTAGCATTTATAAGTTTTGATCAGGTAGCAAGTTACTGAAATTGATTTGCTCATCCATCTCTTTAATCAAATTAAGCTTAGTAGAAGAAAGTTTCTATTGGCCTAAGATGCGCAGAGACTTCTCCAAGCATGTGGAGAGATGCACAAAATACTAGTCTGTATGCACTCAGATTTCAAGGAGTGGAGAGCTTCTCATTATGCAGGTTGGCCAGTTTGCAAATTGCCTGATTAAGGCTAAAAATGAATTGTAGCATAAGTACGTGCCTATCATCTCGTTCAATGTGCTGACTTGCTCATGGGTTGCATTTTTTTTCTCTTTTCTTTTTTACCAATTTCAAGTACTTTTTGTTTTTGTGCATATCTGAGATCATTCAACACAAGTTTACAATAACAAAGGCACTGCTATTCAAGGCTGACAGGGCATCATTGGACCGCCTTTGTCAACAGGTTTGGGACGTCTATTTTGCATGACAACATGAGGCAATTGCTACTTCTAACACACACATTTCTTGATAGCCTCTGATATTGGTGTTTTGATATCCGTAGATATACAAGCTAGAAGCAGAACAGGAGAGACTAGAGGAGGATGCAACTGTATACAATCGACTGCAGGAGCAGCTGAAGCTCTCACCGGCATATAAGAAGGTACCATATGGTCCTCAACCAAGTACATGGATGGTATCCTCCAGTGTGCAGTTTGTGTCAACAGAACTGTGCTTCAGCGATCTAGACCATTGATACTATGGGCCCCCACTTTTGAAGGGCATATCTCGAAAACCATTCAGATTAGAAGACCCTTCCCAACCCAGTTGGATGATGTGGTTGTATGATGAACATATGGGAATATGATTAAATGAAATGATCGATGTTTGGCTTATCTTGAAATGAAAGTCCTTTGACAAGGCTATTGCTTTAGATAATTTTTATTTTATTTACATAACCAAAAAAAAAGCTGATTGGATGTTTGGCTTATCTTCCATGTTGTTTCCTAGACATGTGGTATGTGTGGCTGTGATCTGTACGGTTGATCCTGTTGGCTGTATCATTAGTTGGCCGCTATTAGAAGGCATCCCTGCAACTTGATTTGTGTTGCATTCCTCGAATTGTAGGCTTGGCTTCTGTATCAGTTGCCAACAGAGAAAATTCTATTGTCTAATTGTCTTTGATCCAACAAAATGTAAATATGGTGCACGTGGACGTGATATGGACTGTTCATCAAGTGGCCTTTGTGTGGATTGTGCACACCTTAAAACTAAGTTGATTGGATGTTTCTAAGCATCCAAGTGGAGTAATTTTGCTTTGCATACTTATTCTTGTCTTTCAGTGTCTATTTATGTGCCACTGATTGGGCAGTTAGTATTGTCCTTGGTTGTGGCTTTTTTTTCCTTTTTAAACTTGGACCCACCAGTATAGGTCCCACCCAATGAACAGTCTGGTTCTTGTCCAAATATACCATGTCCTTGAAAATTAGGCATGAGCCTGGCCCTTAGCGGGCTAGGCTTGCAAGGTCGACGAGCATGCACGCCCTTTGCCATCTTACATTTTTTTCTGCAATTGGGGAACTTTTTCAGCCAACATTCTCTTTATCAGTTGAATGACATGCTACACTTATTCTCTTAGTTCAACATGAAAAGGATGATGCATGCAAACTAGTGACCTCCTCTTTCTAGTATTTAAAATATCTGTCTTTATCAATTTTTTCTTCCATTTGGCATAATTTGGATTTTTCTATCAACTCCAATACTTTGTTCTTTATGTTTTTGGAGCAGGGGATTTTATATATAAGATCAATTATTTGTAGCAAAAAATAAAATAAAATTTTTTTACTACATGTTTTCTGTTTTGCTGTTTTGCAACCATTTTTCCTGCTATTTCAGCAGCGGATCACACTTCGTTGTGCGATAGAACAAGAAGATGGATGGTGTAGATGATAAAACACATGCTTTTGGGTGGCTGGCCTGAAGGGAGTGCACTTTCATCTATAGCTACGGTTATAATCCGTAGAAATTAGTACCATAGCCATAGGTTTCGAAGATATGTTACATTTGCAGCTAAAACTAGAACTAGAGCTACGGCTATAATATAAGTAGCTATGGATAAAATCCGTAGCTAATTCCTATGTTAAAAATTTATATAATAGCAGTGCCTTTACCATTGCTAGTACATGACCTGATAGACCACACCCAACAGCAGAGAGACATAGGACCCTAGAGATTTGTATAAATATGTGGTCAGACATGTTCACTGTGGAAACATAACAGTGACATATCCATACAATAACAAGACAACATTTATTGTAATATATTTCCTTTTAGATCCATAAAAGCAGGATCTAAAAAGATGAAAGCTGAAACAAGGCTATGATGGTGGAGATCACTGACTCCTTTTATAATAAAATTCAGATTGATCAAAGAAAATAAAAAAGGGACTCATTTCTTCTTATGCCGCTTAATTCGCTTTTCAAGGGCAAAATGCTTGTAAAAATGGGTTGTAGGTTAAGTTCGCCTTCAACTAGTTGTAGATAAAGTACAAATTTCAGCAAGCAACTTGAGTCACTCTGAGGGCCATTTTCTTGATCTTGTTCATAGCAGAGAATTTCTTCATGTGACTTAGAACTGCAGAATCAAGAGGCTTATCAGGAGCTATACCATCAACCTGAACCCATGGATGGCCTGCAAGAAAACCAACTATACATTAAGCACAGGAAAAAAAAAAAGAAAAGGACCATCCAGTTTACTAGGAAGGATATGATTTCCAATCTACCCCAAATGACATAACTATCCATAATTTCTGTAAAAGGACGAGAGGCCACATGAATTTCCAGATAGAAATATTTCAAGGCAGTCAAATGGAAGCACGCATGGCCTATATATTTGTGAGTGTAGCTGCAAGATTGTAATGGTGATTTTCTGTTTGCCTTGTTAAGGCATAATAACCAGTGCTTAGAAGTTATAAGGTCCCATTATCCTTAAATAGTGTGCCAACTAAAGGGAATTTCTGAAGACCACTGAATTTTCTAGATTATGAACAGTGAGAAGCATGTCCATCATTGGAAGATAACAAAATAGAATGAGAATTGACAAGTATTTCTACACTAATAAACAAAACCATAAATATTTCACCACTTTCAAGATCTCTAAATTATAAAACATGATATAGCAATAAAAAAAAAAAAAAACACTCACACAGAACTTGATGGGCGGTCAGCCGCTTTTTTTGGTCTCTAATAAGCATTCTCCATGCTAAATCTTGATACATAGCGATATATCATGATATCATGATAAAGATAGCTACCAGATTAATAAAGTAATTACTAAAAAAAAAAAGAAGTAGAATTACAGCTTCTCATGGGAAAGTAGAACACCGAAAGAAGAAACAATTCCAAAGGATGGGGGCTCTAGGACTCATGATCTAATGAGGTTACCATGAAACACATGAGGGAAAAAGGTACATCCTACTACAGTACCTTGGATTGAATCTGCACATCCAACTATGGTACCTTAGATTGGTAGAATCCTTTCTACCATGGCCAAAATAAAAAATAAAAAAGCTGCATGTGTGACTTTTTATGCCGATTGCAATGAAAAAAGTAAGCCTGTGGAAGACAGTTTTCCTTTACATGGTTTTACTTAAAAAAGGGCAATTTTCTTTCCTCCCAAAAATCTAATATCATGTTTTCCACTTTTCTTTCTTCCTTTTTTTTTTTTTTCCTTTTTTTTTTCTTTTTTGATTGAGAGAGAGATTGAGATTATACTCCCTTTTGACCATTGGACTTTCTGTTTATCCATGGAAATCACATTTACTCTAATAAGAAACGTTTCTAGGAATCTTTTCCATGAATTTCCTTACCACAGTTTTCCTCATATATGATGTTTTCCCTTTTCAAATCTATTTTTTAAATTCCACCAATCCAAATAGGACCTAAGTGATCCACAACAAAAATAAACCAATCGAAATGTGCATGGGCATCTTTTTCTTTTTTTCCCCAGATGAATAAAAAATGAATATCTCACTAACCAATCCAAATGCATAAACAATGAACTTTTTCATTGTCTTTCTAATGAAAGATGAACTTGTTAGATTAAACTCATTGGTTGCATGTAAGTCTGAACAAAAATTTCACGGCCACAAAAACCTTGAAAAAGATAAGGAGCATCATTAAGAGCATGGCTTACCAAACCCAAATTGCTGTTCAAGTCGGATTCCAATGAAAACCAGGCTAAACACATTTGCAAGTATATGAACGACACCTGCATGTAACCAGATACAGGTAATAAGCCTCCATCCTTGACCTCCATGGACCACTTGATCCCAAGCAAGGGCTCCTAACTTCTGCAATTTGTATTGGAAGTATTCAAAAAAAATAAAAAAAAATAAAGGAATCAATATCATCCACAAATCCTAAAATTGTCAAAAGAAAACCTTGACACACGGGCAAACAATCTAAGTTTACACTTTTTGTTACTACTATCACTACATTTAATTTGGTAAATAAAATATCTCTCCAACTTCATTTGGAGCTAATTTCCAAGGATGCACTGATCTTAGGAAGGTAGACCATAGCATAACAACATGAACAGAACTTGATGGTCTGGCCAAGATTGTTCACTCCCTAAGTGCAGGGTTGTGATGTAATAATAACTCGGTAAGACCGAGGTCGAATCCCAAGGGACTGAAACTTGTACGTGATCTAAAACTAATTAGAACTAGAACTAGAACTAGGCTAAGATGAAATCTAATCTGATTGAATTTGAAGGAATACTGGTGAAATAATTATCTAAACTTGAGAGAAATCAGGAGAAGGGAACTAGGGACTCAGAGGATCCACTTGTAGAGATCAGGGAGATCTTATGCATGTTTCATGGAAATTAACTGAACTGACATTGATCTAGTTTTAGAGAGATGAAAGGTATATGAATTAGAATGGATTCCATCACCAAACCATGCCCAAAAGACTATGGCCAACAACAGAATTAAACTAATTACCAGCCCATCACATGTATGAAGGTTAGGAAGGGTACCGACATCCAACCATGCCCAGGAGACTATGGTGAACAACAGGGCTTCCTGACATCATAAACATTAAAAAGAACGGAAATATTCAAAGCCATTGCAGACCCATTGTAATTTCAGTCATAACAGACCATTAAAAACCTAAAACATTCTCATAATAATTAACTAAAATCAACGTCAATTCATGCATTAAAATAAAAATAAAATCAAATCTCCCATCTCACTACAAGCTTCACCTCTTAGCCCTAGCTAAGAGGTTTAGCCAGACATGGATGGACTAAATCTCATATGAATAAAATAAAATAAAAATAAAACCTCTATAGATAACCTCTCCTCGCTCCACACTCACGTACAGCTCCAAGCCTCAGTCCTCCTTTTTCTCTCTCTCTCCTGCCCATTCCCCCCTCCACCCAAGCCCAGAGAGATCCTTTTATAGCTATTAGGGCGGTGGAAAGAACAGCTACGTCGGTCGGTGGAAACACTACGCAGCAGCAGCCGCATAACTCCTTTACGCAGCTAACTGCGGAGCCTCCAAACTCCCATTTTCTGTGCATGTTACCCACAAAATCAACGTCCCTTGGGACTATTTCCGATGGCCTATATGATGGACGGATTGGATCAACCATCCGATCAAAGATGGTGGGCCAAGAAGATCCGGAACGTCCGATTTTTCCGCACGCGTAACAGAGCTTACGCAGGGAGCTCTGTTTTTTCGGTGAGACCCATGATTGAGTTTGGTTTGGAAATCCACACTGTCCAAAGAATTCCTCACCCAAAACTGTTCAGAAACGGTCTAGTTTGGAATGTTTTTGTTGCGGCCCACTTGTTGATTCAGTTCACCGTCCATTCTCCGTTTGGACGATCAAAACTAGATCATCGCTGTCAATTGATAAAGTGCCACCTAGGTAGTGGTAATGCCTATACTCTGGAGTGAATGAACGACTCAGATCAGTCGTCCACCTGATCATGGTGGCCCACTGAAACCGACCGCACGTCTCTGTTTGCATAAACGAAAGAAGATCGCGTTTCTCCCGCTGTGTTGCTGGCAGGCCCCAAGATTGACTTCGGTTGAGAAATCCACACCGTCCATTGGCATCATGCCGAAAAACCGTCCGGGAAGGGGTGTTTTGGAGCATTTTCGGTGTGGCCCACAGAATCTGTAACCCAGCCATCCATCCTGTGTTTTCCATCCATCTACGTCCGTACCTGTGCATGGGATCAAAAGGACAGCTTGGTGAGGTTAATATCCCCCCTTTACATGCAATGGACGGATCTGATCTATCAAAATATCGACGAGTGGGGCCCACAGTCGATCCCCGGCGTCGGCAGTGAAGACGCTGGCGTCTTTCTGTTTTGAGAAGGAGTCGGTCAACACCGACTTTGATCGATTCCTCGGTCTAGTGCAGCTCGCGTGCGGACGTGCTGTGTACACGCACGTTACACGTGGGGTCCACTGTGATGTTTATGTGAAATCCATTCCGTCCATCCTCTTCACCATCTCCTTTTAACCGTAGGGACCAAATTTGAAGCGTATCCAGATAGCAGGTGGGCCCCAAATTGAAGATTGATGGGCTGAGCTGCCCATTAGGCCATTTTCACATTGATCCAATGGATGATTTTTGTCGTGTACGGTTAATTTATGGTCCTCAGGTGACATATGAAGTTTCGAGCCGAATGGATGGTGGGAACCTCATGATCTTGCGTCTGGATGCGTTTCAAGCCACTTGAGCTTCAGTTTCTTATTTTTCTCGGATTTGTGATTGTGTATATCTGTCAATCTTGGTCCCCTGGAGTGTGTCCCATGCTTTGGTGAGTTTGGAGCGTTAAATCCATGCATTTAGTATCCTATTTCGATCCAAGCTTGTAAAATCAACCTGCAACATCAACACGATTAAATCAGCCGTTAAACACTATTATGCTTGTAAATCCGAACAATATTTGGGGTCTAATATGCACTATTTGACCCTCAACACAACCCCCAACTAGCATTTTGCTAGTCCCGAGCAAAATATGCGAAAAACAAGTTGAGACTTAAATGAAAATTTCTGTAAAGCCGAATGATTTTTGAGAAATAATTCAGGCATTAGAATTCTACGATTCATGAATGTTAGACATTACTTGTGCTTGGACTCAAGCGCACGGTAAACTTCCTAATGAAGTTCAAAGTATTAATCCATAAATGAGACAAATTCTGAACATTATGATCCATGAGTGTATAGTGGAATCTCAGCTAATCACATTAAAATTCAATTTATTATTTCATGATAGCATTGGTAACCAACAAGAAAATTCATGACAACCAAAACCTACTCCAAAACTTGCCTCATAGATTAGCCTATTAACTTGTGATTCTTCTATTCAAAGTAATGCTAAGGAAGGGGAATCAAATCCTCACCTATAGGGAGCAAACCTATGATGAAGATCGTACACCTGACTCTTTTTCATATATCATTCATGGGGAATTAACTCTACACCTATAGGGAGAAAACCTATGGTGAAGATTAATTATCCAACCTTTTCAATTTTTATACCATGATGGCAAGATATTTCAGGCTGGTTCCTTTCGTGCTTAGTGATTACTAAGTTAATCCTTCGATCTAAGCAAGACGTGTCCTGAAATCATGATTCAATCAATATTTACAATCTCTAATCATGGATTGATACTTCGATCTTAACTGTGAAATCTAATCGATATGGAATCCAAGAGTCATAAATTCAACATTATGTATCTTGAAAATCTAAATTAGGGATATCTGTCAAAATCACTTCGAATTTGTAGGAATTTTCAGAAAAATTTTAAAAATTTTCACAATTTTTGCTCAAGACCAAGAAAATACTGATTAGGAAGCCTAATCTCCCACCCCCAACCTAAAATCTACATTGTCCTCAATGTAAAAGATATGGGCATGCAGTGCACATGGAACAACGAAAGTAAAGTGATGGGAAGATAGTACCTGGATAACGAATCAAGAGAGATTTTTCACGATATCACAGTATGGAAGCTGGTTAGCACGAGAGAAAAAGAAAAATAAAAATAACAAAAATAAAATCCTACCTATACCACTTTCGCAGGTGCTCTCGATTGCATTTAGCATATGCAACAAGCCTTTAAACCCCTAGGTTACCCATAGCGGACGAGTTGTAGTCTCGTGAGGGTTTGCAGTAATGTTACCCACAAACATTGAAGCGATCACTAAAGAATGAAAAGGAATAAAAAAGCTGGGTTGCCTCACAGGAGCGCTAAATTTACCGTCTTCAGCCAGACAAATAAAACAACTATCCTATACCTATGAAAGCGATAAACCTACCTATACCTCCATCAGACTAGAAGATCAATCCTGATAAACAGGAGCAATCAGAGGCATGGACATGTCCTCTGAATCAAATGTCTCGACAAATGGCTTTAATCGATGTCCATTTACTTTAAACTCTTTGCCATTTTCGGGATCTCTTATCTCGACGGCCCCATGAGGATAAGCAGTAACAACAATGTAAGGGCCGGTCCAACGAGATCGAAGCTTACCCGGAAAGAGATGTAGTCGAGAGTCATACAAGAGGACTTTCTGACCAGGCGTAAATGATTTTCGTAGAATATGTTGATCATGAAACGCCTTCATCCTGTCCTTGTAAATTCTCGAGTTTTCATATGCATCGTTTCAGATTTCTTCAAGTTCATTCAACTGAAGTTTGCGTAGCGAGCCAGCGTTGTCCAGATTGAAATTCAGATTTTTGATCCCCAGTATGCTTTATGTTCCAATTCCACAGGCAAGTGACAGGCTTTCCCATAAACAAGTCTAAAGGGAGATGTTCCAATAGGAGTTTTGAAAGCATTATGGTACGCCCATAATGCATCGGTTAATCGGATTGACCAGTCCTTACGATTAGGGTTAACCGTTTTCTCTAGAATATGTTTGATCTCCCTATTAGAAATTTCAGCTTGTCCACTTGTCTGTGGATGGTATGGGGCGCTCACCTTATGAGAGATACCATATTTCTTCATTAAACTCTCAAATGGTCTATTGCAGAAGTGTGAGCCCCCGTCACTAATGATGGCTCGAGGCGTTCCGAAACGCGACAGGATATTTTCTTTCAAAAATTTAATGACCGTGCGATGGTCATTTTTGCGGCACGGAATTGCTTCGACCCATTTAGTGACATAGTCTACGGCGAGCAAAATATATAGATTTCTAAATGATTGGGGGAATGGTCCCATGAAATCGATGCCCCAACAATCAAATGCTTCTATAATAAGGATGGAATTCAAGGGCATCATATTTCGACGGGACAATGCTCCCAATTTCTGACAACGCTCACAAGCCTTGCAAAACTCATGAGTGTCCCTGAACATAGTGGGGCAGTAGAAACCACACTGTAAAATCTTGGCCGTGGTCTTTTTAGCAGAAAAGTGACCACCACAGGCCTGTGAGTGACAAAAGGAGATGACACTCTGATGCTCATCGTCTGGTACGCATCTCCTTAATATTTGGTCTGGGTAATATTTAAACAAATATGGATCGTCCTAGAAAAAGTTACGCACCTTGGTAAAGAATTTCTTCTTATCTTGTGACGTCCAGTGTGTCGGTATGGCACCTGTAGCAAGATAATTAGCAATATCAGCTAACCAAGGTGAATGGGAGACTCTAAACAGTTGTTCATCAGGGAACATGTCATTGATATGGGTTTCCTCAACGGAATCAGAGGTATTAAGGCGAGAAAGATGATCGGCCACTGCATTCTCTACTCCCTTTTTATCTTTGATTTTCAAATCAAATTCTTGGAGTAGAAGGATCCATCGTATCAAGCGGGGCTTAGAATCATTCTTAGAAAGAAGATACTTAAGGGCCGCATGGTCTATGTAAATGATGATCTTGGATCCGATCAGGTAGGATCTAAATTTATCCAAAGTGAACACTACGGCTAAAAGTTCCTTTTCCGTAGTCGAGTAGTTCACTTGGGCAGGATTTAGAGTCCTACTTGCGTAGTGAATAACGTAAGGCCGCTTATCTTTTCTCTGGCCTAGAACCGCTCCAAGAGCATAATTAGAGGCGTCGCACATAAGTTCAAAAGGAAGACTCCAGTCGGGTGGCTGCATGATAGGTGCAGTGGTTAACATGCCCTTAAGCTTAGTGAAAGCTTCTTGGCACTGCTCAGTCCACTCGTATGGTGTATCCTTTTGAAGAAGATTACATAAAGGACGAGAGAGGAGACTAAAGTCCTTTATGAATCGTCTGTAAAAGCCTGCGTGTCCTAAGAAGGATCGCACGTCGCTGATATTCTTGGGTGAGGTAGGTTAGAGATAAGATCAATTTTTGCCTTATCTACCTCGATTCCTTTGGACGAGATGATATGCCCGAGGACAATTCCCTTTTGAACCATAAAATGACACTTCTCCCAGTTAAGTACCAAATTTTTTTCTTCACATCTTTTTAGCACACATTTAAGACTTGCTAAGCACTCGCTGAAAGATGAACCAAAAACAGAGAAATCGTTCATGAAGACCTCTAGATATTTCCCCACCATATCAGAAAAGATACTCGTCATGCATCGCTGAAAGGTGGCAGGGGCATTACATAACCCGAATGACATCCTTCTGTAAGCAAAGGTGCCATAGGGACATGTAAATGTGGTCTTTTCCTGATCCTCAGGGGCGATTTCAATCTAATTATAACCTGAATACCCATCAAGGAAACAATAATAGGAATGACCAGCTAGCCTTTCCAGGATTTGATCAATGAAGGGCAAAGGAAAGTGGTCTTTCCTTGTGACGGTATTCAGCTTTCTGTAGTCAATGCACATTCTCCAACTAGTAGTAACTCTGGTCGGCACGAGTTCATTATTGGCATTGGCTACGATGGTGATCCCGAACTTCTTAGGAACCACCTGAGTTGGACTCACCCATTGACTATCGGATATGGGGTATATGATCCCCACTTCCAATAGTTTGAGAACCTCGGCCTTAACCACTTCCTTCATGTTTGGATTCAGTCTATGTTGTGATTGCCGAGCAGCCTTTGCATTGTTCTCAAGATATATGCGGTGAGTACAAATCGATGGGTTAATTCCTTTGAGGTCCGCTATCGTCCATCCAAGAGCTCCCTTATACTCAATGAGAGTAGATATGAGCATACTCTCCTGTTCTTTCTCCAGGTGGGCAGAGATCACCACCGGGTATGTCTCATCTTGACCTAAATAGACGTATTTTAAAACAGAGGGCAAAGATTTTAGGTCAAGCTTCAGTGGCTTGAGGTTAGACGGTAGAGGCACTACATCAGTTTGGGGCAATTCTTCAATTTGTGGCCTTCACCGGTTAACTTCAAGTACCGGTGCAGTATCAAGCATGACACACGTCTTCCTAATTATATCATCATCAAGATCATGGGAGTGGGCCAGACACGTCTCTAGAAGATCAGATGATAAGGTGAGAGGCGTTCTATCTTCCACAAAAGAATCAATCATGTTAACATCGTGAAAATCGTCATCATCCTCTGAGTTGCTGCCGTTATTGAAAAAGATATTCGATTCCAATGTCAAATTTCCAAAGGACATAGTCATAACACCATTCCTGCAATTGATAATTGCATTTGAAGTGGAAGGAATGGGTGACCAAGGATGACGGGAATCTGAGTGCTTGTGTCATTGATAGGTTCGGTGTCCAAGATAATAAAATCAACAGGGCAGTAGAATCTATCAACCTGGACCAACACATCCTCGATGATCCCTCTTGGTACACGAACAGAACGATCAACAAGTTGTAGTGTGGTTCGGGTGGGTTTTAATTCACCCAAACCTAACTGTCGGTATACCGAATAGGGAATCAGATTGACGCTCGCTCCTAAGTCAAGAAGTGCGTGATCAATTCGATAGTTCCCGATTACACATGATATGGTTGGGCAACCGGGATCTTTGAATTTTTGCGGCACGTCTTGTTTCAGGATGACACTCACTTTCTCAGTTAAGGAAATTTTCTTTTGAATACTTTTTCGTCGTTTGGTAGTGCATAAGTCCTTTAGAAATTTAGCATATAAAGGAATCTGTTTTACAACGTCAAGCAGAGGAATGTTGACTTTCACTTGTTTCAACACCTTTAGGATATCCTGAGAGTTAGATAGACGTTTTGGTTCAACCAATCGTTGGGGAAACGGAGCAACTGACTTTTCTAGAGGTTCCGGTTCAAATTTTTGTGGGGCGCTACTAGATCCATCATTATTGTCCTCTTCTGGTTCTTGAGGCTTTTCGGGCCTAACCGGAAGGGTTTTATCAATAACCTTCCCACTCCTAAGAGTGGTGATGGATTTAGCGTGCCCCATTTGATTTGAAGAGCTGGGATCACCTGTCTCGTATTGCGGTTTCGGATTAGGGAGTGATTGTGCAGGGAGCATCCCTTTTTCCATAGCCGTCATACGTGAATCTATTTTTTGCATAAAATCTGAAATTCCTTGCATTGTCCGGGCCAGCTCTTGTATGGAAATTTGAACCGATTCTTCTTGAGGTTTCCCCTGATTTGGATTTTGATTGAAGAAACCTTGAGGGGTAACAGTTTGTCTGTTCCTCCAACTAAAATTCGGATGATTTTTCCAGCCAGGATTGTACGTATTAGAGGGTGGTCCATTGAAAGGTCTTTGATAGTTATTTACGGCATTAGATTGTTCATTCAATACTTCTCGAAAAGCAGGTATTGAAGGACAATTTTCAGTAGTATGAATGTTGCAATCACAGATGCCGCAAACACTTTCATTAACCTTTTCTTTCCTTCCTTCCATGGTCTCAAATTTTCTGGTGAGATTGACCACCTTAGCGTTAAGATCATTGTCCTCTTTCAGGAGATATATTCCTCCTTTTTTCCTTAAATGAGTCGGCCTAGACGTAGTGTTCGTCCTTGGGTAATAGTCCCATGATTGTGTTTTTTCAGCGAGACTATCGACGTAATCCCATACCTCGTCGATATTTTTATTGATGAATTCTCCGTTACACATTGTCTCGACCATTTAGCGCATGGAAGATGTTAGCCCATCATAGAAAAATTTGTAATGCGCCATATTTCAAAGCCATGTTGTGGGCATACATTAACCAGATCCTTGAACCTTTCCCAACATTGGAAGAATGTTTCATCTTCCTTTTGGGCAAAGTTCATGATTGCTCTCCTGAGGGTAATTGTCTTATGATGTGGAAAAAATTTCTTTATAAATTCCCTCTGCATATCATTCCATGTGCCAATGGATCTAGGACGCAGTGAATGTAACCACGTCTTGGCTTTTTCTTTCAAGGAAAATGGAAAGAGTTTCAGCCTAATAGTATCCTCAGATACATTAGGAAAGTATAAGGTGCCTATAATTTCATCGAACTCTTTCAGATGCAAGTACGGTTCTTCAGACTCAAGCCCATGGAACTTAGGAAGGAGTTGGATAACCCCTGGCTTGATTCCATATGTCCTGTATTCTCAGGAAAAATCATGTATGAGGGCATACTCACCCCCGCCGGTTGTAAATAATCTCGTAAAGTAAGAGGCAGGGGTGCCTGATGCACCTCATTCTCATCATGTACTTATTCAACCCTTGGTTGGGGTAGTGCTTGAGGTTGATTTTCAGCCATAACGTCCTCTAACTCAGGAGAATTTAAGTGGTGTCTAGTCCTGCGATGGACAGTCAACCCCTCAACTAATCCTCCTTCAGTCACGAGACGTCGAGTGTTGTCGCGTGCCCACTGGGACATAAAACACACTTAGCCCTCAAATTCTAACTTAACCTAAGAGAAAGGAAGAAGAAATCTAGAAAATAAAAGGGAAAGATGGAAAGAAGTTACCAAATTTGGAGTCCTAGGTTAAGAATCTGTAAAACAAAACAAAATAAGTTAGTTTCTAAGAATAGAAAGTCCTAATTAAAAGTAAATTAATTTCTAGAAAAAAGAAGAATTTTCAAAGAAAGAAGGATTAGAAAGAGCTTACTAAATTCAAAGTTTCCTACAAAACAGAAAAATTAGGTTAGTTTTAAAACAAAAACTTATAAAAAAAATTCTAAAACAAGAAACACGGTTAGGATTCCTAAAAAGAATTAGAATTAGAATCTCACTAAAAAGAAGAAATAAATCTTAATCTAAATCTAGAAAAGAAAGGAAGAATTTAAAACAGAATTTACTGATTTAGAAACTATCTTAGAAGCCTATAAAACAAGAAAGACAAGTTAATTTCTAAAAATTAAGAAAATCTAAACCTAATCTTAAACTAATCCTAAAACTAATTAATTTCAGAAAAACGTAGCCGACAGTCCCCGGCAACGGCGCCAAAAACTTGTTCACTCCCCAAGTGCAGGGTTGTGATGTAGTAATAACTCGGTAAGACCGAGGTCGAATCCCAAGGCACTAAAACTTGTACGTGATCTAAAACTAACTAGAAATAGAACTAGAACTAGGCTAAGATGAAATCTAATCTGATTGAATTTGAAGGAATACTGGTGAAATAATTATCTAAACTTGAGAGAAATCAGGAGAAGGGAACTAGGGACTCAGAGGATCCACTTGTAGAGATCAGGGAGATCTTATGCATGTTTCATGAAAATTAACTGAACTGACATTGATCTAGTTTTAAAGAGATGAAAGGTATATGAATTAGAATGGATTCCATCACCAAACCATGCCCAAAAGACTATGGCCAACAACAGAATTAAACTAATTACCAACCCATCACTTGTATGAAGGTTAGGAAGGGTACCGACATCCAACCATGCCCAGGAGACTATGGTGAACAACAGGGCTTCTTGACATCATAAACATTAAAGAGAACGAAAATATTCAAAGCCATTGCAAACCCATTGTAATTTCAGTCACAACAGACCATTAAAAACCTAAAATATTCCCATAATAATTAACTAAAATCAACATCAATTCATGCATTAAAATAAAAATAAAATCAAATCTCCCATCTCACTACAAGCTTCACCTCTTAGCCCTAGCTAAGAGGTTTAGCCAGACATGGATGGACTAAATCTCATATGAATAAAATAAAATAAAAATAAAACCTCTACAGATAGCCTCTCCTCGCTCCACACTCACGTACAGCTCCAAGCCTCAGTCCTCCTTTTTCTCTCTCTCTCCTGCCCGTTCCCTCCTCCACCCAAGCCCAGAGAGATCCTTTTATAGCTGTTAGGGCGGTGGAAAGAACAGCTACGTCGGTCGGTGGAAACACTACGCAGCAGCAGCCGCATAACTCCTTTACGCAGCTAACTTCGGAGCCTCCAAACTCCCATTTTCTATGCATGTTACCCACAAAATCAACGTCCCCTAGGACTGTTTCCGATGGCCTATATGATGGACGGATTGGATCAACCATCCGATCAAAGATGGTGGGCCAAGAAGATCCGGAACGTCCGATTTTTTCGCACGCGTAACAGAGCTTACGCAGGGAGCTCTGTTTTTTCGGTGAGACCCATGATTGAGTTTGGTTTGGAAATCCACACCGTCCAAAGAATTCCTCACCCAAAACTGTTCAGAAACGGTCTAGTTTGGAATGTTTTTGTTGCGGCCCACTTGTTGATTCAGTTCACCGTCCATTCTCCGTTTGGACGATCAAAACTAGATCATCGCTGTCAATTGATAAAGTGCCACCTAGGCAGTGGTAACGCCTATACTCTGGAGTGAATGAACGACTCAGATCAGTCGTCCACCTGATCATGGTGGCCCACTGAAACCGACCGCACGTCTCTGTTTGCATAAACGAAAGAAGATCGCGTTTCTCCCGCTGTGTTGCTGGCAGGCCCCAAGATTGACTTCGGTTGAGAAATCCACACCGTCCATTGGCATCATGCCGAAAAACCGTCCGGGAAGGGGTGTTTTGGAGCATTTTCGGTGTGGCCCACAATCTGTAACCCAGCCGTCCATCCTGTGTTTTCCATCCATCTACGTCCGTACCTGTGCATGGGATCAAAAGGACAGCTTGGTGAGGTTAATATCCCCCCTTTACACGCAATGGACGGATCTGATCTATCAAAATATCGATGAGTGGGGCCCACAGTCGATCCCCAGCGTCGGCAGCGAAGACGCTGACGTCTTTCTGTTTTGAGAAGGAGTCGGTCAACACCGACTTGATCGATTCCTCGGTCCGGTGCGGCTCGCGTGCGAACGTGCTGTGTACACGCACGTTACACGTGGGGTCCACTGTGATGTTTATGTGAAATCCATTCCGTCCATCCTCTTCACCATCTCCTTTTAACCGTAGGGACCAAATTTGAAGCGTATCCAAATAGCAGGTGGGCCCCAAATTGAAGATTGATGGGCTGAGCTGCCCATTAGGCTATTTTCACATTGATCCAATGGATGATTTTTGTCGTGTACAGTTAATTTATGGTCCTTAGGTGACATATGAAGTTTCGAGCCGAATGGATGGTGGGAACCTCATGATCTTGCGTTCTGGATGCGTTTCAAGCCACTTGAGCTTCAGTTTCTTATTTTTCTCGGATTTCTGACCGTGTATATCTGTCAATCTTGGTCCCCTGGAGTGTGTCCCATGCTTTGGTGAATTTGGAGCGTTAAATCCATGCATTTAGTATCCTATTTCGATCCAAGCTTGTAAAATCAACCTGCAACATCAACACGATTAAATCAGCCGTTAAACACTATTATGCTCGTAAATCCGAACAATATTTGGGGTCTAATATGCACTATTTGACCCTCAACAAATATAGCAGTGCAAGCATCTTCTCATTTGATGAAAGAAACCACAATCCAGCGATCTGGACCGTTTATCTAATGGATCATACTGTAAATAGAGCACGAGCAAAATAACCACATGAACGGGAAAGTCTGATAAGTTCTATTAGAGGACTTATACAATTTCTTGGTCATTGATAAAAGAGAAAGAAATTTATTATAATGCAAGCCATGCTCTTAATGATGCTCCTAGGCAGTAAGATCCTAACTCTTTGATCAAAGGCTTACAAATAAATGGTTAAGTGTAACTGTTGAAAGAATGGATAAAGATCCTCCAACCTTGAAGATTTTTGGGGCATCCCCCATCCAGAGCATCTCAATCTGATCCATGTCCAGACACCCAGAACTTGAATCCAAAGCCAGAGTCTGATCCATGCCCAGACCCAGAACCTGATCCAAAGCATCTCAATCTGAAAAATAATTTATTTTTTTTAAAAAAAACAAACAAAACAACAAAGAAAATCCCAAAAAGCTAATGGAACTTGGAACCCCGGCCCATGGCTGTGGAGAGTTCTGTTTATCTAATGGATCATACTGTAAACAGAGCACGAGCAAAATAACCACATGAACGGGAAAGTCTGATCAGTTCTATTAGAGGACTTATGCAATTTCTTGGTCATTGATAAAAGAGAAAGAAATTTATTATAATTCAAGAAGCAATTTACCAGATTTTGATTAACAGATGAGTTAAACGAAAGGGAAAAGGAGTCACATGACGGTTTCTAGGGCAAAGGAGTCACCAGATTTTTTTCTAAAGCTTGACCGCATGATTGCGGAATCACCAAAACATCTCAATCTGAAAAAAAAAAAAAAAAAAAACCAACAACAATAAAGAAAATCCCAAAAAACAGAGGCCTTACCTATAAGGCTCAATCCGAGGCTGCACGGCGTGGTGGTAGGGGTCTTACCTGTAATCTGAGGCTGCACAACGTGGTGGTAGGGAATGAGGGAGAGAGAGGTGGAGGCAGTCGCGGCTGGGGGTACCGATTGAGGAAGAGAGAGGTGGAGGCGGCCGCAGTTGGTGGTACCGATTGAGGGAGAGAAGGAGGGAGAGAGAGGTGGAGGCGAGTGTTGCTGGTGGTGGGGATTGAGGGAGAGAGAGGGTTGCACGCGGACGTCACTCGTGGTAGGGATTGAGGGAGAGAGAGGCCTGAAATTGAGTCCGATGGAGAGGAGGTTATAGGGGTAGGGATGTAATTGTAACCGGTCGTTCTGGTTTCAACACTGAAAATCTCGTTTTGACTCCAGCCGTAGATTTTTAATTTCGGCATTCGACGGCCAGCGTTATGCCAACGCTCGACCTTATGGAAGCCTACGGTAAGGTCGAGCGTATAGTACCTTTTCCCTATATACACACACACACACACACACACACACACACACACACACACACACCATATAGGCCTAGATGAAGGGGAAAAACAAAAATCATCTCGATCTAAAAATTTTATGGCCCTAAAATGTTGTAAATGGTTGACACTCATTCAACACTGTTTCATGTAATGTGGTCCATTTCAGATTGGGATATGCCTCATTTTTTGTCTCATGCGTAAGATGATCTTTAAAAATAGATGGACGGCATGGATTAAACACATACATCATGGTGGGGCCCACAGAGCACCAACCACCCGCCATTGGATGGTGTCAGGGGGAGTAGCCAATTTGTTCCCCTTATTTGTTGTGTGGTCCATTTAATCTTTGGATATGATTCATTTTTTTGGATAATTCTCTAAAATAATCTCGAAGAATGGATAAACGGTGTGGGTTGATCCCAAATTTTCGGTAAATCCAAAACTTAAATGTACCATGCCATGCGAAACAATGTGAAATAATGATTTCCACCGTTGATACCTTCCTTGGGCCCACAGTAATGTTTATTTGACATCTAACATGTTCAGAATATCAAAAAGATATGAATGAAGAGAAAACACAAACATCAGCTTGATCCAAAACTTGTATGAATGTTATTTTTAATGGTGGACGTTCAATCCCCACTTCGTAGTCCACTTAAGCCTTGGACCCACTCCATTTTTTGGTTAATATCTTAAAATGATCCGAGAAATGCGTTGAACGATATGGAGAAAGTCAATCCATGACTTGGGTGGGCCACACCATATAATATAGTGGAGAGGGGTTTCCTTAAAACATTTATAATCATATATTGGGCATGCCTAAATGTGATTCACATATCCAACCCACTCATTATGTGTGTCCCACTTGGATGAGGGGTCAGATCAATTTTCAGCCGCATCCAAAACTCATGTGGGTCCCACCAAGTGCTTTTATATTTTTTAGGATGTCTTCATATAGTTTTAGATGGTATGGCCCACTTGAGTTTCGTATATAGATGATTTTTAAGATATCTCATAACCTAAAAGGGACACATCAAATGCACAGTGTTGATGTTTGACACACATCATGATGGAGCCCACAAAACTTACTAACATCAATTCTTAGGTTCTCACGAGGTCAATAAGTTGGGTCACAATTTTGACCATAATATTTGGCGCATTTTACATGTCTGGTCTATTCACTCTATTTTACTAATCAATACCCTCAATTTGACTAGTTACTTACCTCAATTAGGCTACATATGAGAAAGATATTGGGCATACAAGATTGATTAACAATTTCAGTGAAATTTGATTTAAACATTTGAAGTTATTTACTCATCAATCTGGACTGATTAGATTGTCCAAAAATGATTAAAGGTTCAATTAGTGAATGTGCCTAATAATTTAGTATTTAATTTTTTCATAGATAAATTTCAATTTCCATACAAAAATAACAGTTTTTTTTTTTCAAAATGTATATTTTTTTACTCTTTTAACAGAATATCATTTTTATTATAAAATATTTCAAAAAAAATTAAAATACAAATTCTGTATTTTTATTTTCTAAATCTAAAAAATTCTCATATTTTAATTTTTTTCTCAAAAATTTCAAAATGCCGATTTTTTTCTTCAAAAGCATCATTTTGTTTTCAAAATTTTTCTCAAACATTTTTAAAATTTTTAGACTTCTCAATATTCTTTTTCATGTGATATTACAAATCATTTAAATATTGCTTTTTAATTATAAAAAAAAATTCCAGTCATATGATATAAAAACTACACACACACACACACACACACACACACACACACACAACCTTTACCAACGATTTTTGTTCGTTGGTAAAAAACAGAGGATTATTACCGATGGTTTTTGTTCATCGGTAAAAACCATTAGCGACGGTTAGTACTGACGCCTTTTTTTCATGAGTACAAAAAATTATTACCGACGATTTTCATCCATCGGGAAAAATTTACCAACGGACTATTTGGTTCGTCAGGAATATTTATTTTTAGCGATGACATAATCATTGATAAAGTGTCCTGTTTTTGGTCGTGGCGACAATTTTTGGTCCGTGACGGGAACCTTTTTCCGATGGTTTTAGATCGTAGGTAAAAAATAATATTACCGACGAAATAAATTTCGTCGGCAATAACATTGTACCAGATTTTTGCCAACGATTTATGTCCATCAATAAAAACAATTTTACCAGCGAATTTTTTTTTGTCAGTATTAACATTACACCAGATTTTTGCCGATGAGTTATATCCATTGAGAAAAACATTTTTATCTACGAAAATAGTTTTCGTCCGTAATAACATTGTACCAGATTTTTGCTAACGATTTGTATCCATTGGTAAAAATACCTTTACCGATGAAAATAATTTCCCTAGTAATAACATTGTACCAAATTTTTTCCGATGAGTTATCTCCGTAGGGAAAAACACTTTTACCAATAAAAATAATTTCAACGATAATAACATTATACCAGATTTTTGCCGATGAGTTATATCCGTCGGGAAAAAACACCTTTACTGACGAAAATAGTTTTCATTGGTAATAACATTGTACTAGATTTTTGCCAACGATTTGTCCATCGGTAAAAACACCTTTACCAACGAAAATAGTTTTCATTGGTAATAACATTGTATCAGATTTTTGCCAATGGTTTATGTCCATTGGGAAAAATACTTTTACCGACGAAAATAGTTTTCATTAGTAATAAAAAATTTTAAAATTTTTTTATTAAAAATTCAAAACACCCATTACCGACGAAAAATTTCGTCGGGAAAAACACTTTTACCTATGATAAAATAATTTAATTTTCGTCAGTAATAATTTCGTTAGTAAAAGGCCAATTTCTAGTAGTCACTACATGAAAAAAAAAAAAAAGGAAGGATTTTGAGACGGTTGTGGACCGTCTCAAAAATTCTTTAGTTTAAAGACGATTTAGAGATGGCCGTAAACCGTCTCTAAAATTTTAGACGACTCTTGACCGTCCCTAATATCGTCTTAAAATGTTGTACATTCACAAATCATTTAAGATAGTCGTTGACCGTCTTATATACGGTTATTTGAGACGATCATTGGCCGTCCGCATTAGAAACGATCTTTGACCGTCTTATATGCGGTTATCTGAGACTGTCATTGGTCGTCTACATTAGAGATGGTCATTGGCCATCTTTTACTTATAATCTGAGACTGTCAAAGACTGTCTCTAATAAACCGTCTTATAGTCCTGTCAAAGACTGTCTCTATTAGAGACTGTCAAAGACCATCTCTATTAGAGACAATCCTAAACCACCTCTAATGCTCAAGTCAAAAATTAAGAAGCCTAAAACAATTATGAATTTTGAAGAAAAAAAAATAGTTGAGAAGCTTAGAAAAATAATTAATGATGTTTAAGAAAAATTTAAATTTTGAAAAAAAAAAACTGTGATTTTATAAAAATCTAGATTTTGAAAAAAAATAAAAATTAAGAACTTTGAATAATGTTGATAATTTTATATATAAAAAATTCGATAAAAAATGATATTTTGAAAAAGAAAATTTTAAAAATAAAACAAAATTGTGAAAAAATTGACAAATTGTAAAAAAATATATTTTGAAAAAAAGAAAACTAGATTTTGTATTTTGACAAGAAAAATTAAAAAGTTATATAGCATAAGTGAGATTTAAAAAATGATATTTTGAAAAAGAAAATTTAAAAAATTAAACAAAATTGTAAAAAAATTGACAAATTGTAAAAAATATATATTTTTTAAAAAGAAAACTAAATTTTGTATTTTGACAAGAAAAATTGAAAAGTTAGATAACAAAAGTGAGATTAAAAAATTCATATTTTGAAATAAAAAATTTAAAAAATTAAACAAAATTGTGAAAAAATTGATAAATTGTAAATATATATATATATATTGAAAAAGAAAACTAGATTTGTATTTTGACAAGAAAAATTAAAAAGCTTTATAACAAGATTTTGATTAAAAAAAAATGATATTTTAAAAAGAAAATTTAAAAAATTAAACAAAATTGTGAAAGAATCAACAAATTGTAAAAAAGTATATTTTTTTAAAAAAGAAAACTAGATTTTTTATTTTAACAAGAAAAATAGAAAAGTTATATAACAAAAGTGAGATTTAAAAAAATGATATTTTGAAAAAATAAAATTTAAGAAATTAAACAAAATTGTCAAAAAATTGACAAATTGTAAAAAAAAATATATTTTTTTTTAAAAAACTAAATTTTGTATTTTTACAAGAAAAATTGAAAAGTTAGATAACAAAAGTGAGATTTTGATGATATGTTATATATCCTTGCCGCCCCTATGTTTCTTCAACCCATTTTTGGGCCAGGTATAAAAAATTATATAGATTTAAATCTTAAGTGGACCACACCACTGGAAAGAATGATAATATAGTACCTCGCCATTAAAAATTGTAAAGATCTCATCGTAAGGTTTTAGTAATGTTTATTTGCAATCCAACTTGTTGATAATGTAAAGAAGATCTAGATGAGGGTAAACTACAAAGATCAAATTGATCCAAAACTTTTTTGGCCTTCAAAAGGTTTTTAATGGTTATTCATCATTGTTTTGATTAGTATGGCCTACCTGAGATTATTGAGTTCTTATAATTTGAAATCACATCCTAAAATATAATGAAAAAATATATGGACAGTGTCGATATACATAAAATATATCAAGATGAGCCCTACACAATTAGAGTAACACCCATGAAGGAGTTACCTAAATAGTGAAATGGTAATATAAGGTCACCTCATGGGAACTTCCCATGAGGTTAATCTGTGTGCACCCCACCATGATGTGTGTAGAACATTAACACCATGCATTTGATGTGTCCTCTTTAAGTCTAAAAATTAGTCATATACGAAACTCAGGTGGGCCATAACATCTAAAACTATCTGAAGACATCCCTAAAATATATAAAAGCATTTGGTGGGGCCCATATGAGTTTTAGATGTGTATGAAACTTGGTCTGACTCCTCATCTAAGTGGGATACACATAATGAATGGGTTAGATCTATGAACCACATCTAGGTGGGCCCAATAAATGATTATGAATGTTTTAATGGGATGGTAACCCTCTCAACTATAGTATGTGGTGTGGCCCACCCAAGTCATGGATTGACTTTATTTTTAAGCTCGTGGCCCACCGTGGAATGGTGCATCTAACTAATGGGGCAGATCCAAAGTTCAAGTGGACCCACCATAGAAAAGAGTGGGATAGTGAATAAATGAATAGATCATGGTGGGCCCCACAGGATTTATTCAGTACGCTTAAGGTACCGAGTTACTCTATATGCAATCCGCTTCCATCCAGAAGCGTACATGGTTTGGCTAGTTACGCTGCCACTAGCCAGGTTGCTAGTAGTTGGTGCAATGTGGACCCCACCACGATGTATGTGTTTTATTCACGCCGTCCATCCATTTTAAAAGATAATTTTATGACTTAATCCAGAAAATGAGAAAGATATAAATCTCAGGTGGACCACACCATGAATTTTTTTTTTTTTATTGAATGTCCACTATTAAAAACCTCCTAGGGCCCACTATAATGGTTATTTGACATCTAACCTATTGATATACTAGGTGTAAAAAATTAGATGAAGTGAAAAATATATATCAGCTTGATCCAAAACTTTTGTGAGCCCTACCATGATGTATATGTTTAATCCATGTCGTCTATCTATTTTTAAAGATCATCTTATGGTATGAGGCCAAAAATGAGATATATCCAAATCTTAAGTGGACCACATTCCAGGAAACAGTGTTGAATGAGTGTCAACCATTAAAAAACATTTCGAGGCCATAAAAGTTTTGGATCAAACTAATTTTTTTTTCCCCTTCATCTAGACTTGTATGACCTAATCAACATATTGGATGTCAAATAAACAGTACAATGGGTCTTAGGAGGATTTTTATGTGGTTCACAAATCTAGCCCATCCATTATGTGTGTCCCACTTGGATGAGGAGTCAGACCAAGTTTTATATGCATCAAAATTTTAGGTGGGCCCCATCAAGTGATTTTATATGTTTTAGGCATTTTTTCACATGATTTTAGATGGTATGGCCCACCTTAGATGGTATGTTTTAGTCATGGAATATGTGTTTGATCTAAACCGCCCATCAATTTTGATATTAATTTCAGTAGATGAGCCAAAAAATTATGTAAATCAAAGGTCTAAGTGGACCACACCATAAGAAATAATAAAAAATAAATTTCTATTGTTAATTTGTTATGTAGTCCGCTTACAGCTTCGTTCTGACTCATTTTTTGGATCAACTGTTAAAATAATCCATTAAAATGAATGGACCAAGTGGATAAATAACATATATCATGGTGGGCACCAAAAGACTTAAAAACTAAGCTTAAAAAATTGTGAAAATGATGTTTAGAAATGGATCCAACCATCCAACCCATTATTGTATATGAAATGATGTTTATAAAAAATTGTGAAAATGATGCTTATAAAAAATTGTGAAATTGTGAAAATTGTGAAAATGATGTTTATAAAAAATTATGAAATTGTGAAAAATGATTTTTAGAAATGATGTTTATAAAAAATTGTGAAAATTGTGAAAATGATGTTTATAAAAAAAAAAATGTGAAAATGATGTTTACAAAAAATTGTGAAAATGATGTTTATAAAAAATTGTGAAATTTGTGAAAATGATGCTTATAAAAAAAATTGTGAAAATGATGTTTATAAAAAATTGTGAAAATGATGTTTATGAAAATTCTAAAAATAATGTTTATAAAAAATTGTGGTCCAACTGTCTGGAATTTTCTCATTTTGTGGTCCACCCGAGACTTAATTAGGGCATTAATCTATGTTAACGGATAATTTTAGGGATCAACCCCTAAAATTAGAATTAAAAATGGATAGACGGTGTTATTTGTTTATTTTATCCACTCTGTTAATCTATGTTAACGGATAATTTTAGGGCGTGATCCTAAAAATGAAGCAAATTAAAATCTCAAGTGGACCACAACACAGGAAACAGTTTGATTGAACATATATCATTGAAAGTTTTTGGGAGACCAAAGAAGTTTTGGATCAAGCTGATGTTTGTGCTTTCTCTTCATCCATGTCTTTGTGATCATATTAATAGGTTGGATGACAAATAAAAATTACTTTAGACCATAGGAAGGTTTCAACAGTGAAAATCACTATTCCACACTATTTCCTATGTAATGGTCCGCTTGAGCTTTAGATCTACTTCAATTTTGGGATCAACCCCTAAAATTAGAATTAAAAATGGATGGACGGTGGGGATAAACCACATAAATTCACGGTGTGCCCAACTGAGTTTACTCTGTACGATAAAAGCATACTGAGTAACTCAGTACGCAATTTGCTCTCTCTCTCTCTCTCTCTCTCTCTCTCTCTCTCTTGTCGGTAGCTAATCCGCGTCCCCCTCTCCTGTCTCTCTCGCCCTCCTCTTCTCCCTCTCTCTCTCTCTCTCGCCCTCCTCTTCTCTCTCTCTCTCTCTCTCTCTCTCTCGCCCTCCTCTTCTCCCTCTCTCTCTCTATCGCCCTCCTCTTCTTCCTCTCTCTCTCTCTCAACCTGTCAATAGCTAATCCGTGTCCCCCTCTCTCAACCTGTCAGTAGCTAATCTGCATCGCCCTCTCCTCTCTCTCTCTCTCTCTCTCTCTCTCTCTCTCTCGACCTCCTCTTTCTACTCCAAACCCTAACCCATCATCCACCGATGATGTCCATAGTCTTCCCCATCTGCGGTAGCAGCGGATCTCGTCCCAATGCATGGCCGCCCAACCTCCATCAACAACAGCTACCATCACAAGAGGCTGCTCGTCCCTCATTGTCAACAACAGCTACCATCAAATCAAAGGTACTCTCTCTCGATCTCTCTTCCTTCATCTTTGTCTATCTCACTTCCCCTTTCGATTTGGGGATTTTAGGGCTTATAGATTTGGGGATTTTAGGGCTTACAGATTTTAGGAATTTTAGGGCTTACAGATTTGGAGATTTTAAGGCTTACAGATTTGGGAATTTTAGGGCTTACAGATTTAAGGATTTTAGGGCTTATAGATTTGACCATACCATTCTCTTACATCATTGTAGATAGATGCTGATTTTTTTTTTGAATTACTTTCATGTAGATCAATTATTGTCAGGATGTTATTTCCCTACTTTTACTGCTCCACTTTTAATCTAATTTGATGTAGCATGGCTTGAAATTAATCTTAAAATCTAATTTATGGCCTCCAATTTAGGCCCTTTTTAGAAACTTTAAAGATAATTTCATCTTATTTTATTACGGATTATCAAAGATTTTTATCATTTCAATCTCTAATACATGATTACTGTTAAAAAAATGACATGAGCTCATTTCGAGTGGCAACCAAACAGGGCCTAAGGATTTTGTATTCAAAGTTGTGTTTGCATTGGATTCGCAGCCATCCCCTAATTGTGCATTAGTCATGGATTGCCAACTTGTCAAAGTTGCACGCGACCCATCCAAGCTGACTCGTACTTAGTCAAGAAGCCATGTTATTAGTTCAACAAAACTCTTTTAATCTCTATTTTCTATTATGAATGTCTTAGGTAATGCACCAGCTCTAGTTTTTCCTATTTTTTCTTCTACTCTTAGTGCATGTTTGAATTGTAAGTTGCTTAAAATAAGCTACTTATTCCACAAGTAGCTTATCTTACTTTCTACTTATTAAGAAGATAAGCATGTTTGCCAAACAATATATTTACCAGTGTCTCCTCTCTTTTGTCTCTCTTAATGTCTCTCTTTAGCAACTTATGAAAAGTAGAAAAGCTAAAAAAAATAACTGAAGTGATTAAGTACTTTTAAGTAAAAGAGTTATTTATAACTAGTCATAAACCAAACTTATTTATTGAAAATAAGTCACTTATGTACTGTTGTAAGTAGAAAAAGTAACTTATTGCTTTAGTTTCTAATTTTGATTGTGTGGAGAGAAGATAGGAATAAGGATAGATTTTATTTTAATTGAATTCTTACATGCGACCACCATGTATATGTGCCAACATGGCCTGCATGTTCAAGGTGGGAGCCTGTGTTTACACAAACAATCAGGCACATCCCTATTTTTATTTTATTTTATAATGATGATCTGAATTCCAACTAATTTAGACTCTAATTTCCAAATGGAAGAGTTATGACATTTCTCTTTCAGATTTGGGAAGTTGGGCTTGGAGAACAGAAAATGCCAATAGAAATGCTTCAAGCATTTCAAGATCATCTTGTAAATAGCGGCTTTAATTTTATTTTTCCTGAACCCCAGGAACATTCTTTTATGTTTGGACACAAATTGCAGTGTCTAGGCATGGGAAATCAAGAGCTTCTTGAATATTTTAGCACTTATAATGCAGTGAGGGCTTGTCACTCTTATGGCCCTCACGGCCCCCGCGGGATCAGTGTTCTGATGTTTGAAGCTTCTACAGTGGGCTTCATACTTTGGTAGAGTTTGATGCATGATACATAGACACTTAAAGATAAAGATCTGTAAACGCGACATGCATTATCTCATTATGCCATTCGAATTGTGGGGTCCATCGTAGATAGAGGATATAATTTGAAAATCAGATTCGTTTAACAATCTTAACCTTGATTTGTGGAAACTTATTTGATGAACTGTTGGATATTTTTAATTTATTTTTTACAATTTTAACCATCTAATACTTGTCCACCAATTGGCTAGTTAGGTAATCAAATCAAATCAAGGTAATTTTTAGCTAGTTAGGTAATCAAATCAGATTGGTTCAAGGTAATTTTTGAACTGTGTAATTTTCATATATTTAGTGTTGATTCCAAAAATTCTGTTTTGCTTGTGGATTTAATGATGATGCAGTCATCTGAATTTTGAATTTTTCTTTTATTGGAACTAATGAATATGATGACCAAATTACAGAGAATATCACAAGTCTGAGCAAAGCAGAACTATTGTTGTTGTTGCATTTATACTCAATGATCTTGGTAATTCTTATGGAATGTTTGAATCCATCTAAAATGAAAGTTTCTATATAAAGTCTTTGTCAATGCTACTACAGTGCTTGAAAAGTCATTATTCGTGGTTCTGTTAATGTGTTAGCTGAAATACTTGGAATGACTGAAGTCGTTAGCAAATGGGGCTGCGTTCAATTTTGAACCCAGAACTAATTGATCATTTGCCATTGTCTACTTTTTTGAATTCGCAGTCCTCTTAAAAAGACTGGGTACATTCCTTTTAATTTTTCATTTCAAAAATAGATGGCTACTCAATGTGCTCAACCATTCCAAAGTTTAGGTAATGTCTATTTTTTTCTTTTTCTTTTTGTTTGGTGAGCCAGACTATTGATTTGATGGTTCCATCATGGAACAAGACCTCCATTGTTAGAAGTTCCTAATAAGCCCTTTTATCACTAAGCCCTTTTGCATGATTCAGATTGTTGTTTTGTGATTTTAAAGGCAGGCTTAAGTTGTTGATTTATTTTTGTAGGAAGATTTTTTTATAATATTGCATGACACCTTGGCTGAAAGGGAACAAGTGATCGAATTACAACCAATTCTAGATGCTCATGTACTAGTAATGAAATTCAAGTTCTGCGGAATATCAATTGATCTTCTTTATGTCAGTATCTCTCTCTTGGTTGTTCCTGAAGTAAGTCAATTAAAATAGATTTCCCTCTAGTTTTCTATTCTTTTGAGTGATTTGTTCTTATGTATAAAGTGAATGAAGATCTTGCAAAGCTGATGGAGACTGAGGGTCTGAATGCTCAATTGAGCTATGATGGCCTATGGATACCGGTAATTCTCTAGGTTGCATTTTTTTTAGTAAGTGTCATCACTTAAAATCAAATCACAGGAAAATTTTCTTTCTTCTTCTTCTTCTTCTTCTTCTTCTTCTTCTTCTTCTTTTGAGTATTTGTATTATCTATTTTTGGTCCTGAATATCTAGAAACTGATGAAAATGGTTTGGGTTAGTATCAAATCATGTAGATCAACTTCTACTGAGTACAACATTTGATAAATTTCTATTTAACACATCTTTGAAATGTTAATAGTCCAAATTTTCAAATTAACTGAAGCTTCAGGAGTTTGCATTCTATTTACCTTTTCATCTTTGTTGAAATTTGTTGATTGTTACTAAAATGGTTGATCAATCATGGAGGATTGAATAAAAATACATCAAACTGCTTTTAAGAAAGGAAAAAAACCTGCATTATGAAGGTTTGCTTTGTCATTGTTTGCTTATTGTATATGTCACATCCAATATGTATCAACTAACATTGCTCTTTCCTCTTTCATGCAGTTACCACTGTTAATGTCACCATTCTAAAGTCTGGCTAGGCTGGTTGAACAACTTTAACCTCAGATTTGTAGACAAATTTGTTGAAACAACACCTGCTTTCAATTTTAAACTTCCAATATGCAACTGTCCACCATTTGACGGTTAGAAAATTAACTAAGCCTAGATTTTTGTTGGTGATAAATCTGAATGGAAACCATAGTTTGAATCATTTAGTACAAATTTGTAATAGTGGGACCCATGGTTCAGTGATCTAATCCATCAACTTTGGGCCTTGCAGTGGAGGGAATTTTCCTCTCTTTTTTTTCATTTTCTTTCTTAAAATTTTTTTCTTTTATTTTTTGCAATAATTAATAAATTGATTGAAGATCTGGATACTTCACCATTTCCTTTATTTCATTAGTTTTTTTTAAAATCAGAATGCTGCTTTCACCAGGTTTAATGCAGAAATCGTCGCCAACTTCACAGAAAGACAAATAGTATCAGTGGCCACAGATTGCAACCTGAAGTTAAACAAGGTTCGAGGTGTCGTCAACAATGCTAAGAGAATCCTCCAGGTCAGATTGTTGATTGAACCTAATTTTATTTAAATGATCTTGATAATCCATTTTATTTAAATGAGCAGATCCGGATGTGCGTCGGAGCTATCCGGATGTTGAGCGGGGGTCCTTGGAAGGTGGGAACCGCTGTTATAACTATGATGAAGCTGTCCATTTCTTATGGACAACATTGGAGTGGCCTGACGATTTGGATAGGCCGTGTTTATATATTTTCTCAAAATTAATGGAGCAGACCCAAATGTGTGTCGGAGCTATTCGGATGAGCGGGGGTCCCTGGAAGGTGGAAACTGCTATTATGACCATGATGAAGCTGTCTATTTTCTATGGACAGCATTGGAGGGGCCTGACCATTTGCATAAGCCGTGTTGATGTATTTACTCAAAATTAATGGAGCAAACCCGAATGTGCGTCAGAGCTATTCGAATGAGCGAGGGTCCCTGGAAGGTGGGAACCGCTGTTATGACCATTATGAAGCTGTCCATTTTCTATGGACAACATTGAAGGGGCTTGACCATATGGACAAGCCATGTTTATATCTGTATTTACAGGGACCACACACTTAACCTAAACCACACCCTAAACCTATAACCTAAACCTATTCTCAATTCCCTAAAGCTAAAACCTATAACCTATAACCTAAACCTAACCTGAACCTAAACCTAAACCTTAACCTATAACCTAAACTCAATTCCCAAAACCTAAACCTATTCTTATAACCAAAACCTATACTAATAACCTAAACCTATTCTCAAATCCCAAAACCTATAACTTAAACCTAAACCTATAACCTAAACCTTAACCTATAACCTAAACTCAATTCCCTAAACCTTAACCTATAACCTAACCTAAACCTAAACCTATAACCTACACTTATAACCTAAACCTTAACCTAAACAGAAAACCTAAACCTAAACCTATACTTATAACCTAAACCTATTCTCAAATCTCAAAACCTATAACCTAAACCTAAACCTACACTTATAACCTATAACCTATAACCTAAATGTAAACCCGATCTCGAACCTGAACCTAATTTCTTAAACCTAAACCTTAACGTATTCTTAAATCCCTAAACCTAAACCTACACCTAATCATAATCTTAACTCCCTAACCTAAACCTAAACATAAACTTAAAAACCCAAACCTAAACACAAAACCCGAACCCGATTTCCTAAAGCTAAACTTATAACCTTAACCTAAACATATTCTCAAATCCCCAAACCTATAACCTAAATCTAAACCTAAACCTATAACCTATAACCTATAACCTAAACCTAAACCTAAAACCTAAATGTATTCTCAAATCCTTAAACCTAAACCTACACCTAATCTTAATCTCAATTCCTTAACCTAAACCTAAACTTGAAAACCAAAACTTAAACCCAATCCTGATTTCCTAAACCTAAACCTTAACCTTAACCTATTCTCAATTCCCTAAAGGTATAACCTATAACCTAAACCTAAGCCTATAACCTATAACCTAAATGTATTATCAAATCTGTAAACCTAAACCTACACCTAATCCTAATCTCAACTCCTTAACCTAAACCTAAACTTGAAAATGCAAACATAAACTTGAACCCGATTTCCTAAACCTAAACCTTAACCTATTCTCAATTCCCTAAACGGTAACCTAAACTCGAACCCGATTTCCTAAACCTAAACTTAAATCCGATCCCAAACCCGAATCTGAATTCCTAAAACCCAAGCCTAAACCTAAAACCCAAACATAAACCCAATCTCGAACCCGAACGTGATTTCCTGTACCTAAACCTTAACGTATTCTCAAATCCCTAAACTTAAACCTACAACTAATCCTAATCTCAACTTCTTAACCTAAACCTAAACCTAAACTTGAAAACCCAAACCCAAACCCGATCTCGAAATCGAACCCTGTAAGACCCATATCCTAATCCGTACTATTCCGTCGCTTTCCACGATCCTTCTCGTCAAATTTCGGTAATCCGCAACCTGTAGTTGACGTTGCGCATGACCGTAAGTCGTATCCTATACATTTGAGTCGGCTTAATCCAAGACTTGTATCATTGCGACCGCACCGTCGCCGCGGTTCCAACGCCGTGACTCATGTACCGATCTGATACCCTGACTAAGAGATGTGGGTCGACGTTTATTTCGAGAAAACGCCATGCGTTTATATTCTCAAGAGAATCTCTACAAAGTGTCAAATCAATCCCATCAATCAATCACCCATCAATCAATTTATGTCAAGTACACATCACCTTTCACCCCATCCCCAAGCAACCACCAAAGTCAACTCCTTTCACCCTCTCTCTTACACCACCTTACATGTCAAGTACGACATCCATCACTCACCTCACCCTTTCACCCATCACACCCATCCCTCATCTCCTTACATCCCATCTCTCTCTCTCTCATTTCCCAAGCAACAAACCCAAGCAAGAGAGCACCCCCACATCCATGCATTCCCATGAAAAAAAAAATGTGTGATTTTGGTGGCCCACTTTCTCATCCCAAAACCTCTCATCTTAGCCATCCATTTTTCATCTCTACCATCAATGTAAGACCCGTATCCTAATCCGCACTGTTCCGTTGACTTCCGCGACCCTTCTCGTCAAATTCCGGCAATCCGCGACTTATGGTTGACGTTGCGCACGACCGTAAGTCGTATCCTATTCATTTGAGCCGGCTTAATCCGAGACTTGTATCATTGCGACCGCACCGTCGCCGCGGTTCCAACGCCGCAACTCACGCACCGATCCGATACCCAGACGATGAGATATGGACCCACGTTCAGTTCGAGCAAAAACACCGCGCGTTGCAAATCCCAAGGAATCTCTACAATATGTCCCATCAATCCCATCAATCACCCATCAATCACCTCTCATATCAAGTACACACACACCCATGCTTCCTTTCTCCACAAGACAAGCAACCACCTAAGTCAACTAACCTCTCACTTCACCCATCACTCACTTCACCCATCACTCACCTCACCCATCACTCACCTCACCCATCACTCACCTCACATCACTCCATCTCTCATTAATCACACCTCTCTCTCTCTCATTTCTCAACACTCCCACCCAAGCAAGGGAGAGCATCCAACGTCCAAGCCTCCCCATGGAGAGAAGTGCATATGTGAGGCCCACTTTCCACTCCCAAATCTCCCATCCTAGCCATCTATTTCTCATCTCCACCATCAAAGTGAAGCTCTAGGAGACCGGCTATCCAACGGACCAAGAAGATCAAGAGGTGGGGTGCTTTGGTAGAGTAGTTTTCATGTTTTTAAGGTGGGCCAAGTGAGGCCAACCGATCAATGGTTTGGATCTCACTTGGGACCCTAAGATGTGGCCAATGGCACATCTTGATCATCAAGACCATTCCATGATGGGGCCATTCTCCATGGACCCCATCATGATGTTTACTTTCCTTATATTGAGGAGGTCATCTAGACCGTCCATTTCTAGTGAAGTAGGATCTCCACCGTTCATCTTTTGTTGATAGTCCATATGTAAAAAGGACCTTTGATGTATGATTGGATGATTGAGACGGAGGGCCCATAGTGTCGGGGTCCCTCCATCACGCGTGTCCCACTCTCCTTCTATCTCTTTCTCCTTCTCCTTTTCATTATTTTTTTTGTGTGTTGATGTGGCCGTGTGGCCCACGTGAATAGGCTCCACCATGAAGTACTTTACCCAAGCCGCCTAAGGGTGGGGCCCACTCCATATGTGTTGTACCCTCTTCATCCATCAATTGGTGACCCACATAAGTGGGACCCCCCTCAATGTTAATGCACACCCAACCGTCCAGCGTCCCCTGGACACTGGACGTCAAAAAAAAAAAAAAAAAAAAAACATGAGCTCCCTTCAAAGCCTTTGGAATGGACCGCTTGTACGGGACCCACCGTGATTCACGCATCTAATCCGAGCCGTCCATCCCCTTCCCCGTCTCATTTTAGGCGTTGAGCCGAAAAAATGAGGTTGATCGGGGTATCTAGTGGGCCATAGTGTTGGAAACAATATCTGTACCGTTGAAATCTACCCAGATTTTTATTACCCGCTGAAAAATGTTTGATATTGGTCTTGATAGGTCTGTTTTAGCCTTGGGAATGCGATGGACGGAGTGGATTTACTCGGGGGGGCTCGCACACCTGAAAATCCTCAGGGAATCAGGTTTTCAAAAAAAAAAAAAAATAAGAAAGGAAGGAGGCGTCTGCTGCTGCAGACGGTGCAGGCAGCGCCTGCGGCTGCTGGCGGGCGGACGCCAGGCCGTCCACGGCTCCACGGGCGGGCCCCACCATGACGTATATCTTGTATTCACACCGTTCATCAGGTGGCCCACCCACTGACGTGGCTTCCCTCCAAATTTCAGGTCCATCCAAGACTCAGGCGGCCCACACCACAAGAAACAGTGGTGATTAAAATCTACCATTGAAATCCTTTTGGGGTCCACAGAAGTTTTTGATCAAACCAAAACTTACGTTTTCTCTGCACCCCGGGTCCCTGTGACCTTTACCAGCGGTTTGGATGGCATGCAATTTAATGGTGGGCCACACACATGGATCCCACCCTTGATGCATATGTTTTACACCACCGTCCACAAGCATGGACGGTGGAGCCCTGTGAACGGTGGAGCCCACCCTGCTGCATGAGTTCCTTCGCACCGTCCAGTGAACGGTGTGAATGCCCACTGTGATGTATGTGTCTGATTCACACATCCAGGTGTGGATGGTGAGGCCCACCATGGTGCCTAAGTTGCATCCTAACCGTCCATCCATTTTATCAACTAAAATGAGATAGATCCATGGTTCAAAAGGGCCCATTTTTGGCATGTATATAGGGCCCATGTTGATCCATTTATGACCATTCATTCAGGCCCACCTTGGTGCACATCTAAGGCCATGGGAGTAAGCCCATTTGGCATGTGCAATGGTCATGGGATTAAGCCCATTTGGCATGTGCAATGTCCATGGGATTAAGCCCATTTGGCATGTGCAATGGCCATGGGATTAAGCCCATTTGGCATGTGCAATGTCCATGGGATTAAGCCCATTTGACATGTGTAATGCCCATGGGTTTCGGCCCATTTGGCATATGCAATACTCATGGGATCCGGCCCACTTATTTTATATAAGGCCCACGGGATTCAAGCCCATTTGATACATATTAAAGTCCATGAGATTAAACCATTTGATGTGTATGGGCACGAATGGAGTGACCTAGTTGATATATTTAAAGCCCATGTGTATAGGCCCATCTGATTTATTTAAAGGCTCAAGTTGTGAGGCCACTTTGATGTATTTCAAGGCCCATGGATCATGGACCATTGCAATGTACATAAGGCTCATTGGTGAGGCCCATTAATGCAACCCATTTGGTGAATGTGAGTCCCATGTAATACAACCCATTTTGATATCTCCAAGGCCCAGGGATCAAGGCCCAACGGAAGTCCTTAGAGTCCATTGCAATGAACGTTTCTCATGGTTCATGAAATGATATTTATGGCAAGCCGTGCCTAGGAAACAATGTTGGTTTGACGTCCACATTGTGTGTACAATGTTGGTTAAATGTCCGCATTGTAACTTTCTTTAGGGCCCATTGATAGGTCCATACCTGTTGCTATTCATTGCCTTACAACATGCTTAGAATAATCTCATGACTCATGCCCATACGCATCATATGTATGCTTGATATGAGTAATGACTGATCATAACATACGCCATTGGGCAGACCATTTACGGGACTCGTTATGTGACTGAGTGCCCCGCATGATCGCGCAGTACGCGCTGGATTGCTGCATGTTTTGACAGCGTGATTCATGCATTTCGCATACGTATGACTTGATCACTGCACACCCTAGCAACATCAGGGCCGTGGCTCCACAGGTACATCGTGGATGGCCGTATTGGATACCGGAAATGCATATTCTAGCACTGTGGGCACTTAGGATGTCCTTGGGTGAGAGTCCCAGAACCTTTTTGGTACCAGGAGATGCTCCAACGTCTAGACCGAGTGGATATACGAGCGCCCGAGTGCCGAATACCAGTAGGCCGCGTCTCCCACTGTGTCGTGGTCGGTTGGAAGGGGGTGTGGCCTTATCCGCCTGAGTGAGAGGGCTATAAGCTAGGCTGAGTTTGACTAGCTCGCAAATGAGTCCGCTATCGACAAGCCGGGTAGGTATTGGCACACTACTGATCAGGCGGATAGTGAGGTCTTATCCGCTTGCTTGACTGTGCAGCTAGGGAGGTGGCAGTCTCTGCATGTGTATTGGACCCCGGTGATACCCAGAGAAGAACTATACTGATATACGTATTTGAGGAGTACCGACTTGCTTGGATTGCATTTCGCATATGACATTTGGCTATGTAGGCCTTGCATTGCATCGGTGTGGCCGATGGCATTCATATCTCGCATCATGCCTTGCATTACACAGCCTTGGTATATTCATGGACTTACCGCATACTTCCGCATTGTTCTGATACTGTACACTTGGCGTTTGCCTTATGCACACACTTACACCACCCTCTAAGCTTTTGTAAGCTTATGCACGATAGTTGCGTGCAGGTAGCATTGGACGACAGCAGCGCTGAGACAGGAGTGTACATCAGGACCTTTTGGAGCTTTTTGATCACCTTGTATTTCCCTTTCTGCATTGTACTTAAAATTGTTGTTATAGTGGATATGTGGTGATGTTGTTTTGTGACTTGGTTATGTCTGTGGTTATGCTCCTTTAAAAAAAAAAAAATTCATTCTGAAAATCCTCCTTGTAGGATCCCAGGATCGGAATCTGGCATTAGATTATCAGAAGCCGAGAATGGGGCACTACGGAGGCTGTCGACACCGGATTCGGCAATCGGGATTCATGTGAATCCGATTTTCGGGTTTGGGGCGTGACAATCAAAGTGAAGCTCTAGGAGAGTAGCTTTCCAATGGATCAAGAAGATCAAGTGGTGGGTGCTTCCATAGCCTAGGTTTTTCATATTTTTAAGGTGGGCCAAGTGAGGCCAACCGATCAATGGTTTGGATCTCACTTGGGACCCTAAGATGTGGCCGATGGCCCATCTTGATCATCAATATCATTCCATGATGGGGCCATTCTCCATGGACCCCATCATGATGTTTACTTTCTTATATTAAAGAGGTCATATAGACCGTTCATTTTGGATGGAGAGGGATCTCCACCGTCGATCTTTTATTTAGAAGGCCCATATGCAATGAGACCCATTGATGTATGATTGGATGGTTGAAACAGAGGGCCCATAGTGCCGGGGTCCCTCCATCACGCGTGTCCCACTCTTTTACTCTCTCTCTCTCTCTCTCCCTCTCCTTTCTAATTATTTTCTTTGTATGTTGATGTGGCCATGTGGCCCACTTGAAGGAGCCCCGCCATGAAATATGTATTTTATCCAAGCCGTCCATGAGTGTGGCCTATCTTAGATGTATCATCCATCTTGTGGTGGCCCACCTAAACAAAAGAAAAAGAGAGAAGAAACGTCCAGCGTTTGGACGCTGGACGTGGAAGGAAAACACAAATATTGGATTGATTTTTTTTCAAGCCATTGGAGTGTGTCACTCAAGAAGGCCCCACATTGATGTATATATACAATCTGAGCCGTCCATCCTCTTCCCCAACTCATTTTACGTTGAACCAAAAAATGAGGATTTTCTGAGTATCTGGTGGGCCATAGTTTTAAAAATGGTTTCATTACCATTGAACTCTATCAAAATTCTTCCTACGCGTTGAACGAGGCCCAATATTGGTCTTGATGGAATTATTGTGGGCTGTAGAATCTAATGGCTGGAGTGGATTCGTCAAATGTGGGCCCCACATGAGTAAAAACCCTAGAAAATGGGTTCTTTAAAAAAAAAAGAGACTCAAGCAGTAGAGGCTGCTGCCTCTGGATGTGTCAGACGAGCAGGCGTCCTACGCTCACAGCGGGCAAACGCTAGGGGCCCACGAGTCCTCATGTGGGCCCCACTTTGGTGTTTATTTGCAGATCCAACCCGTCCATATGGTGGGTCCCTACCTTAAGTAGGCCCCACGCAAAAATAAGTTTGATCCAGATCTCAGGTGGCCCACACCACTCGAAACAGCAGCGATTGAACCCTACCCTTGAAAATTTCTTTTGGCCTACAGGAGTTTTGAATCAAGCTGAAATTTGTATTTTCCCTTCAACCAGGTCTGCGTGACCTTATCAACGGGTTGAATGGCATGTGAACATTATGGTGGGCCCCACATGGGACCCACAGTGATGTATGTAATCCTCCTCCACCGTCCAGGCAGACGGTGGAGCCCATCTTGATGTACGTGTTCTCTGACGGTGTGGAAGCCCACCATGGTGTTTGTGCTTTATTCACACCATCCAGGTGTGGATGGTGGGACCCACCATGATGCATGAGTTGTATCCTAACCGTCCATTTACTTTGTAAAAATAAAAATAAATATCATTTTCTGGCTTGAACTAAAAATGAGTAAGATTTATGGTTCAAATGGGCCCACCTTGATATGTGTATAGGGCCCATATAGATTTAATTGTGGCCTCATTGAGGCCTATCTTTATGTACGTATAAGGCCTGTGGGATTAGGCCATTTGATATATATTAAAGCCCATGGGATCAAGTCCATTTGATGTGCATGGGGCGCAAATGGAGTGGCCCATTTGATATATTTAAAGCCCATGAGAGTAGGCCCATTTGATATATTTAAAGATTATGTGTGTAGGCCCATTTGATATATTTAAGGCCCAAGTTGTGAGGCCCACTTTGATGTATTTCAAGACCCATGGATCATGGACCATTGCAATGTACATAAGGCTAATTGGTGAGGCCCATTAACGGAGCCCATTTGATGAATATAAGGCCCATGTGATTCGGCCCATTTGATGTATCTAAGGCCCATGGGTCGAGGCCCAACGGGATGACCTTAGGGTCCATTGCAATGTGTGATTTTCCATGGTTCATGTAATGATATTTATGGTGGGTCGTGCCTAAGGAACAATGTTGGTTTGACGTCCACATTGTAAGTACAATGTTTGTTAAATATCCGTATTGTAACCTCCTTAGGGCCCATTGATAGGCCCATACTCGTTACTATTCATCGCTTTATAACATGCTTAGTATAATCCCATGACTAATGCCCATGTGCATCATATGTATGCTTGATTTGAGTAGTGACTGATCATAGTATATGCCATTGGGTAGACCACTTATGAGACCCGTTATGAGACGGAGTGCCCCACATGATCGCGCAGTATGCACTGGATTTCTACATGATTTGACGATGTGATTCATGCATCTCGCATATGTGTGACTTGATCACTGCAGCCCTAGCGACATCAGGGTTGTGGCTTCACAGGTATAATGTGGATGGCCATATCGGATACCGAAAATACTTGGTTCTAGCACTGTGGGCACTTAGGATGTCCTTGGGTGAAAGTCCCAGAACCTTTTTAGTACCAGGAGATGCTCCAACGTATAGACTGAGTAGATACACGAGCGCCCGAGTGCCGAATACTAGTAGATCGTGTCTCCCACTGTGTCGTGGTCGGTTGAAAAGGGGTGTGGCCTTATCCGCCTGGGTGAGGGGGCTATAAGCTAGGCTGAGTTTGACCAGCTCATAAATGAGTCCGCTATCAATGAGCCAGGTAGGTATTGACAGACTACTGGTCAGGCAGATAGTGAGGTCTATTCTGCTTGCTTGACTGTGCAACTAGGGAGGTGGCAGTTTCTGCGAAGTGTATTAGACCCCGGTGATATCCAAAGAGGAACTGTACTGATATGTGTACTTGATGAGTATCGACTTGCTTGGATTGCATTTCGCATATGACATTCGGCTATGTAGGCCTTGTATTACATCGGTGTGGCCGATGACATTCATATCTCGCATCGCATGACCTTGGTATGGCCGATAAAGTTCATGCCTTGCATTATATAGCCTTGGTATGCTTAATTTTATTCATGGACTTACCACATACTCCGCATTACCTGATATTGTACACTCAACGTTTGCCTTGGACACACACTTACACCAACCACCCTCTAAGCTTTTGTAAGCTTATGCATGACAGTTGCATGTAGGTAGCGTTGGACAGCAACAGCGCTGAGACAGGAGTGCGTATCAGGACCTTTTGGAGCTTTTTGATCACCTTGTATTTCCCTTTCTGCACTTTACTTAAGGTTTTTGATATAGTGGATATGTGTTGATGTTATTTTGTGACTTGGTTATGCTTGTGGTTATGTTCCATTACAAAAAAAAATATTCATTCTGAAAATCCTCCTTGTAGGATCCCAGGATCGGAATCCGGCATTTGATTATCAGAGCCGAGAATGGGGCACTACGGAGGCTGTCGGCACCGGATTCGGCAATCGGGATTCATGTGAATCCGATTTTTGGATTTGGGGCGTGACAAACCCGATTTTCTAAACCTAAACTTATAACCTTAACCTAAATATATTCTCAAATTCCAAAACTTATACTTATAACATAAACCTAAACCTTAACCTATAACCTACACCTATACTTATAACCTTAACCTAAATGTCTAACCTTAACCTAAACCTATTATCAAATCCCAAAACCTATAACCTAAACCTAAACCTAAAACCCAAACATAAACCTGATCTCGAACCTAAACCCGATTTCCTAAACCTAAAACCCAAACGTAAACCCGATCTTGAACCCGAACACGATTTCCTAAACCTAAACCTTAATGTATTTTCAATCCCTAAACCTAAACCTACACCTAATCCTAATCTCAATTCCCTAACCTAAACCTAAACACAAACTTGAAAACCCAAACCCAAACCCGATTCCAAACCCGAACATGATTTCCTAAACCTAAACCTTAACCTATTCTCAATTCCCTAAACCTTTAGCTTAAAACCTAAACCTAAACCTAAAACTAAACCTATAACCTTAACCAAAACCAAAACCTATGACCTAAAACCTTAACCTATTACCTTCAACCTAAACTTATAACCTATAACCAAACCTTAACCTTAACCTAAACCTTAACCTATAACCTATAACCTAAACCTAAACCTAAAACCTAAATGTATTCTCAAATCCCTAAACCTAAACTTACACCTAATCCTAATCTCAACTCCTTAACCTAAACCTAAACTTAAACTTGAAAACCCAAACCTAAACCCGAACCCGATTTCCTAAACCTAAACCTTAACCTATTCTCAATTCCCTAAACCTATAGCTTATAACTTAAACCTAAACTTAAACCTATAACCGTAACCTAAACCAAAACCTATGACCTAAAACCTTAACCTATAACCTAAACTTATAACCTATAACCTAACCTTAACCTAAACCTTAACCTATAACCCAAAACCTAAAACCTAAATGTATTCTCAAATCCCTAAACCTAAAATTACACCTAATCCTAATCTCAAGTCCCTAACCTAAACCTAAACCTAAACTTGAAAACCCAAACCTAAACCCGATCCCGAACTCGAATCTGATTTCTTAAACCTAAACCTTAACCTATTCTCAATTCCCTAAACCTATAGCTTATAACCTAAACCTAAACGTAAACCTAAACCTATAACCTTAACCTAAACCAAAACTTATGACCTAAAACCTTAACCTATAACCTATAACCTAAACTTATAACCTATAATGAAACCTTAACCTAAACCTTAACCTATAACCTAAAACCTAAACCTAAACCTGAAACCTAAATATATTCTCAAATCCCTAAACCTAAACCTACACCTTATCCTAATCTCAACTTCCCTAACCTAAACCTAAACATAAACTTAAAAACCCAAACCTAAACACGATCCCGAACCCGAACCCGATTTCCTAAACCTAAACCTTAACCTATTCTCAATTCCCTAAACCTATAGCTTATACCTAAAACTAAACCTAAACCTTAACCTAAACCTAAACTTAAAAATATAACCTTAACCAAAACTAAAACCTATGACCTATAACTTATAATCTAAACTTATAACTTATAACCTAACCTGAACCTAAACCTAAAACCTAAACCTTAACCTATAACCTAAAACCTAAATCTAAACCTATAACCTAAATGTATTCTTAAATCCCTAAACCAAAACCTACACCTAATTCTAATCTCAACTACCTAACCTAAACTTGAAAACCCAAACCTAAACCCGATCCCGAACCCGAACCCGATTTCCTAAACTTAAACCTTAACCTATTCTCAATTCCCTAAACCTAAACCTAAACCTATAACCTTAACCTAAACCAAAACTTATGACCTAAAACCTTAACCTAAAACCTATAACCTAAACCTAAGCCTAAAACCTAAACCTAAACCTATAACCTAAGTGTATTCTCAAATCCTTAAACCTAAACCTACACCTAATCCTAATCTCAACTCCCTAACCTAAACTTGAAAATCCAAACCTAAAACCGATCTCGAACCCGAACCCGATTTCTTAAACCTAAACCTTAACCTATTCTCAATTCCCTAAAGCTATAACCTATATACTATAACCTATAACCTAAACCTAAACCTAAACCCAAACCTATAACCTAAACCTAAACCTAAACCCTAACCTAACCCCAAAGCAAAACTCATAACATAAACCTTAACCAGTGACCTATAACCTATAACCTAACCTTAACGTAAACCAAAAACCTAAACCTAAACTAATAACCTAAAACCTAAACCTAAACTTAAAACCTAAATGTATTCTCAAATCCCTAAACCTAGACCTACACCTAAACCTAAACTTGAAAACCCAAACCTAAACCTGATCTCGAACCCGAACTCGATTGTTGTAATAATGTGACCCAATCACATGACAACAAACAAGAATGTATCCCTTTTAACACATGCCCCTGTTTACAAAGCTTTAATTTTTATTGTTGTTTCTATTAACTTGAATTGAAACACTTTTTTGCATTATTTGCTTGCATTAGTTTAATTTTAATGATCAGTTTTATTTTAAAAAAATATTTCTGCAATTCTTCATGATTCTGAATTTTAATGTTTTGTTGGTTGAATATTTTTTTATTAGATGAAAGACAAAAAGAAAATTGTTGCTAATTTTTTTCTTATTTATTTATTTATTTATGATGTTAAACTTATATGTATTTATGCGTGGATGAATATAATGTGGATAAGATTGTTTGTGTTTGGATGGATGTAATTTATGTTTGGATGGATTTACGTAGTTTGGGTTTAGATGGATGTGAATGTGAATACGATGAAATATATTATATAACTGGTGTATATCAGGAAGAATACGATGAAATATATTGTAACAGGTGTATATCGACTATCTCATATTTGAAAACTTCTGACGACTTTAGGCCATTCATATTTTTTTAAATATTCAAATATAAGACGGTCGATGACTATCCTTTTAAGGGTTATAAGAGATGGTTTATAGTAGTCCTTTTTGAGGACGGTCCATGACCGTTGTCACGCCCTAGACTTGGTAAACAGAATCACAAGGGACCCGATGGCCGGTTCTGGCCGTAACAGCCTCTATAGTACCCCATTTTCGGCTCTTGAGGCAGGTTCCGATCTTGGGATCGTACAAGTAGGATTTTCATAACAGTATAATCATTACCAATACGAGCATACCTAAGATCACAATAAGTATATCTGAGAATAACAAAGGCACATATCACAAAATTCACTATAAGTTTGAACTTTTACAATCATCCATAAGGTCCAAAAGGATATACATGAGATAAAAAGGAAAAGAGGAAAATGTCGGCAACACTGAGGTCCTCAAATGCTCAGCTCTACTCCATGCGCTGTTGCTACGATGCCTGCCTAGAATCTCCTGCACACATCAATCATGCATAAGCTTATAGAAGCTTAGAGGGTGGTGAAAGTGTGTGACAATGGTGCACCGAAGAATAGTATGAGATGCAAGAAGGAAAATATGCTCAATGGGAAAATCACTAGCCTTACCAAGGCTTATCATGAATACGATGCGATGAGTACTAGATGTCATACCAAGGCAATGCATGAAGGGGCTTGTACAAACAAAGCTGATGCGATACAAGTAATGTCAGTGCTCATATCCAAACCATAAGTCAAGTACATTTCCAATCATAAAGAAATCATCGGGGTTCCATTACACTGCTGAATGACTGCCGCTCTAAAGACCCTGCATAGTCAAACGAGTATAAGATACCTCACTACTCGCCTGTGGACACCAATCACCAGTAAGGCCTGACAGTAGCAGACCCATTTACAAGCTAGTCAGACTCAACCTAGCAATGCCCCCTCACACTGGGCAGGTAAGGCCACACCCCTATCCAACCGACTACAAGATAGTGGGAGTCGCGGCCTAATGATATAAGGCCCTCATGCGCTCATGTATTCCACCCGGTCACGGTGTTGGAGAAAATCCTTGATACCATGAAAGTTTTAAAAATTTCACCCATAGGCATCCTATGCACCCGGTATGCTCAACTAATATTTTTGGTATCCACACATACGGCCATCCACGAATATCCCTATGGAGACAAGGCCCTGATGAAGCAAGGGCAGATATCCATATGCTATGCAATGCCAGATGCATGAATCACACGCTCACCCATGCATCAATCCCAAGCACTCATCGTGCTCTAGAGGGGAAAACTCCACCCCTTGGGGAGATACCAACATATCCTACTTAATGGCACAACCATGGTCAATCATACATCAACCAAGCATGCATATGATGCATGTGAGAGTGAGTCATGAAATGAATAGGGATGCCAATGGAGAGAAGATGAACTCTCTACCTATCCATGAAGGGTCTAGGTACTTAACCAATTTCTCATACGGAATACAACCACTAGTGGGGGCCCATTTACCTAGGGTAGCCCACGAGACTAAGGATGACAATGATATAGGCCTAAATACATGAAACGAGCCTAGCAAGGATCTATGGTGGGCCTTTAACCACCCACAGAAGCCCATGGGCCTACCTTAGGGCCACTAATGTGGACTTCCAACCACAATTGGTCCTCAAGAGGTAGCTCATCTCTAATTGATCACAGATCAAGGCCTAAGGCCCACACAACATTAGAAATATGAAATGGGCCTAAAGAGTTCAACCACTAGCTACATTCACGGACCCAATTGACTCCAACTATGGTGGGCCTCAGAAGTGCATTTATTAAGCCCAATATTTAAGGGATTAAAGGTATAAATTATTCCCTCTAAGATCATCATAATGTGGTGGGATATACAACACATCTAGGTGGGCCCACAAGGCAGGCTGAACACCCCAGCTTGGGAGTCCCTGCATATGGGCCACTTCCGGCCACACCACGGTCAGCTCAAATGTCCGTTAGGCTTGAAATTTTATAGGGTGACACTTCCATAGGTGGACCACACCTACAAAAAATTTTAAAAATTTTAGATATTTTTAAGTATTTTAATTAATCTAAAAAATACAGTCTATCTAGAAAATCGGACAGACCTGGATGTCCCAACGTGGTGGGCCAGTCCGGCCCTCACTGCGGTGTACACAGGGGTCCATTGGCCCTGAAATTTGGTAGGTGGATCCAACCATGGGTATACCACTTTATTGTAAAATTTCATGATTTTAGGGTACCCAGAAGTATTTTAATTAATTAAAAAAATACAATCTATCCAGGGTAGAATATTGCTGGAATATAACTGTGATGAATTTGGGTCATCCAATGCGTGGGTTTTGGGCCTCCAAAATTCCTGAAATTTGGACCCAAGGTCCCTCATCAGACCTACAATAAGGTGAGACCTAGAAATATGACCCACCTTCTTAGAAAGTATTTATGAATTAAGGCTTTTATCAGATTATATTGCGGGACTGCACAGTAGAAAATTAAAGTAGTGTTGTCCCTGATTTGAACACCCCAAAGGGGTGGGCCCAAGTTCTCCAAAAATTGAAAAAAATTAATTCTAACCTCCCCATGCAAGTATACTATAAGGGAGGGTCCACAAAAGTGGCCTACCATTATAAAAATCATTTTATGTTCATGAATTTCTAACTGTACATGTTGCTGGACAGTCCAGAAAATCTGGACTGCCACCCCACTTCGGCCACTCCTTTGGAACCTCAATCAAGGTCAGATGGAGGTAAAATTTGAGGTACATCTAGGTGGGGTCCTCACCTTCAAGAAAAGTATATGAAATGGGTAGAAACAATCCCCTAATCAGTCTAAAAATCTGACCCAAAATAAACCAGAAACTGTCCAGAAAATTTTTGAATAGCAGCATGCACATGAAATAAAATGAGCATAGGAACCAAAATAAGGAGAAATCTCCCCATGGAATTTGATTTGTGATCCATCTCAGTGGGCCCCACAAATATTCAGACCTAATCCGTACCATCAAATCCATTGCATGTGTCCAAAAAGGAGCAAATGGGACACCTATGTTCATAGAGTGGATAGACATGGACATCCACTCTCTTTGGATGGTCTAGTACTTCCACGCCACAAGGTGGGCCACACACATCTGTGAATAATAGATCAACAAAAGAAGAGTAAGAATTAGCCACAAGGGAAGAGACTCCACCTCATTGAGGCCCTTCCCTTTATCATAAACCACACATCATACTATATTGATGGGATTACATGATCTACCCATACATGCATCTTCAAATCACAATTCAATGGTGGAGATGCCATCTCCACCAAGGATCAAGGGTCTAGATGACCTAAGGATCCTTCAAACTAAGAAAAGAAACCATGGTGGGGTCCATACAGAATGGCCCCACCCATGAGTAATGCATGCACAAAAGGATGGGCCAATAGCCACATCCAAGAAGACATGGGGCCTCCACCATCATTTGGTGGGCACCACATGCTTCAAGCATGAGGTGAAGAAGAGAAATAAGAGGAGGGAATGAAGATCCTAAGGTTCTAAGTACATGCACACTCACCTACAAGGTCTTCAAGCTTCAAAGTACATGGATATAAGGTTGAGATCTTATTTCAATGGTTAGATGGGGGGATCTATGAGTGAAAGGGAGCTGGAAAAATGGGAGAAAGTTGCTGGAGAAGAAGAGAAGAGAGAGGGCGTGAGAGAGAGAGAGAGAGAGAGAGAGAGAGAGAGAGAGAGAGAGAGAGAGAGAGAAAGTAGAGAGAAATGAGAGGGAGAGTATGGAAATTTACTAGAAAAGAGAGAGAGAGTAATCATGAGCTCTCTCTCTTGGATAGGGAAACCCTTCATAAAAAATAGGGTGATATAAATAAAGTTCATAAACTTATAGGTTTGGGGTAGGGATGGGTAGTGTGTGGGTGGTGGGTGGTGTAAGATATGGGGGGTTTAGGTAGTGTATGGGTGGTGTGTGTTGGAATTTACATAAAAGAGGGTGACCAGCTTGAAAAATGTGCCCTCCATACTAGGTGGGCCACATGATCATGCTCAAAGGCTATAAATGAGATGCACACAGCTTATGATCCACACGTCGGATGGACGCACAAGATGCGGTGTTGGAACCGCGATGACGATGCGGTCGTAATGACATAGGTCTTGGGTCAATCCGAGTCGGGTCTACGTGATCGAACTTAAGGATGACCGTAAACAGTATCTGAGGGTCGCAGGTTGTCAAAATTCAACTGGTAGGACCGCGGGACCATAAGAAATGAAATACACACTCACACACACACACATGCACACATGCAAACTCGGGTCGGGTCTCACAACCGTCCTTTTAAAGGATGGTCTATGCCTATCCTTTTAAGGTTCATAAGAGACGGTTCATAGCAGTCCTTTTTAAGGATGGACCATGACCATCCTTTAAGGCTCATAAGAGACAGTTCATAGCAATCCTTTTGAAGGACGGTCCATGACCCTCGTTCTAGGGGTCATAAGAGATGGTTCATGATAGTCCTTTTTAAGAATGGTCAATGACCGTCCTTTTTACAGATGGTCTGTAAGGACGGTTCAAGATCGTCCTTTTTACAGATGGTCCATGATCGTCCTTTATAAGTCAATAAGAATGACGATTTACTACTGTCCTTTAAGTAATACGATGCCCCAAAATATGACGGCCCATGCGACGGTTCAAAACCATCCTTTTTGGTCATTTGAGACGGTTTTCAACCATCCTTTTTTTCCTGTTTTGGCGTAATGAGTGCTTCCTCTCTCTCTCTCTCTCTCTCTCTCTCTCTCTCTCCTTGGACGTGTAAACACCTTAAAGGAATCACTTTGGAAACCCTTAACATACCTTAAAATAGCCCTATTTATAGTTTAGGAAACTCCTTTCCGCACTGCATCTCTGCGAAAACTACCTCAAATTTACATAGTTTGCATCAAATCCGGACTGAATCTGCGTAACCATCGACTAGTCAAGTCAGGTTCTCGATTAGTCGAGTGGACCCTCAACTAGTCGAGCAATAAAAAATTTGGTCGCTGAACTTTGAGTCAAGCAATCCTCGACCGGTCAAGAAGCACCCTTCAACTAGTCGAGTAGACCACTCGACCGGTCGAGCAACGCGGTAAAATATCCATTTTTTTCAACTGGTTGCTCTATCTCTCCCTTTTCAACTCAGGAGGAATTCGCCTTCTTCAAGCCAGTTAGGTTTCTATAAACCTCAAACTTGCCCTTGAGCAGTGCCTTAGTCATCACCCATTATCGTCCATGTAGACCTTCTCAAGCTGTAATACCTTTTATTCCAAAGTATCTCTGATCTAGTGATACAAAATCTCTATGTTCTTCAACTTGGAGTGTTGACTTGGATTCTTGCTTAAGTGTATAGCACTTTGACTATCGTAATAGACCACGTGCTGCTTCTTCTTCAGGCTAAGTTCCTGGAGGAACCTCTTCATCCAAAGCATCTCTTTACATGTCTCTGTGACCACAATGTACTTGGTTTCTTTCATCAACAATGCTACGACCTTCTGTAGCTTACTCTGCCAAGAGACTGCTGCCCCTGCAAACGTGAACATGAACCCTGATATAGACTTCTTGGAGTCTATATCACTCACTACCAAAAAATCGAGCAATGGCTATGGAGGTTGAAAGCTTTTAACTATGGATTTAATCCGTAGCTATAGCCTAAGTGCTCTATAGCTAAAGCATACCTCCCCACCTAAAACATATTAAATATAGATGGTGCTTAAGGGGATCCATGAGGTCCATTAGAATATATGTGTTTGATCTAAGGCGTCCAAAAATTCTGATGTATAATTTTAGTGCATGAGCCCAAAAATTAAATAGATTAAATGTCTAAGTGGACCACACCATAAGGAATAATATAAATTAAATTTCTACTGTTAATATGTTGTGTGGTCTCCTTATAGATTCGATCTAACTCATTTTTTTATCAGCACTTAAAATTAATGGACGAAGTGGATATATGAAAGACATCACAGTGGGCCCCAGGGTCTTAAAATCATAAAATATCCAGAGAGCCGTCTGTCATGCGCCCCTCTAAAACCCCAAACCCCTCTAAAAATAAAAACCCTCGTCCGCCATTTTCCCCTGCTCACTGACAAACCCATCTCTCCATCTCTCTCTCTCGCACTCATCTCTCTCTTTCCCTTGCCCTCTCTCGATCTCCCGATCTCCCTCACCCTCTCTCCGTGTCTCAAGGCCGCATTCCCCTCTCTGTTTTCAATAACCCATTTCGCTGCAAGAAGGAGAAGAAGAAGGAGAAGGAGAAGAAGACGGAGCACGTACAGTTAGTTTCTTTCTTTCTCCCTCTTTATCTCTTTCTCAAATCTTTCAATCTTTCAATCCGCTTTCCCCTCTCTCTGTTTCTGAAATAGGGCCCGTTTGGCCGGTCAGATTGGAAGGGATTGGAAGTTAAATCTTGGGATTGGCCAGGCGTGCCAAACAGAGTCGGTGATCTAATCCGAATCCCTAAGACATGTTTGGCTTGAGGGATTGGAAGGGATGGGAATGTTTAATCCCGGTATTGGCCGGGCGTGCCAAACAGACTGGATATATCAATCCAGGGATATAGCAATCCCATGTATTCAAAGACAATCCACTGACAACACCATCAATACCTAGAAATGCAGGCCATCCACCCTAATACCATTCAATCCCTTTCAATCCACTTAGCCAAACGGGCACTAAAAATGCTTTGTGGGCTCCACCATAATGTGTATGCAGGCCATTCATTTTTTTCCATCTCATTTTAGGGCCAAATCTTAGGTGGACCACACCATAGGAAACCATGGTGATTGAACGCCCACCATTAGGGCCTGTTTGGCTGGGCAGATTGGATAGAATTAGATGGTATTAGAGTGGATTACACAGATTTCAAGGTAATGATAGCTGCGTCGGTGGATTGGTGCAAGATCTATGGGATTGCTATATCCCGGGATTGCTATTTCTGGTCTGTTTGGGATGCCCGGCCAATCCCTAGATTAAACCTTTCAATCCCTTTTAATCCCTTGAACCAAACACGTCCCAAGCAATTTTGATGGGATTAGGGTGGATTGGATGGGATTTAAAGGTAATGATGGTGATGTCAGTGGATTGTCTTGAGATCCTTAAAGGAATTCCAGAATATTTTTTTTTTGGGTTTGTCAGATTATGACATCAATTTGAATTTCTATGTTTTTTTTTCAATGTCTTTTATGTTACTGGCATAGGCATTCATATACATTGAAAAATATGATTGAAGTGCTAGACTAGCATGTGCATTTACACCATTCTTTAAATGTTGGTGACTCATCCACCACACGTGTCATAAAACATGTTAATCCACTGCATTGTATTCATCAGGAATCAAGCAGTGGTATGGAGCTACTGAGATGCATCTGACTTTATTGTACACTGCTACGATGGTTGGTCATAGTGTTTGCAAATATCAACTAACTTTCATTTAGCATATATATATATATATATATATAAAATTTGAAGGGAATTCCAGAAAATTTGTTCATTTTTTAGTTTGCGAGATCAATTTAAATGTCTTTTAATTTGGTGTAATGTCTATTATGTTATTGGAACAAGCATTCATATACATTTAGAAATGTGATTGAAGGGCTAGACTAAGTCACTAAGATGTGCATTTCCACCATTTCTTAAATGGTGGTGGCTCATCCACCACACATGTGCCATAACACATGTTAATTTACCTCACTGCATTTGTCAGGTATCAAGTAGTGACATGAAGCTAAGATGTGCATTTCCACCATTTCTTAAAAAGTTTGAAATATCCAATCTAAGATTTATTTATTTATTAATTTTAGGTTTCCACTAACTACAACGAGTTCTTCATATAAATGGTTTGGAAAAGATTAGTTTACTCATCATGATAAGAGATGAGAGTATGGGGTCATGCTATGGCTAGGGAAAGTCCTCTTTGTTTTATTGGTTAACAGTGAGGGACATATTGCTGTAATTTATTTTCTCACTCGCTTTATTTTTTCTTCTTTTTCACTTAAAAATTCTAGATTTAAGAAAAGGATTCATCAATTCTGTAACTTGTAACTGACAAACAGTTTCTTGATTTACAATGATGATGCATTTGTTAATGGCCTCTTGTTAATCCCAATCTAGCAATAACTAGAGGGATTTATTAACTTACATCCAATTCAACATGTTTAGCAAGTTAACAACAAATGGCTGCAAGCACTTGCCGTTTGATGTTGTAGAAATGTACTTTCTATTTTAGCTTATTTGGTATTTCACTCTTTTTTTATTATTCCCAATTCTCGAATTTACAAGAATGCCAAGCAAAGACAAGCTTCTCCATGCTCTCAATTGGTTTTCTCATCTTTTCTAGCGGATGTTCTTCTTCCATGATGGCCATCAAGGAAGCTGGTTTCTATCTACCAACAAGAGGGTTTCTCCTAAGAAAACCTTATTGCAGTGTATTTTAAGAAGCTAACTAAAAAAGATGAAGTTGGATGCCTTACCTTCTTTCCTACGGAGAAAAAAAAGAAAAAGAAGAAACATTTGACAACTAGAAAGAGGGCTTCCCCAAATGTAAGTGTCCACCATGGCTCTATTGGTCATTTTTTATTTTATCAGGTACCATTAATTACTAGTTGGTAGCTGAAGTTGTACTACCTGGGCATTTGAAACCCACTCTCTTTGTCCATCGAATGAGTTAGGTAGGTAGTCATGGACCAACATTTGACATTGTTAAAACTCAAATCATACCTTCGTTGAAACATAACACATTTGTTTTGGGACTTGTGTCAACTAGGAGTGTGGCTGAATGTGGTATCCACTTGTGAAGTTGTTAAAGATCATGTGAAGAGTATGAGTATGCATGAAAAAATAATAATCTTGGACATACTAGGTATTTAAATATATATATTTATGGGTGTGAATACTCATGTTTATTCAATAAATATTTTATAAGTACTTGGTATATTAGAATTGCATGCTAGACTTTTCATCTATGTAAGTGGTTTAAGATTTTACTTATAAATTACATTATTAATTTATTGTAAAAATATAATGATTGTAAACTCCTTAATACATTATATTTGGTATATAATATCTGTTTGGGTCTAATCATCTGATAGCACTTCCTTCATTTCCAACTTTGAGGAGGATGGTGCATTAGGCTAATTTCTAACTTTAATTTTTAGTAAGGTGTAAGTTGCAAATGGACCCCTTGGTTAATTGAGATTCGACTGTAATGAATAGGGAGTGGATGACACTAAATTTTCCAGACCCATGTTTTATTTCTGAAATAAGAAGTTTTATGGTTTTATGGTTTTACACGTAGATTACTATATTGATTACTCAAGCATGACGGTTATGCGCATTCTTTCAGGTGGATGTTGCATGTGGGAGGATTGGAGCTGCATATTTCAGATTCAAGCATCTGGTATGTTTCTTGTTAAGAATGCACATGATTGGAGTGGCCTGACTATTTGGACAGGAAATATTTATGTATTTGCTCGAAATTAATGGAGCAGACCCGGATGTGTGTCGGAGCTATCTGGAAGAGCGGGGGTCCCTGAAAGGTGGGAACTACTGTTATGACCATAATGAAGCTGTCAATTTTCTATGGACGACATTGGAGGGGCCTGACCATTTGGATAGGCTGTATTTATGTATTTGCTCGAAATTAATAGAGCACACCTGAATGTGCATCATAGCTATCCGGATGAGCGGGGGTCCCTGGAAGGTGGGAACCACTGTTATGACCATGATGAAGCTGTCCATTTTTTATAGACTGTATTGGAATGGCCTGGCCATTTGAAAAAGTCGTATTTATATTTGTATTTATAGGGACCACACCCTTAACCTAAACCCAAATCCATTCTCGAATCCAAAAACCTATAACATAAACCAAAACCTTAACCTAAACCTATAACCTAAATCAAAATTAAAAGCTATAACCTAAACCAAAACCAAAACTTAAAACCTAAACCCGAACCCATTCTCAAATCTCAAAAGCTATAACCTAAACCAAAACCAAAACCTATAACCTAAACCCGAACCCATTCTCAAAACCAAAAACCTATAACCTAACCTAAAACCAAAACCTATAACCTAAACTCGAACTCATTCTCAAATTCAAAAACCTATAACCTAAACCTAAACCATAACCTATAACCTAAATCAAAACCAAAACCTATAACCTAAACCAAAACCAAAACCAAAACCTATAACCTAAACCTGAACCCATTCTCAAATCCAAAAACCTATAACCTAAACCTAAACCTTAACCTAAACCTATAACCAAAACCAAAACCAAAACCTATAACCTAAACCCGAACCCATTCTTAAATCCCAAAACCTATAACCTAAACTCTAAACCTAAACCAAAACTTAAACCTAAAACCTATAACCTAAACCAAAACCAAAACCTATAACCTAAACCCGAACCCATTCTGAAATCCTAAAAACTATAACCTAAACCTATAACCTATAACCTAAACCAAAACCAAAACCGAACCCATTCTCAAATCCCAAAACCTATAACCTAAACCTAAACCTATAACCTAAACCCGAACCCAAACCCGAATCCAAACCCGAACTCCTAAACCTTAACCTAAACATATAACCTAAACCAAAACCAAAACCTATAACCTAAACCTAAACCTATTGTCAAATCCAAAAACCTATAACCTAAACCTAAACCTTAAAATAAACCTATAACTTATAACCTAAACCAAAACCTATAACCTAAACCTAAATCAAAACTTATAACTTAAACCCGAACCCATTCTCAAATCCTATAACCTATAACCTAAACCAAAACCAAAACCTAAACCTATAACATAAACCAAAACCAAAACTTATAGCCTAAACCCGAACCCATTATCAAATCTAAAACCCTATAACGTAAACCTAAACCGTTAACCTATAACCTAAACCAAAACCAAAACCTATAACCAAAACCTGAACCCATTATCAAATCCCAAACCCTATAACCTAAACCTAAACCTAAACCTTAACCTAAACCTATAACCTATAACCTAAAACCTAAACCCGAACCCAAACCCAAATCCAAACCCGAATTCCTAAACCTTAACCTAAACATATAACCTATAACCTAAACCAAAACTAAAACCTATAACCTAAACCCAAACCCATTCTCAAATCCAAAAACCTATAACCTAAACCTAAACCTTAACATAAACCTATAGCATATAACTTAAACCAAAACCTATAACCTAAACCTAAATCAAAACCTATAACCTCAACCAAAACCAAAACCTATAATCTAAACCCGAACCCATTATCAAATTCTAAAACCAAAACCTATAACCTAAACCCGAACCCATTCTCAAATCCCAAAACCTATAACCTAAACCTAAACCTTAACATAAACCTATAACCTATAGCCTAAACCAAAACCTATAACCTAAACCTAAATCAAAACCTATAACCTAAACCAAAACTAAAACCTATAACCTAAACCCGAACCCATTATCAAATCCTAAAACCTATAACCTAAACTGAAATTAAAACCTATAACTTAAACTCGAACCCATTCTTAAATCCCAAAACCTAAACCTAAACCTATAGCCTAAACTCAAATACCTAAATCTAAAGCTAAACCTAATCTTATAACCTAAACTTAAATCCCTAAACCTTAACCTATAACCTAACCTAAAGCTATATTTATAACCAAAAACTATTCTCAAATCCCAAAATCTAAACCTAAACCTAACCTTTCCCTAAACCTATAACCTAAACTCAATTCCCAAAACCTAAACCTAGACCTAAACATAAACATATAACCTAAACTCAAATCCTTAAACATTAACCTATAACCTAACCTAAACTTATACTTATAACCTAAAACTATTCCCAAATCCCAAAACCTATAACCTAAACGTAACCTTTCCCTAAACCTATAACCTAAACTCAATTCCCTAAAGCTAAACCTACACCTAATCCTAATCTCAACTCCCTAACCTAAACCTAAACCTAAACTTGAAAACCCAAATTTAAACCCAATCCCGAACCTGAACCCGATTTCCTAAACCAAAACCAAAACCCATTCTCAAATCCAAAAACCTATAACTAAAATCAAAAACAAAACCAAAACCTATAACCTAAACCCAAACCCATTCTCAAATCCCAAAACTATAACGTAAACCCGAACCCATTCTCAAATCCCAAAACTTATAACCTAAACTCGAAACCATTCTCAAATCCCAAAACCTATAACCTAAACCTAAACCTTAACCTAAACCTATAACCTATAACCTAAACCATAACCTATAACCTAAACCAAAACCTAACCTAAACCCAAATCCATTCTTAAATCCCAAAACCTATAACCTAAACCTAAACCTAAACATATAACCTATAACCTATAACCAAAATCAAAACCAAAACCTATAACCTAAACCTGAACTCATTCTCAAATCCCAAAACCTATAACCTAAACCTAAACCTATAACTTATAACCTAAATCAAAACCTATAACCTAAACCTAAATCAAAACCTATAACCTAAACCCGAACCCATTCTCAAACCCTATTACATATAACCTAAACTTAAACCAAAACCTAAACCTAAAACCTAAAACCTAAACCAAAACCTATAACATAAAACCTAAACCAAAACCTATGGCCTAAACCCGAACCCATTCTCAAATCCAAAAACCACTAACCTAAACCTAAACCGTTAACCTATAACCTAAATCAAAACCTATAACCCAAATCAAAACTAAAACCTATAACGTAAACCCGAACCCATTATCAAATCCCAAAACCTATAACTTAAACCTAAACCTTAACCTAAACCTATAACGTATAACCTAAACCCGAACCCAAACCCGAATCAAAACCCAAATTCCTAAACCTTAACCTAAACATATAACCTATAACCTAAACCAAAATTAAAACCTATAACCTAAACCTGAACCCATTCTCAAATCCAGAAATCTATAACCTAAACCTAAACCTTAACATAAACCTATAACCTAAACCAAAACCTAAATCAAAACCTATAACCTAAACCAAAACCAAAACCTATAACCTAAACCCGAACCCATTATCAAATCCCAAAACCTATAACCTAAACTAAAACCAAAACCTATAACATAAACCTGAACCCATTCTCAAATCCAAAACCCTATAACCTAAACCTAAACCTTAACATAAACCTATAACCTATAACCTAAACCAAAACCTATAACCTAAACCCAAACCCATTATCAAATTTCAAAACCTATAACCTAAACCGAAACCAAAACCTATAACATAAACCCGAACCCATTCTCAAATCCCAAAACTTGAACCTAAACTTAAACCTATAACCTAAACTCAAATCCCTGAACCTAAACCTAAACTCAAATCCCTAAAACTTAACCTATAACCTAACCTAAACCTATACTTATAACATAAAGCTATTCTCAAATCCCAAAACCTATAACCTAAACCTAACCTTTCCCTAAACTTATAACCTAAACTCAACTCCCTAAACCTAAACCTAGACCTAAACCTAAACTCAAATCCCTAAACCTTAACCTATAACCTAACTTAAACCTATACTTATAACCTAAAACTATTCTCAAATCCCAAAACCTATAACCTAAACCTAACCTTTCCCTAAACCAATAACCTAAACTCAATTCCCTAAAGCTAAACCTAAATCAAATCCTAATCTTAACTCCCTAACCTAAGCCTAAACCTAAACTTAAAAACCCAAATTTAAACCCAATCCCGAACCTGAACCCGATTTCCTAAACTAAAACCATAACCTATTCTCAAATCCAAAAACCTATAACCTAAACCTAAACCAAAACCAAAACCTATAACCTAAACCTGAACCCATTCTCAAATCCCAAAACCTATAACTTAAACCCGAACCAATTCTCAAATCCCAAAACTTATAACATAAACCTAAACCTTAACCTAAACCTATAACCTATAACCTAAACCAAAACCAAAACTTATAACCTATAATCTAAACCAAAACATATAACCAAAACCAAAACCAAAACCTATAACCGAAACCAAAACCAAAACTTATAACCTAAACCCAAACCCATTCTCAAATCCCAAAACCTATAACCTAAACCTAAACATAAACCTATAACCTATAACCTAAACCAAAACCTATAACCTAAACCAAAACTAAAACCTATAACCTAAACCCGAACTCATTCTTAAATCTCAAAACCTATAACCAAAACCTAAACCTTTATATAAACCTATAACCTATAACCTAAATCAAAACCTATAACCTAAACCAAAACCAAAACCTATAACCTAAACTCGAACCCATTCTCAAATCCAAAAACCTATAACCTAAACCAAAACCTGTGACCTAAACCAAAACCAAAACTTATAACCTAAACCCGAACCCATTCTCAAATCCCAAAACCTATAACCTAAACCTAAACCTTAACCTAATCCTATAACCTAAACTCAAATCCCTAAACCTTAACCTATAACCTAACCTAAACCTATACTTATAACCTAAAACTATTCCCAAATCTCAAAACCTATAACTTAAACCTAACCTTTCCCTAAACCTATAACCTAAACTCAATTCCTTAAACCTATAACCTACACCTAATCCTAATCTCAACTCCCTAACCTAAACCTAAACCTAAACTTGAAAACCCAAACTTAAACCCAATCCTAAACCTAAACCCGATTTCCTAAACCTAAACCATAACCCATTCTCAATTCCCTAAACCTAAATCTAACCCAAACCTATAACCTTTCCCTAAACCTAAACTTAAAATCTAAATATATTCTCAAATCCTTAAATCCAAACCTACACCTAATCCTAATCTAAACGCCTTAACCGAAACCTAAACTTGAAAACCCAAACCTAAACCCGATCCCGAACCCGAACCCGATTTCCTAAACCTAAACCTTAACCTATAATCAAGTTCCCAAAAGCTATAACCTATAACCTAAACCTAAACCTATAACCTTAACCTAAACCAAAACCTATAACCTTAACGTAAACCAAAACTTATAACCTATAACCTATAACCTATAGCCTAACCTTAACCTAAACCGAAACCTATAATCATATGGTGAGACCATTTCTTTTATGTCAATTTCATTCCTCTTTGAATTTTTTTTAATTCATTAAGAAAAAAAGTGGATATACTTGATGCACTTCTTTCATTTTATCTTTCTTTTTTCCAATGAGCGTTCTAATTTATGAATGACATGACTGTTTGTAGGATGATGGAATATACAAAGCTGTTGAAATTTCAGGGTGAAGTCAAGCACATTTCTCTAATGAAGCCAAAGATTTATATTTTCAGCATTAATGTAATTGTAATTGATTGAATGAATTGGATTGTAATTGATTGTAATTATAATTGATTGAATGAAGGATTGTAATTGTAATTGATTGAATGAAGGATTGTAATCAATTGTAATTGAATAAATGAATGATTGTAATTGAATGAATGAATGATTGTACAAGTAGTAATTGAATGAACAAATGATTATATATAATTTTTTAATGTACAAAATAGCTATGGATATTGATCGTAGCCACTAATTTGACACGTGTAACCTTTTCAATTTTTGCATATTGCTACAAACTTTTAACTACAAATAATATCCGTAACTGTTTGAAGTTTTCGCTACAAATATAATTGCTATGGATTATAACTGTAGCTATTACACCCTATAGCTATGGATTAAATCTGTAGTCATAGGTTCAAGACCTATTGTTACGGCACCTACGACTATGGTCAAGCTACGGACCAAAATCGTACCCATAGGTCTATGGCTACGGTTTTTATCTGTACCCTTAGCCCTATTTTTTAGTAGTGACCTGTCATATCTGCATCGGTGTAGCCTTCTAACACAGGTTTTCTATTACCATAGCATAGGCTCAACCTAGATAAGCCTCTTAGATATCGTAGTATCCATTTCACCATATCATAGGTGTGGTTTTTATGTAAGGATTTCATCTTCTCTTGCATAGCTTTCAACCACTCCCCTTTATGCTCGTCGGGTAGGGCCTCAGAATAATCTTCTGTCTCTCCCCCATCAGTGAGTATAATGTACTCATGCGACGAATACTTCTTGGACGGATGTCTGTCCCTAGATGACCTCTCCACCTGTAGCTCAATACATAAATCAAGTGGGGGATGCTCCCTCGTTCCATCTTCTATAGGAACTCCCTTGTCATCTGCACCTTGTTGTACTCCCCCATTATCAGGCACCATAGGAGGAGTAACTGGATCCATGTCTTCTAGCTCACGTGAACTAGGCTAGGTCTTCTCTGGCTTACAAATGTCTTCTATACATTGATCTTTAAAGAAAACCACATCTCTACTCCGAACGAGCTTCTTCTCGGTCGGATCCCACAATTTGTAGTCAAATTTTTCATCACCGTACCTTAAGAACATATATTGTCTAATCTTAGTATCGAGTTTGGACCTCTCGTTCTTTATTATGTGAATAGATACCCTATATCCAAACACCCTGAGATGACTATACAATGGATCTTGTCTAGTCCACACCTTCTTAGGTACTTCACCATTCAACGGGGCTGATGGAGACCTGTTTATCAAATACACTACCGTGTGCATTGATTCTCCCCAGAACATCTTGGGTAAATTTACATGGGATAACATACATCTAATTCTCTCTATAATGTTGCGATTCATTCGCCCAGCCATACCACTATGCTAGGGGGTCTTGGGAACCATCTATTCATGTTGTATGTCCATGGACTTACAATACTCATGAAAGTCATCAATACATTCACCACCAATATCAATGCGTATGCACTTTAATGATCTACCTGTCTCTCTCTCTCGACCATAGCATGAAACATTTTAAACACACCAAAGACCTCGTCCTTAGATTTCAAAGCATAAATCCAAACCTTCTTAAATGCATCATCTATAAAAGTGACAAAATACAATGCCCCACCCAAGGTTTTTGTCCTCATATGACCACAAATATTGGAATAAACCAAATCTAATGCATGCATTTTATTAACATGGAAAGCAAATTTAACAAATGAAACTCTATATGTTTGGAAGGAGTCACTTCTATGCTAGTAGCTGAAACCTTTTTTCACTCATGTGGCCTAGACGCCTGTGCCACATGTCAGTAGCTGAATCTTCCACTACATTCAACCCACCCTTGCACACACTGATACTTGCCTTGTAAAGGGTACAACACTTCTTTCCTCTGGCTGTGATCAACGAACCCTTGATAAGCTTCTAGCGCCCACCAACAAATCGACTTTCATAACTATCATCATCCAACCTTCACATCGACATCAAGTTGAGGCGAATGTCTGGAATGTGTCTCACATCCTTGAGAACTAATGTGCAGCTCACATCAGTCTTCACACAAATATCACTGACCCTTATGGTCTTCAATGTGCTAGAATTTCTCATCTTCATAATTCCAAAGTCACATAACTTGTAGCTCATGAAGAAACTTTGGATGGAGTCGTATGAAACGAAGCTCCCGAGTCTATCATCCAGTCAGTGTCCTGACTCGTAGCCGTGAGACAAACATCATGATTTGCCAAAAGAATAACTACAACGTCGCTATTTGAAGCGACCGCAGTGGAATCTGATTTATCTTCCTTCTCCTTTCCTTTTCCTTTCTTGTCATTATTCTTCTTATGACATTCATACTTATAGTGGCCCTTCTTGCCACAATTCGAGCATTTAACATCCTTCTTGATACTCGACTTGCCTCCTGATTTATCTCGGGCCTTCCTGCCGTCTTTGTTCTTTCCTCTCCCTCGATTTTATGTCACAAGGGCCTCTTACTACAATTTCAGCATTCACACATCCTTCCTGACTTCCTCCTTGTCTCCTTATTAAAAAGACAACTGGTTACATATGCTATGGACACCTTTCTGTCTAGCGTGGAGTTACTCAGAGACACAACTAATGTCTCCCAACTGTCAGGCAATGAGTGTCACGCTCCAAACTCGAAAATCGGATTCACATGAATCCCGATTGTCGAATCTGGTGCCAACAGCCTCCGTAGTGCCCTATTCTCTGCTTCGGATAATCAAATGCCAGATTCCGATCCTGGGATCCTATAAGGAGAATTTTCAGAATGAATTTTTTTTTTTAATGGAGCATAACCAAGTCACAAAACAACATCACCACATATCCACTATATCAAAATCTTTTAAGTATAATGCGGGAAGAGAAATACAAGATGATCAAAAAGCTCCGAAATGGTCTAATACGCACTCCTACCTCAGCGCTGCTGCTGTCCAATGCTACCTGCACGCAACTATCGTGCATAAGCTTACAAAAGCTTAGAGGGTGGTGTAAGTGTGTGCGCAAGGCAAACGCCAAGTGTACAATATCAAAGTAGTCTGAAAGTATGCGGTAAGTCCATAAATACAATCAACCATACCAAGGCTATATAATGCAAGGCATGATGCGAGATATGAATGTCATCGGCCATATCGATGCAATGCAAGGCCTACATAGCCGAATGTCATATGCGAAATGCAATCGAAGCAAGTCGGTACTCATCAAGCACATATATCAGTATAGTTCCTCTCTGGATATCACCAGGGTCTAATACACTTCGCAGTGACTGCCACCTCCCTAGCTGCACAGTCAAGCAAGAGGAATAAACCTCACCATCTGCCTGACCAGTAGTCTGTCAATACCTACCTGGCTCATCGATAGCGGACTCATTTGCGAGCTGGTCAAACTCAGTCTAGCTTATAGCCCCCTCACTCAGGCGGATAAGGACACACCCCCTTCCAACCGACCACGATACAGTGGGAGACACGGCCTACTGGTATTCGGCACTCGGGCGCTCGTGTATCCACTCGGTCTAGACGTTGGAGCATCTCCTAGTACCAAAAGGTTCTGGGACTTTCACCCAAGGAAATCCTAAGTGCCCACAGTGCTAGAATAAGTATTTTTGGTATCTAATACGGCCATCCACGATGTACCTGTGGAGCCACGACCCTGATGTCGCTAGGGCGTGCAGTGATCAAGTCACACATATGCGAGGTGTATGAATCACGTCGTCAAATCATACAAAAATCCAGCACATACTGCGCGATCATGTGGGGCACTCCGTCTCATAACGGGTCCCATAAGTGGTCTGCCCAATGGCATATGCTATGATCAATTACTACTCAAATCAAGCATACATATGATGCATATGTGCATGAGTCATGGGATTATACTAAGCATGTTCTAAAGCGATGAATAGTAACGAGTATGGGCCTATCAATGGGCCCTAAAGAGAGTTACAATACGGACATTTAACCAACATTGTACATATAATGTGGACGTCAAACCAACATTGTTCCCTAGGCACGACCCGTCATAAATATCATTACATGAACCATGAGAAACGTACAATGCAATGGACCCTAAAGACATCCGTTGGGCCTCGATCCATGGGCCATAGATACATCAAATGGGCCGAATTACATGAGCCTTACATTCATCAAATGGCTGCATTAATGGGCCTCACCAATGAGCCTTATGTACATTGCAATGGTCCATGACCCATGGGCCTTAAAATACATCAAAGTGGACCTCACTACTTGGGCCGTATATGTATCAAATGGGCTTAATCTTATGGCCTTATCAAATGGGCCTAATTCCCATGGGCTTTATATATATTAAATGGGTTGGATCCCATGGGCATTATATATGTCAAATGGGCCGAAACACAAGGGCCTTAGCGTATACCAAGATGGGCTCACTTGAACATAGATCTGACTCATTTTTAGCTCAAGAAATGAGTTTTCAAAATGGATAGACGGTGAGATGCAACACATGCATCATGGTGGGGGGTGGGTTCACATAGGGGCCCACCATCATACATATATACATATATATAATAAAATATATACAATATTATATATAATATAATATATATATATACACCATATGGATAGAGTGGATAGAACCCATAAATCATGGTGGGTCCCACTGTCCAAACGGTGGACAGTGTGGATAGTCACATACATCACAGTGGAGTCCACCCTCCAGACGGACGGTGGCAATATAACACATATATCACTGTGGGCTTCCCATGTGGGGCCCACTGTAATGCTTGCATGCCATCCAACCTGTTGATAAGGTCACGCAGACCTGGATGAAGAGAAAATACAAATTTCAGCTTGATCCAGATCTTCTGTGGGGCCCAAAAAGGATTTCAGTGGTAGACGTCCAATCTTACTGTTTCTTATGGTGTGGACCACCTAAGATCTGGATGATCCTCATATTTGGAGGGGGCCCTCCTCAGAGGGTGGGCCACCTTATGAACAGGTCAAATGGTAAATAAACATCAAGGTGGGGTCCAGACGGTCAGCCGTGGGACCCCCTGCGTACTCTGCAGCAACATCGTCTGCTGCCTCTTTTGCTATTTTTTTTAAAAAAAATCAATTTCTTTGTGGTTTTTCCTGTGTAGGTCCCACTTCAAGTAGATCCAATCCAGCCATTGGATTCGCCAGCCCATAACGAGTCTATCAAGACCAATATCAGCCATTTTTCAGCGTGTAATAAGAATCTGGGAAGGTTTCAATGGTAATGGTAATGTTTTTAAAACTATGGCCCACTAAATACCCGGATCATCCTCATTTTTCGGCTCAATGCCTAAAATGAGTCGGGGAAGGGGATGGACGGCTCGGATTGTATACATACATCAATGTGGGGCCTGCTTGAGTGACGTAGTCCAATGGCTTAAAAAAAATCAAGCCACATTTTTGTTTTCCTTCCATGTCCAGCATCCAGACGCTGGACGTTCCATTTCTTTTCTTATTTTTTTTTTTGTATAGGTGGGCCACCACAAAATGGGTGATGCATCTAAGATGGGCCCCACTCATGGAGGGCTTGGATAAAATACATATTTCATATGGGGCTCATTCAAGTGGGCCACATGACCTCATCAACATTCAAGAAAAATTAAATAAAAATGAGAGGGAGAGAGAGAGAAAAGTGGGACACACGTGTGATGGAGGGACACCGATACTACGGGCCCTCCATTTCAACCATCCAATCATACATCAATGGGTCCCATTGCATATGGGCCATCAAGTAAAAGATCAACGGTGGAGACCCTTTCTTCACCGAAATGGATGGTCTAGATGACCATTTATATAAAGAACTTAAACATCATGATGGGTCCATGGAGAATGGCCCCATCATAGATTGATCTTAAAATCAAAGTGGGCCATTGGCCACATTTAGGGTCCCAAAATGAGATCCACACCATTGATCGGTGGGCCTCACTTGACGCATCATAGAAATATGAAAATCTAGCTTATGGAAACACCCACCGCTTGATCTTCTCGGTCCGTTGGAAAGCTACACTCCTAGATCTTCACTTTGATGCTGGAGATGGAAAATGGATGGCTAGGATGATGGGTTTTGGAGATGGGAAGGTGGGCCTCACAAATGCATTTTTCTCTCCATGGAAAGATCTTGGACGTGGGATGCTATCCTTTGCTTGGGTTTGGTGTGAGAAAAGAGAGAGGGAGATGGGATGTAAGGAGGAGTGATGGGGTGATGGTTGATGGATGTGAGTGATGGGTGAGGTGATGTGTTAGTTGACTTTGGTGGTTGCTTGACTTGTGGAGAAAGAAAGCATGGTTGCTTTGTACTTGACATGAGAGGTGATTGATGGGATTGATTGATGTGATTGATTTGACACTTTGTAGAGATTCTCTTGGGAATGTAAACACGTGGTATTTTCTCAAAATAAACGCCGACCCACATCTCTTAATCAGGGTATCGGATCGGTGCGTGAGTCGCGGCATTGGAACTGCGGCGACGATGCGGTCACAATGATACAAGTCTCGGATTAAGTCGACTCAAATGTATAGGATACGAATTACGGTTGTGCGCAACGTCGACTACAGGTCACGGATTGCCTGAATTTGACGAGAAGGATCGCGGGAAGCGACGGAACAGTATGGATTAGGATACGGGTCTTACAATGAGCTAAGAAATAGCATAGCCTGTAGTTCATCATCCACAACCATCTTCATAGTAGAGAGTTGGTTCAATCTGTTACTGATCTCATTCATGTGCTCAGCCACAAAACCACCATATTTGAACTTGAGATTTATAAGTCATCTTATCAGAAAAATCTTATTATCGACTATCTTCCTCTCATCCAACCCTTTTAATTTCAACCATAGGTTAGCGACTGAGGTCTCCATAAACACATGGTGAAATACAAAATCATCCAGCCATTGTCTAATAAACTTTACCGCCTTCCAGTCCAACTTTATCATGCCCCAAACTTGGAAACTGGGCTCACAGAATTCCCGATTGTCGAATTCGATGCCGACAGCCTCCGTAATACCTCATTCTTGGCTCCTCGGCTCTTGGCTCCCGGCACTCATACGCCAGATTTCGATCCTGAGATCCTATAATGAGAATTTTTTAACGTACAATTATCTCGTAAGAAGCATAACCACAAGTTTACCCAAATCACAAAACAACATAATCATCACGTATCCACTAATATAAACAGTTGAATACAATGCTAAAAGGAATATATATATATATATATATATATATATATATATATATATATATATATATTAAAAATCAAAGCTCCAGAAGACAGCTACACACTCTAAGCTCAACGCTGCTACAATCTTATAAAAAGCTTAGAGGGTGGTGTAAGTGTGTGCGCAAGATAAGCGTGCTCAGAATGAAATATCAGAATAATATGAAAAATATAGTGGTAAGTCCATAAATACTATCAGCTTTATCCAGGCTATATAATGTAAAAATATAATAAGCCAATATCATATACTGAGGAAGTAATGTAGATCAGCTATGCAATGTGGAGACATAGTAAGCCAAATGCTCCATGTGCTGAGAATGCAGTGCAATATGCGATGTAAATGAAATGACTAAGTTAGAGTATGAAGTTGGGATGATAGTATGTAGTATCATAGGCTATGGGGTCCATCATAAGGAACTTCTATCCAAACCAGTCCCATACCTAAATTTGGATAGTCAGACTCAATGTGATAAACTCCTGATCTCAGGTTGGTCATGCACCCCAACCAAAATTCTAACCATTATAAAGGTACACATAACAATTAGTTGCACACCACTAGCCCGAGTGGATAGTAAATGAATAAATGAATGAGTAAAATATTAAGTAAGCAACTCATGTTCAATAAGTCCACATATCAGTAACATACATCTCTAGGATCATCACCGGGGTCTAGTACACCACCTGCCACCCCATTAAGCGTACAACTAGGTAAGTGAAAGAGACCTCACTATTTGCCTATTAATATTGGCTTGGCCCGTCGATAGTGGACCCATTTATGAGCTGGTCAGACTTAACCTAACATTGTCTACTCCGTCAAGTGAGTAACGCCACACCCCCTCCCAACCGACCACGACACAGTGAAAGATACAATCTATTGGTATACGACCATCATGCACTTATATATTGTCACGCCCCAGACTCGATAACCGAACCTCACAAGGAACCCGATGACCAGTTCTGGGGCGTGATAGGAGTTGGTATCAGATCATATCAAGTAATTTTGGAATAACTTGGGATAATATCACATATCTGCAACGAGCTTAGGACAAGTAGTGTCCCGAGTGTGTTTTCCTCATTTCGTTTGAGCCTTCAAGGATTTTAATTCCTAAGTGTCCATCTCCTTTATTCTTTCTGTAGACCATGTCGTCTAATCGAGGCACCCATGATGGTGACGTCCATGGCCGTGATGCCCATGGACATGGTTCTCATTCCGCTCCAGTGATCCGAGTGACCTTTCCTCCACCATCTGAGATTCTTGTTTTCCCTCTTGAGCCTGCCGTACCTATTCCTGAGGCTCCCGCCATACCTGTGCCTCCGTCAGAGGCCAGTGCTACCCCCACTTGTCTGGCGATTCCTGTAAGAGTTGAGCATCTCCAGCAGTTGATGCAGGTTGTCACTGATATTCTTCAAACCCGTCAGCCCATTCCTGAGACGCCCGGACAGGCGGAACAGGAGAGTGCGAGCCCCCTTTTGCGAGATTCGACTCTGCAGCGTGCTCTGTTGGCTGTATTTCTACTTCAGAGCGAGGCCGAGTGGACTGGTTCGTAGAGGGTTCGTGATCAGAGGAGAGACTGGAAGAGGCGGGCCCCCTCTAATAGCTCCCGGCAGCGTCGACAGCGGCAGAGGTGCGTAGCCTATCGAGCCGCCAGAGCATCAGCATCGCATATAGCAGCTTCTTCTTCTAGGCCCTTTTCTGGCATTTGTTATGGATGTGGGAAGACAGGACACTGTAGGCTCGAGTGCCCTCTTCCTTTGCAGCAGCGACAGTGGCTCCCACCACCGAGATCCCGACAGCAGCCGAGACTGCAGGATGGACCTTCGCAGCGACCACTGTAACAGTAGAGACCACAGATGCAAAGGAGACAGATACCTCCCTAGCCTCCTCAGGCTTGATTTTGCGCGACTCAGCAGGACTCTTAGTTATTAGGGGAGTTATTATGGGTATTCTCCTTGTGTTTGTATGTAAGTCTTGTATTTTGGTGCATCGTACCTCTTTTGTATCCAAGGGCTTTTGTTTGATCAGATTTCTATTAGAGCTTGTCGTAAGAGATTGTCAGTATCAACATTTTTTTTAGAAGATCGCTGTTTTAGGTCGATGATATTATCGTGTTCCTTTTTGGATGATGAGTTGTTCTTACCTGCTGAATAGTTTTATATTGCCAACGTCGGGCTTGTTTTGTTGTCAAGGCCGATCATCTGAGACCCCCTAGTCCCTTGCAACCGTTGAGTGTTGTAGAGTGAAAGTGGGAGCACGTATCGATGGATCTCATCGTAGGTTTGCCATGATTAGGGAGCGTTATCCCTATTTGTTCGATGATTGATACATATACGAAGATGCTATGCATTTTTTTTGTTTTAGTTTTGTTAATTTTGAGGATGAAATTTTTTTGTTGGTGGGGAGGGTTGTGAGACCCGACCCAAGTTTACATGTGTGCATGTGTGTGTGTAAGTATGCATTTCATTTCTTGTGGTCTCGCGGTCCTATCGGTTGAATTTCGGTGACCCTCAACCCTCAGATAGTGTTGCGGTCATCCTTGAGTCTGGTCATGTAGACCCGACTCGGATCGATCTGAGATCTATGCCTTTGTGACCGCATTTTTGTTGCGGTTTCAACGCCGCGTCTTGTGCGTCCATCCGATATGTGGATCATAAGTTGTGTACGTTTCATTATATGACCCATGATTTCGATCATGTGGCCCACCTTAGAGTGGTGCATGTGGCCCACACTCCCTCTTTTGCACAAGTTCCAACACACACTACACACACCACCTAAATCTCCATAACTCACACTACCAAGACCTCACACACCACCCACACCTAACCTACCCTAGCAACATTGTTTGTATCACCATAGGTTAATGATTACTTTCCTTAAAAAATATTTTTTCTCTCTTTTTCTCTCATTTCTCTCTCTCTTCTCTTCTTCTCTAGCAATTTTCCTCCATTTCTCCAGCCCATTTTCCTCTATTTTTCCAGCCACCTTCCTCCTTAATCCCCCACCATCTAACCCTTGAAACCTCATCTCCACCATTGATCCATCTCCCTTGGTGCTAAAGAACCTTAGTGTGAAAGTTTGGTGGTCATCTTTGAGGTGGGTGCTTTCTTCATCAAGTAAATCTTTTCTCTCCTCATGTAATCTCTTTCCTCTCTCTCATTTGGATGTGTAGGACCTACCAATTAATGGTGGAGATCTTACACAATCATCTAGATGTGGCCATGAGGCCCACATTGTACATGCATGTCCATGCATGAGATTCTTCCCTTGATGGACCCCTTGCATGTGGATTTCTCTTATTTTTCTAAGTATGATGGGTCATCTAGGCCCTTGCATGTGGCTGGGATGGCATCCCAACCACTCATTTCAAAGATCTAAGCCATGCATCATAAGATCTAGTTGTACAATGTGTTTATATTATTGTTTATGGTTGTGATTGTGTGGGGACGGCTTAATAGTGGCGGAGCCCTCCCCTGATGGCCGGATGCTCTTCCTTCTCTTTCCTTAGTTAGAAATCTGATGATATTATGTATGGTCCACTTAGTGGTCCTGGATTGCCCAAAGAAAAAAGCCTAGGAAGAAAGGGACATCTATATTCAATTTACACCATGGTTTAGATGCCTCTTTTTGCCACCTTAAATGTTCTTGTAAGGGTGAAAATTTGAGAATTTGTTCTGAAAAATTGTGGGGCCCACTAGGGTGGGCCATAACACCCAATTTATGGGCCAATCCCTTCCTTAATAGGCCCATAAATTTGTTTTATTCCATGCATGCATTGCTGTCCAGAAATTTCTGGACAATTTTTTTTTGTTGGACTTGGGCTTGAAATTGGGACTGATTAGGAAACCTTTTGTACCCATCAAATATATTTTGCTGAAATTTTGGGATCTCATCTTCATGTGCCCCACATTTCAACCCCATCGAATCTTGATAGAGGTCCCAAAAGTGTGGTCCAAGTGGGGTGGACAGTCTAGATTTTCTGCACTGTTCTAGAAACATTACACCCTAGACAGGTTGCAAAATTTGAAATTTATTAAAATATTTATGGGTGTCTAAAAATTTTAAAAATTTATAGGGATGTGGTCTATCCTTGGTAAGAAATACCTGCAAAATTTTAGGGCCAATGGACCCCATTTGGGCATCTAAACGGGTGGTCCAACATACTGGACTGCCAGAAACATTCTGCTATGCAGTCCAGCAGTATAGTTTCATAAAAATAAAAATTTAAAAATATTTTTTTAAAAGGTGGGCCATATTTCTGAGCTCCATGTTAATTTATTCTTAATGAGGGACCTTGGGTCCAAATTTCATAAATTTGGGAGGCTCAGAATCTACCCATTTGGGTGGCCCAAATTTAGAACAGTTATATTCTAGCAATAGTTCATCCTGGACAGATTACATTCTTAAAATTAATTAAAATACTTTCGAGTTTTTAAAAATTATAAAATTTTTTAAAGATGTGTCAAACTCATGTTAGGACCTACCTACAAAATTTTGGAGCCATTGGACGCCTGTACACACTATGGTGGTGGCTGGACTGGCCCACTATTATATGGTGACCAGATCAGTCCGAGATTCAGGACAGATTGTTTTATTTGAGTTAATTAAAATAGTTTTAGATGTCCAAAAATTATAAAATTTTATGGGAGTGTGGTATACCCATGGAAGGACCACCCTATAAATTTTTAGGGCCATTGGGCCTCTGTACCGACCGTAGTGTGGCCCGTAATTTGGACCAGTTTTGGGTCAAATACCTAGGCACACCCTTATCTTGGGTTGCTGGGCCTGCATTCTAATGGCATGGCCCACTTGAAGTAAGTGTTGTATATCTCTCTTTTATTTGGTGGTGCCCACTATGATATATGTGGATCACCATGGGTCAATAACCCATCTAAATTAAATAAATTTTTGGACTCCAGCAGGCCCAGGAAATGGGTGGACTGGAATTCCAACAATGGGCCCAAAATTTGCTACATGGTTGATTGTTTAGAAACTATTGTGGCATACCAGATTTAAGAGAGTGTTGCACACACTCCTTGCTTTCCTCCCTTAGACATTTTAGGCTTAATGAGTACCCCCTTGAGGGCCACCTTTGTGGTGATTTTGTGGGCTAGCCTGAACCAGAATTTTTAATAGTCTTATACGCTCAATGGGCTGGGAGATTCTTTCTTAAGCCCAAGATTGTGCAAGGGCTGACCTTATTGATTTACGAACCCAATGGGCTACCTATAAGCTAACCATGTGTATTAATGGGCCTTGATGCCCTCATGAAGTGTTTAATTATGGGCTGACTTGCAAAGCCCACATAAATGCATATTGTGGAGGGCCTTGTTAAGTCTTTGTCTGATGAGGCAAGGCCCACCCTATCGGTATAGGTCTCTCCCTTATGTATTCTTAGACTTATGGGCTGACCTCTATTCCATCATAATGAAGGAATTGGATGACTTTTTTTTTGGCCCCATTATGTAATATTATATATGCATAGCCGCCCTTTTTGTGGTAGTGATTAGGCCTTGTGGACACAGTTCTTTTGGATAGGCCCATTGATCATAGGCCTATACTCTCCCATCTATTGTGATGGGATTAAGGGCAATAATATGCAAGGAGTTGGGCTCTTCACTGCCTACTAAATTGACCTTGTACTTGGGCCAAAAGTGAGGCCCAACTCACTTGTGTTAAATGTAAAACTTGCTCATGTTAATGAATTACTGGGCTTCCCATGAAGCCCACCACAATATGTGAAATTATGACCTTTGTGGTTGGGCACAAACCATACTTGAGGGTCCACTATCTGGCCTATAAGTTGGGTTTGGTGTATGGCCCATTAGGCCATGCATTACGTGGGCTTTAGACCTTATATTATATGAGTAGTGGCGGGCTACCTCTTGGAAGCCAGTTGAGGTTGAACGTCCTGCTGGGTGATCCTAAGGTAGGCCCATGAGTTTCTTTATAGATGGTTAAAGGCCCACCATGGACCCTAGGCCATTGTTTAGAGCTTAATGTGTATGTTTGTAGAGCCTACCTTAACGCATGTTTGGTCCAGGCCATCCAAGCCTTGGATCGCCCGATTATGGATGCACTGTCTGTCTTGGGTTACTGTTGGACTCACAATCCAGTAACAGGCCCACTTGATCTTTTTATAATATATACGCACTCTCCATCTGGTGGGATCCCCTAGCGAATATAGTTGGCTTCCATGAGATTATTTCCATATAGTCAACTGATTTCTGGACCTTAGCAGGTCTTGGAAGTTAAACTGGCCAAAAGTTTATCAAAGGGCCTTAATGTAAAATTTTATGGTTAAAACTTTATTTGGCTGCAGGGCCCACCATTTGAGAACTTGTGTACATGTTGCATGCTAATATTTTCTTATAATCTTTGGACTTAATCAGTGTATTCTTTTGGGTCACCTTTAATGATTAGATGAGGACTCCATCTTAGATCAGATTTTTAGGGCATCCCATGGGCCCAGAGTGGGCAGGGTCATCCCAGATTGGCCCAACCGTATATTGGGCCGACTTCCACCATTTTGATGGACTTGTGGGTTAAGACAACGATAGTTTTGGGCCCTTTGTTGCCCATTTAAATTGCTAAGTTATTGGGCTGATGTAGTTGGGCCCATTTCTTCCAAGCTTAAACTTATTTTCGGGCCGTATATTGTGTACGCGGGCTGCCCAACAAGTCCAACTTAATGCATGGATTTTATGGCTATTGGAAATTGAGCCTTAGGCCTTGATTTCCCTCTTGGGGCCTATGTTGTTAAAGGTGGTATTATATCCTTTTCTCATGGCCTATTATGAGGAATATATATGTATGTGGTTACTTGTGTTTTTATCTAAATGTAAGCCTTAGGCCTTCTATCCATATAGTTCATGGTTGATATACCTTTTTGGAAAATGATGGTTAAATGTCCTCATTATGGACCCCTCTAGGCCCGATTATATCTAAATGTGATTAGATGCTCATCTTAAACTCTTGCTAGACTCACTTCTGTATTACTTAGACACATAGTTTGTATGCTTAGTCTCGTGGGCTACCCCAGGTAAATGGGCCCCCACTAGAGGTTGGATTCCTTAAAGATATTGTCTAAGTACCTAGTCTTGGTCCCTTCTTGGATAGGAGGAGTATAATACTTTGTATATCACCACATAATGCGTCTAGACTCATCTTCATGGCCCATGTACATCATTGTATGCTTGGTCGATACTATGTATGTGTGGTCATATTGTGTCATTGGACATTGCATGATACTTTTCCCGAGGGACGTAGTATCCCCTATTGAGCACGTTAGATGCTTAGGATTGATGCATAGTTGATTGTGTGATTCATGCATCTGGTATTGCATAGCATATGAGCATTATCGCCCTTGCTTCATCAGGGTTGTAGCCTCCACAGATACATCGTGGATGGCCATGTTTGGACATCGGAAATGTTACTTGAGTATACCGGGTGCATAGGATGCCCATGTGTGAAATTTTCAAAACTTCCATGGTACCAAGGATCTGCTCCAGCGCCGTGACTGAGTGGTATATATGAGCGCATGAAGGCCTTATACCGTTAGGCCGCGACTCCCACTGTCGTGTACTGGGTTGGATAGGGGTGTGGCCTTACTCGCCTAATGTAAGAGGGCATTGTTAGGCTGAGTCTGACCAGTTCATGAATAGGTCCGCTACCTTCAGGCCTTGTTGGTGATTGGCTGTTCACATGCGGGTAGTGAAGTCTCTTACGCTCGATTGAATGTGCGGGGTCTGTAGAGCGGCAGTCATCCAGTAATGTAATGGACCCCGGTGATTTCCTTATGATGGAAATGTACATGATATGTGGATTAGATATGAGCATTGGCATTACTTCGCATTATTGCATTTGCATCGGCTGTATAAGCCTCATATTGCATCGCCTTGGCATTTTACACAGTACTCATTGCATTACATTATGCATTGCACTATATAGCCTTAGTATGGTTTCCTGCATTATCATACTGCCTTGGTATAGCTTCTTGTGTTCATGATAGCCTTGGTAAGGCTCGTGGTATTAGTATTGATCGTGACTCCCTTCTGCATTTTCTATCTTCTTCTGAGCACCATTATCACACACTTTCACCACCCTCTAAGCTTTCTATAAGCTTATGCACGATTGATGCGTGCAGGAGATCGTGAGTTGGCGTCTTAGTAGAGGAGCTTGGATAGGTGTACGAGCTGAGGACCCAGTGTTGCAGATTCTCTTCCTTCTTTCTTCTGTTATCTTATGTATGTCCTTTTGAACTTGATGTAAGCTTGTAAAAGTTTCAAATTCATAGTGAATTTTGTGATGTGTGCCTTTGTTATTCTCAGATTTACTTATTGTGATCTTATGTATGCTCGTATTGGAAATGATTTTATTGTTGTGAAAATCCTCCTTGTAGGATCCCAGGATCGGAACCTGCCTCAGGATCCGAGAATGGGGTACTACGGAGGCTGCTGCGGCCAGAACCGGACATCGGGTTCCTTGTGAGGTCTGGTTACCGAGTCTGGGGCGTGACAGGAGTGTAATAGGCCATAAAAAGATAAAATATCACCTGGAGTAGCCATTCCAAGGGAGTACTCCTGTTAGCCTTCCCGAGTGTGTTATGGTATAACAAGGATTGGCTGTACAGAGGGGTATGCCATGGTATTATAACGGTACTTGGGATACAAGCTATATGGTCAGAATGAAATTTTGTTCGGATTGTATCCCCATCTTTTCATAACCGGTCATTCTGCCATTTCCAAGGATTTTCATAACCGGTTATAATACATCTAAATGCCGTGACCGAGTGGGCAGCAATGCCCACTTACTGTACCGGTCTTACATACTATACCGTTACACAATCAACTTATCAATCGTGGATGACCCTGAAAATTTTATGGGGGTGTGACCCACACATGTAAGGACTACCTTATAAATTTTCAGGGCCATCGGGCCTCTGTACCGACTGTGGTGTGGCCTGCAATTTGGACCAGTTTTGGGTTAAATACCCAGGCACACCCTTACATTGGGTTGCTGGGCCTACATTCTAATGGCATGGCCCACTTGAAGTAAGTATTGTATATCTCTCTTTTATCTGGTGAGGCCCACTATGGATCACCATGGGTCAGTAACTCATCTAAATTAAATAAATTTCTGGACTCCAGTAGGCCCAGGAAATGGGTGGGCTGGAATTCCAACAAGGGGCCCAAAATTTGCTACATGGTTGATTATTTAGGAACTATTGTGGCGCACCAGATTTGAGAGTATTGCACACACTCCTTGCTTTCCTCCCTTAGACATTTTAGGCTTAATGAGTACCCCCTTAAGGGCCACCTTTGTAGTGATTTTGTGGGCTAGCCTTAACCAGAATTTTTAATAGTCTTATAGGCTCAATGGGCTGGGAGATTCTTTCTTAAGCCCAAGATTGTACAAGGGCTGACCTTATTGATTTACGAACCCAATGGGCTATCTATAAGCTGACCATGTGTATTAGTGGACCTTAATGCCCTCATGAAGTGTTTAATTATGGGTTGACTTGCAAAGCCCACATAAATGCATATTATGGAGGGCCTTGTTAAGTCTTTGTCTGATGAGGCAAGGCCCACCCTATCGGTATAGGTCTCTCCCTTGTGTATTCTTAGACTTATGGGCTGACCTCTAGTCCACCATAATGTATGAATTAAATGACTTTTGTTTTGGGCCATTTCCTTAGGGCCCATTATGTAATATAGTATATGCATGACCACCCCTTTTGTGGCAGTGATTAGGCCTTTTGGACTCAGTTCTTTTGGATAGGCCCATTGATCTTAGGCCTATCCTCTCCCATCTATTGTGACGGGATTAAGGGCAATAATATGCAAGGAGTTGGGCTCTTGGCTGCCTACTAAATTGACCTTGTACTTGGGCTAAAAGTGAGGCCCAACTCACTTGTGTTAAATGTAAAACTTGCTTATGTAAATGAATTACTGGGCTGCCCATGAAGCACACCACAATATGTGGAATTATGACCTTTGTGATTGGGCCCAAACCTTACTTGAGGGTCCACTATCTGGCGTATAAGTTGGGCTTGGTGTATGGCCCATTAGGCCATGCATTACGTGGGCTTTAGACCTTATACTATATGCGTAGTGGCGGGCTACCTCTTGGAAGCCAGTTGAGGTTGAACGTCCTCGTGGGTGATCCTAAGGTAGGCCCATGGGTTTCTCTATGGATGGTTAAAGGCCCACCATGGACCCTAGGCCATTTGTTTAGAGCTTAATGTGTATGTATGTGGAACCTACCTTCACGAATGTTTGGTCCAGGCCATCCAAGCCTTGGATCGCCCGATTATGGATGCACTGTCTGTCTTGGGTTACTGCTGGACTCACAATCCAGTAACAGGCCCCCTTGATCTTTTCATAATATATATGCACTCTCCATCTGGTGGGGTCCCCCAGTGAATATAGTTGGCTTTCATGAGATTATTTCCACATAGTCAACTGATTTCTAGACCTTAGCAGGTCTTGGAAGTTAAATTGGCCAAAAGTTTATCAAAGGGCCTTAATGTAAAATTTTATGGTGAAAACTTTATTTGGCTGCGGGGCCCACCATTTGAGAACTTGTATACATGTTGCATGCTTATATTTTCTTATAATCTTTGGGCTTAATCAGTGTATTCTTTTGGGTCACCTTTAATGATTAGATGAGGACTCCATCTTAGATCAGATTTTTTGGGGCATCCCATGGGCCCAGAGTGGGCAGGGTCGTCCCAGATTGGTCCAACCGTATATTGGGCCGACTTCCACCATTTTGATGGACTTGTGGGCTAAGATAAGGATAGTATTGGGCCCTTGGTTGCCCACTTAAATTGCTAGTTATTGGGCTGATGTAGTTGGGCCCATTTCCTCCAAAATGAAACTTATTTTCGGGCCGTATATTGTGTACGCGGGCTGCCCACCAAGTCCAACTTAATGCATGGATTTTATGACTATTGGAAATTGAGCCTTGGACCTTGATTTTCCTCTTGGGGCCCATGTTGTTAAAGGGGGTATTATATCCTTTTTTCATGGCCTATTACGAGGAATATATATGTATGTGGTTACCTATGTTTTTATCTAAATGTAGGCCTTGGGCCTTCTATGCATATAGTTCATGGTTGATATGACTTTTTGGGAAATGACGGTTAAATGTCCCCATTATGGACACCTCTAGGCCCGGTTATATCTAAATGTGATTAGATGCTCATCTTCAACTCTTGCTAGACTCAGTTCTGTAAACTAAGCATACAATGATGTACATGGGCCATGAAGATGGGTCTAGACACATTATACAGCGATATACAAAGTCGTAAACTCCTCCTATCCAAGAAGGGACCAAGACTAGGTACTTAGATAATATCCTTAAGGAATCCAACCTCTAGTGGGGGCCCATTTACCTGGGGTAGCCCACGAGACTAAGCATATAAAGTATGTGTCTAAGTAATACAGAAGTGAGTCTAGCAAGAGTTTAAGATGAGCATCTAATCACATTTAGATATAATCGGGCCTAGAGGGGTCCATAATGAGGACATTTAACCGCCATTTCCCAAAAAGGCATATCAACCATGAACTATATGGATAGAAGGCCCAAGGCCTACATTTAGATAAAAACACAGGTAACCACATACATATATATTCCTCATAATAGGCCATGAGAAAAGGATATAATACCACCTCTAACAACATGGGCCCCAAGAGGGAAATCAAGGTCTAAGGCTCAATTTCCAATAGCCATAGAATCCATGCATTGAGTTAGACTTGGTGGGCAGCCCGCATACATGATATACGAATAAATAAGCTTAAATTTGGATGAAATGGGCCCAACTACATCAACCCAATAACTTAGTAATTTAAGTGGGCAACCAAGGACCCAATACTATCTTTGTCTTAGCCCACAAGTCCATCAAAATGGTGGAAGTCGGCCCAATATACGGTTGGACCAATCTGGGACGACCCTGCCCACTCTGGGCCCATGGGATGTCCCAAAAATCTGATCTAAGATGGAGTCCTCATCTAATCATTAAAGGTGACCCAAAAGAATACACTGATTAAGCCTAAAGATTATAAGAAAACATAAGCATGCAACATGTATACAAGTTCTCAAATGGAGGGCCCCGCAACCAAATAAAGTTTTCACCATAAAATTTTACATTAAGGCCTTTTGATAAACTTTTGGCCAGTTTAACTTCCAAGACCTGCTAAGGTCCAGAAATCAGTTGATTATGTGGAAATAATCTCATGAAAGCCAACTATATTCACTGGGGGACCCCACCAGATGGAGAGTGCATATATATTATGAAAAGATCAAGGGGGCCTGTTACTGGATTGTGAGTCCAGCAGTAACCCAAGACAGACAGTGCATCCATAATCGGGCGATCCAAGGCTTGGATGGCCTGGACCAAACATTCGTGAAGGTAGGTTCCACATACATACACATTAAGCTCTAAACAAATGGCCTAGGGTCCATGGTGGGCCTTTAACCATCCATAGAGAAACCCATGGGCCTACCTTAGGATCACCCACGAGGACGTTCAACCTCAACTGGCTTCCAAGAGGTAGCCCGCCACTACTCATATAGTATAAGGTCTAAAGCCCACGTAATGCATGGCCTAATGGGCCATACACCAAGCCCAACTTATACGCCAGATAGTGGACCCTCAAGTAAGGTTTGGGCCCAATCACAAAGGTCATAATTCCACATATTGTGGTGGGCTTCATGGGCAGCCCAGTAATTCATTTACATAAGCAAGTTTTACATTTAACACAAGTGAGTTGGGCCTCACTTTTGGCCCAAGTACAAGGTCAATTTAGTAGGCAGCCAAGAGCCCAACTCTTTGCATATTATTGCCCTTAATTCCATCATAATAGATGGGAGAGGATAAGCCTAAGATCAATGGGCCTATCCAAAAGAACTGAGTCCAAAAGGCCTAATCACTGCCACAAAAGGGGTGGCCATGCATATACTATATTACATAATGGGCCCTAAGAAAATGGCCCAAAATAAAAGTCATTCAATTCATACATTATGGTGCATTTAAGGACAACCCATAAGTCCAAGAATACACAAGGGAGAGACCTATACCGATAGGGTGGGCCTTGCCTCATCAGACAAAAACTTAACAAGGCCCTCCACAATATGCATTTATGTGGGCTTTGCAAGTCAGACCATAATTAAACACTTCATGAGGGCATCAATGCCCATTAATACACATGGTCAGTTTATAGATAGCCCATTGGGTTCGTAAATCAATAAGGTCAGCCCTTGCACAATCTTGGGCTTAAGAAAGAATCTCTCAGCCCATTGAGCCTATAAAACTATTAAAAATTCTGGTTAAGGGTAGCCCACAAAATCACCACAAAGGTGGCCCTCAAGGGGGTACTCATTAAGCCTAAAATATCTAAAGGAGGAAAGCAAAGAGTGTGTGCAACACTATTTCAAATCTGGTGTGCCACAATATTCCTAAACAATCAACCATGTAACAAATTTTGGGCCCCTTGCTGGAATTCCAGCCCACCCATTTCCTGGGCCTGCTGAAGTCCAAAAATTTATTTAATTTAGTTGGGTTACTGACCCATGGTGATCCATAGTGGGCCTCACCAGATAAAAGAGAGATATATAATACTTACTTCAAGTGGGCCATGCCTTTAGAATGCAGGCCCAGCAAACCAATGTAAGGGTGTGCCTGGGTATTTGACCCAAAACTGGTCCAAATTGCAGGCCACACCACGGTCGGTACAGAGGCCCGATGGCCCTAAAAATTTATAAGGTAGTCCTTACATGTGTGGGTCACACCCCCATAAAATTTTATAATTTTTGGATATCTAAAAGTATTTTAATTAATTCAAATAAAACAATCTGTCCTAAAAATCAGACTGGTCTGGACACCATATAATAGTGGGCCGGTCCAGCCACCACTATGGTGTGTACAGGCATCCAATGGCTCCAAAATTTTGGAAGTAGGTCTTAACTTGAGTTTAACACATCCTATAAATTTTTATAATTTTTAGATATTCAAAAGTATTTTAATAAATTTTAAGAATGTAATCTGTCTAGGATGAACTATTGCTGGAATGTAATTATTTTAAATTTGGGCCACCAAAATGGGTAGATTCTGGGCCTCCAAAATTCTTGAAATTTGAACCCAAGGTCCCTCATTAAGCATAAATTAACATGGAGCTCAAAAATATGGCCCACCTTTTAAGAAAATATTTTTTAAATTTTCTTTTTATGGAACTATACTGCTGGACTGCACAGCAGAATGTTTTTGTCAGTCCACTATGTTGAACCACCCGTTTAGATGGCCAAATGGGGTCCATTGGCCCTAAAATTTTGTAGGTATTTCTTATCAAGGGTGGACCACATCCCTGTAAATTTTTAGAATTTTTAGACACCGAAAAATATTTTAATAAATTTAAAATTGCCAACTTATCTAGGGTGGAATGTTGATGGAACAGTGCAGAAAATCAAGACTGTCCACCTCACTTGGACCACACTTTTGGGACCTCTATCAAGATTGGATGGGGTTGAAATTTGGGGCACATGAAGATGAGATCCCCAAATTTCAGAAAAATATATTTGATGAGTACAAAAGGTTTCTTAATCAGTCCCAATTTTAAGCCCAAGTCCAACAAAAAATCTGTCCAGAAATTTCTGGACAGCAATGCATGCATGGAATAAAATAAATTTATGGGCCTATTAAGGAAGGGATTGACCCATAAATTGAGTGTCATGGCCCACCTTAGTGGGCCCCACAATTTTTCAGAATAAACCCTCAAATTTCCATCCTTACAAGAACATTTAAGTGGCAAAAAGAGGCATCTAAACCATGGTATAGGTTTAGTATAGATGTCCCTTTCTTCCTAGGCTTTTTCTTTTGGGCAATCCAGGCCCACTAAGTGGACCACACATAATATCATCAGATTTCTAACTAAGGAAAGAGAAAGAAGAGCATCCGGCCATCAGGGGAGGGCTCCGCCACTATTAAGCCGTCCCCACACAATCACAACCACAAACAATAATATAAACACATTGTACAACTAGATCTTATGATGCATGGCTTAAATCTTTGAAATGAGTGGTTGGGATGTCATCCCAGCCACATGCAAGGGCCTAGATGACCCATCATACTTAGAAAAATAAGAGAAATCCACATGTAAGGGGTCCATCAAGGGAAGAATCCCATGCATGAAAATGCATGTACAATGTGGGCCTCATGGCCACATCTAGATGGTTGTGTAAGATCTCCACCATTAATTGGTGGGTCCTACACATCCAAATGAGAGAGAGGAAAGAGATTACATGAGGAGAGAAAATATTTACTTGATAAAGAAAGAACCCACCTTAAATATGACCACCAAACTTTCACACTAAGGTCCTTTAGCACCAAGGGAGATAGATCAATGGTGGAGAGGAGGTTTCAAGGGTTAGATGGTGGGGGATTAAGGAGGAAGGTGGCTAGAAAAATGGAGGAAAATGGGCTGGAGAAATGGAGAAAAATTACTAGAGAAGAAGAGAAGAGAGAGAAATGAGAGGGAAAGAGAGGAAAAATCTTTTTTAAGGAAAAATCATTAACCTATGGTGATACAAACAATGTTGCTAGGGTAGGTTAGGTGTGGGTGGTGTGTGAGGTCTTGGCAGTGTGAGTTATGGAGATTTAGGTGGTGTGTGTAGTGTGTGTTGAAACTTGTGCAAAAGAGGGAGTGTGGGCCACATGCACCACTCCAAGGTGGGCCGCATGATCGAAATCATGGGTCATAGAATGAAACGTACACAACTTATGATCCACATATCGGATGGACGCACAAGACGCGACGTTGAAACCGCGGTAATAATGCGGTCGGAATGGCATAGATCTCAGCTCGATCCGACTCGGGTCTACATGACCAGACTCAAGGATGACCGCAACACTATCTGAGGGTCGCGGGTCACCGAAATTCAACCGATAGGACCGCGAGACCACAAGAAATGAAATGCACACTTACACACACACATGCACACATGCAAACTTGGATCGGGTCTCACAACCCTCCCCGCCAACAAAAAAATTTCATCCTCGAAATTAACAAATTCAAAATAAAAAAATGCATAGCATCTTCGTATATGTATCAATCATCGAACAAATGGGGATAATGTGAGGCAGGATGACCGGTACAGCTTATCAATCGTGGATGGCCCTGAAAATTTGTTCGATAGTTGATTGTGTGATAGGTCTTACACAATCCGATGCCATTACTTGGAGAGATTATCCCCCTACCATTGTATCCCAAGTACCAACCATATACGAAGGGAGTACTCCTGTGTAAGACCAATCATCTCTAGAATGGAATAACAAAGAGAAGTGATTATGGAATAATCATATAGTGCTATTATGCCATATTACAATCATTCTCTTTGTTATGGTATCACATTATCGCCCCAGACTCGGTAACTAGACCGGTACAATATGGGGATTGTGATTGTTGGACCACCCATTACAGAGGGGTATGGGCCATTAGAACAACTATGGTGGGATACCAAATGGCATAATCGAAAAGTTATGGGCCGGCCCACTATTATATGTCAAATCATAAAATTACAGTCGGTACATTAACCTGTGGGCTAGCCTAGGTATATATACTATGTGGTGGTCTAGTTATAGACAGGTTAATACTATCAGTTGTGGTCTAGTTTTATAATGTGAGGGGATACCAAATTCGGTAATGTGTGGGCCGGCCCACAGACTTGATGAATTGGGGTATTACAATGGGCCATACCAAATCATAGGGATGTGTTAAACTCACACCAAATCAACGGCCCAATAGACAGGATACCAAATCATAGGGATGTGTTAAACTCACACCAATGGGCCGGCCCAAGAAAATCATAGGGCCGGCCCATTGTAATATCCCTATGAGGGGTATTATTATGGTATCCTGTCTATTGGGCTGGGCATAGTATGACCGGCTTATACTCACACTACCCAATTAGGGTATTACTATAGTATGCCTGGCCCAATAGACAGCCACCACCATAATGTGGTATTACACCAACTAGACCACAACTAGTGGCCCATAGTATACCCACCACCTGCCCACTATTGTCTATACATATGGTATGGTGGGATACCAACTTCATATAATAGTGGGCCGGCCCACTATTATACTATTTTCTCTGTAATTGGTGGGTCCTACACATCCAAATGAGAGAGAGGAAAGAGATTACATGAGGAGAGAAAAGATTTACTTGATGAAGAAAGCACCCACCTAGATAAACCTTGAAATTGGGACTGATAATAGTGGGCCGGTCCTACCACCACCATAGTGTGATACAGGCCCACTATTGGGTAGTGTTAGCAGTATTCCTAGACCGGTTGACAGTTGTATGAGCCATTGGATGCCTGTACACACTATGGGCCTCTAGTTACCGGTGATACATATAATAGTATACCGTTACCGGATTATCAGACCATCCCCATTTCTAAATGGAATACCGAACAACATAGTGGACTGATTATAGGGGAAAATGTGCCAGACTAATGGCATAATCGAACCAGTCCACCGGGCCACCCCTAAGTACAACAAAAAAATCTCGCACTCCACGCTCGTTTGCTGTTGCGGTGTTATCCCCATTTGTTCGATGATTGATACATATACGAAGATGCTATGTATTTTTTTTTGTTTTGGTTTTATTAATTTCGAGGGTGAAATTTTTTTGTCGGTGGGGAGGATTGTGAGACCCGACCCAAGTTTGCATGTGTGCATGTGTGTGTAAGTATGCATTCCATCCATCTTGGTTCCGCGGTCCTACCGGTCGAATCCCGGTGACCCGTGACCTTGGATAGTGTTTGCAGTCATCTATAAGTCCAGTCATGAAGACCTGACTCAGATCGAGTTAAAACATATGTCATTGCGACCGCATCGTCGTCGCGGTTCCAACGCCGCATCTTGTGCGTCCATCCGATATGTAGATCAAAAGTTATGTACATTTCATTATATGACCATTGATCATGTGGCCCACTTAGGTGGAGTGCATGAGTGGACAACCACCTCCCTTGGCACAAGTTCCAAGGTACACTACCCACACACTACACAAATATTCATAACTAACACCACTAACCAAAAACACCACCAAGAGACCTACTAAGCATAACACTTTGTTATTGTCACCATAGGCCATTATGGTTTCTCTAATCAAGGAGAGAGAGGCCATGATTGCCTCCCTACAACTCTATCTTTCCCTTCTCTCTCCCTCATTTTCTCTCCTTCTTTCTCCCTTTCAAAAAAATCCATCACCTCTTCCCTCCATTCCAACCCCTTCTCCTCCTTTTTCTTCTCAATCCCTCCATTGAAAACTCATCCCAACCATTGATCCATGTTACTTGGAGCCTATAGATGATGGTGATGTAAATTTCAAGGTTTATCTAGGTGGGTGCTTTCTTCATCAAGTAAATCTTTTCTCTCCTCATGAAATCTCTTTCCTCTCTCTCATTTGGATGTGTAGGACCCACCAATTAATGGTGGAGATCTTACACAACCATCTAAATGTAGCCATGAGGCCCACATTGTACATGCATGTCCATGCATGGGATTCTTCCCTTGATGGACCCCTTGCATGTGGATTTCTCTTATTTTTCTAAGTATGATGGGTCATCTAGGCCCTTGCATGTGGCTGGGATGACATCCCAGCCACTCATTTCAAAGATCTAAGCCATGCATCATAAGATCTACTTGTACAATGTGTTTATATTATTGTTTGTGGTTGTGATTGTGTACGGACGGCTCAATAGTGGCGGAGCCCTCCCCTGATGGCCAGATGCTATTCCTACTCTTTTCTTAGTTAGAAATCTGATGATATTATGTGTGGTCCACTTAGTGGGCCTGGATTGCCCAAAAGAAAAAGCATAGGAAGAAAGAGACATCTATACTCAACCTACACCATGGTTTAGATGCCTCTTTTTGTCACCTTAAATGTTCTTGTAAGGGTGAAAATTTGAGGATTTGTTCTGAAAAATTATAGGGCCCACTAAGGTCGACATGATACTCAATTTATGGGCCAATCCCTTCCTTAATAGGGCCATAAATTTGTTTTATTCCATGCATGCATTGCTGTCCAGAAATTTCTTGACAGATTTTTTTGTTGGATTTGGGCTTGAAATTGGGACTGATTAGGAAACCTTTTGTACCCATCAAATATATTTTTCTGAAATTTGGGGATCTCATCTTCATGTGCCCCGAATTTTAACCCCATCCAATCTTGATAGAGGTCCCAAAAGTGTGGTCCAAGTGGGGTAGACAGTCTGAATTTTCTACACTGTTCCAGCAACATTCCACCCTAGACAGGTTGACAATTTGAAATTTATTAAAATATTTCTGGGTGTCTAAAAATTCTGAAAATTTACAGGGATGTGGTCCACCCTTGGTAAGAAATACCAACAAAATTTTCAGGCCAATGAACCCCATTTGGGCATCTAAATGGGTGGTCCAATATAGTGGACTGCCAGAAACATTCTGCTGTGCAGTCCAGCAGTATAGTGCCATAAAAATAAAAATTTAAAAATATTTTCTCAGAAGGTGGCCCATATTTCTGAGCTCCATGTTAATTTAGGCTTAATGAGGGACCTTGGGTCCATATTTCAGGAATTTTGGAGGCCCAGAATCTACCCATTTGGGTGGCCCAAATTTAGAACAGTTACATTCCACCAATAGTTCATCCTGGACAGATTACATTCTTAAAATTTATTAAAATACGTTTGAGTGTCTAAAAATTATAAAAATTTATAGGGACTATTAAACTCAATTTAGGACCTACCTATAAAAATTTGGAGCCATTGGATGCCTGTCAACACCATAGTGGTGGCTGGACCGGCCCACTATTATATGGTGTCCAGATCAGTCCGAGTTTTAGTACAGATTGTTTTATTTGAATTAATTAAAATACTTTTAGATATCTAAAAATTATAAAATTTTATGGAGGTGTGACCCACACATGTAAGGACTACCCTATAAATTTTTAGGGCCATCGGGCCTCTGTACCGACCGTGGTGTGGCCTGCAATTTAGACCATTTTTGGGTCAAATACCCAGACACACCCTTATCTTGGGTTGCTGGGCCTGCATTCTAATGGCATGGCCCACTTGAAGTAAGTATTGTATATCTCTCTTTTATCTGGTGGGGCCCACTATGGATCATCATGGGTCAGTAACCCATCTAAATTAAATAAATTTCTGGACTCCAGCAGGCCCAGGAAATGGGTGGGCTGGAATTCCAGGAAGGGGCCCAAAATTTGCTAAATGGTTGATTGTTTAGGAACTATTGTGGCGCACCAGATTTGAGAGAGTATTGCACACACTCCTTGCTTTCCTTCCTTAGACTTTTTAGGCTTAATGAGTGCCCCTTGAGGCCTACCTTTATGGTGATTTTATGGGCTAGCCTTAATCAGAATTTTTAATAGTTTTATAGGCTCAATGGGCTGGGAGATTCTTTCTTGAGCCAAGATTGTGCAAGGGCTGACCTTATTGATTTACGAACCCAATGGGCTATCTATAAGCTGACCATGTGTATTAATGGGCCTTGATGCCCTCATGAAGTGTTTAATTATGGGCTGACTTGCAAAGCCCACATAAATGCATATTGTGGAGGGCCTTGTTAAGTCTTTGTCTGATGAGGCAAGGCCCACCCTATCGGTATAGGTCTCTCCCTTGTGTATTCTTGGCCTTATGGGCTCACCTCTAGTCCACCATAATGTATGAATTGAATGACTTTTATTTTGGTCCATTTCCTTAGGGCCGATTATATAATATAGTATATGCATGGTCACCCCTTTTGTGGCAGTGATTAGGCCTTTTGGACTCAGTTCTTTTGGATAGGCCCATTGATCTTAGGCCTATCCTCTCCCATCTATTGTGATGGGATTAAGGGCAATAATATGCAAGGAGTTGGGCTCTTAGCTACATACTAAATTGACCTTGTACTTGGGCCAAAAGTGAGGCCCAACTCACTTGTGTTAAATGTAAAACTTGCTCATGTAAATGAATTACTGGGCTGCCCATGAAGCCCACCACAATATGTGGAATTATGACCTTTGTGATTGGGCCCAAACCTTACTTGAGGGTCCACTATCTGGCGTATAAGTTGGGCTTGGTGTATGGCCCATTAGGCCATGCATTACGTGGGCTTTAGATCTTATACTATATGAGTAGTGGCAGGCTACCTCTTGGAAGCCAGTTGACGTTGAACGTCCTCCTGGGTGATCCTAAGGTAGGCACATGGGTTTCTCTATGGATGGTTAAAGGCCCACCATGGACCCTAGGCCATTTGTTTAGAGCTTAATGTGTATGTATGTGGAACCTGCCTTAACGCATGTTTGGTCCAGGCCATCCAAGCCTTGGATCACCCGATTATGGATGCACTGTCTGTCTTGGGTTACTGCTGGACTCACAATCCAGTAACAGGCTCACTTGATCTTTTCATAATATATAAGCACTCTCCATCTGGTGGGGTCCCCCAGCGAATATAGTTGGCTTTCATGAGATTATTTCCACATAGTCAACTGATTTCTGGACCTTAGCAGGTCTTGGAAGTTAAACTGGCCAAAAGTTTATCAAAGGGCCTTAATGTAAAATTTTATAGTGAAAACTTTATTTGGCTGCGTGGCCCACCATTTGAGAACTTGTATACATGTTGCATGCTCTCCTTATCTTAGCCCACAAGTCCATCAAAATGGTGGAAGTTGGCCCAATATATGGTTGGACCAAGCTAGGACGTTCTAACCCACTCTGGGCCAATGGGATACCCCAAAAATCTGATCTAAGATGGGGTCCTCATGTGATCACTAAAGGTGACCCAAAAGAATGCATTGATTAAGCCCAAAGACTATAAGAAAACATAAGCACGTAACACGTACACAAGTTCTCAATATGGTGGGCCCCACAGCCAAACAAAGTTTTAACCATACAATTTTAATTTAAGGCCCTTTCATAAACTTTTGGCCTGTTTGACTTCCTGGGCCTGCTAAGGTCTAGAAATTAGTCAAATAATCTCATGAAGGCAAAAAATAATCACAGGGGGCCCCACCAGATGGAGGGTGTGCATACATCATGAAAAGGTCAAGTGGGCCTGCTAATGGACTGAGAGTCCAGTAGCAACCCAAGGCAGAGAGTATCTCCATGATCGGACAATCCAAGCCTTAGACAACCTGGACCAAACATATGTTGAGGTAGGTTACACATACATACACATTAAGCTCTAAACAATGGCCTAGGGTCCATGGTAGGCCTTTAACCATCCATAAAGAAACCCATGGGCCTACCTTAGGATCACCCAGGAGGACGTTCAACCTCAACTGGCTTCTAAGGGGTAGCCCGCCACTACTCATATAGTATAAGGTCTAAAGCCCACGTAATGCATGGCCTAATGGGCCATACACCAAGTCCAACTTATACGCCAGATAGTGGACCCTCAAGTAAGGTTTGGGCCCAATCACAAAGGTTATAATTCCACATATTGTGGTGGGCTTCATGGGCAGCCCAGTAATTCATTTATATGAGCAAGTTTTACATTTAACACAAGTGAGTTGGGCCTCACTTTTGGCACAAGTACAAGGTCAATTTAGTACGCAGCCAAGAGCCTAACTTCTTGCATATTATTGCCCTTAATCCCATCACAATAGATGGGAGAGGATAGGCATAAGATCAATTGGCCTATCCAAAAAAACTGAGTCCAAAAGGCCTAATCACTGCCACAAAAGGGGTGGCCATGCATATACTATATTACATAATGGGCCCTAAGGAAATGGTCCAAAATAAAAGTCATTCAATTCATACATTATGGTGGACTAGAGGTCAGCCCATGAGTCCAAGAATACACAAGGGAGAGACCTATACCGATAGGGTGGGCCTTGTCTCATCAGACAAAGACTTAACAAGGCCCTCCACAATATGCATTTATGTGGGCTTTGCAAGTCAGCCCATAATTAAACACTTTATGAGGGCATCAAGGCCCATTAATACACATGGTCAGCTTTTAGATAGCCCACTGGGTTCGTAAATCAATAAGGTCAGCCCTTGCACAATCTTGGGCTTAAGAAAGAATCTCCCAGCCCATTGAGCCTATAAAACTATTACAAATTCTGGTTAAGGCTAGCCCACAAAATCACCACAAAGGTGGGCCTCAAGGGGGTACTCATTAAGCCTAAAATATCTAAGGGAGGAAAGCAAGGAGTGTGTGCAACACTCTCTTAAATCCGGTGTGCCACAATAGTTCCTAAACAATCAACCATGTAACAAATTTTGGGCCCCTTGCTGGAATTCCAGCCCACCCATTTCCTGTGCCTACTGGAGTCCAGAAATTTATTTAATTTAGATGGGTTAATGACCCATGGTGATCCATAGTGGGCCCCACCGAATAAAAGAGAGATATACAACACTTACTTCAAGTGGGCCATGCCATTAGAATGCAGACCCAGCAACCCAAGATACGGGTGTGCATGGGTATTTGACCCAAAACTTGTCAAAATTGCAGGCCACACCACGGTCGGTACAGAGGCTCGATGGCCCTGAAAATTTATAGGGTAGTCCTTACATGTGTGGGTCACACCTCCATAAAATTTTATAATTTTTAAACATTTAAAAGTATTTTAATTAATTCAAATAAAACAATCTGTCTTAAAACTCGGACTGATCTGGACACCATATAATAGTGGGCCAATCCAGCCACCACCATAGTGTGTATAGGCATCTAATGGCTCCAAAATTTTGTAGGTAGGTCCTAACTTGAGTTTAACATATCCTTATAAATGTTTACAATTTTTAGACACTAAAAAGTATTTTAATAAATTTTAAGAATGTAATCTATCTAGGATGAACTATTGCTGGAATGTAACTGTTCTAAATTTGGGCCACCCAAATGGGTAGATTCTGGGCCTCCAAAATTCTTGAAATTTAGACCCAAGGTTCCTCATTAAGCCTAAATTAACATGGAGCTCAGAAATATGGCCCACCTTCTGAGAAAATATTTTTAAAATTTTATTTTTATGGAACTATACTGTTGGACTGCACAACAGAATGTTTCTGGAATTCCACTATATAAGACCACCCGTTTAGATGCCCAAATGGGGTCCATTAGCCCTAAAATTTTGCAGATATTTCTTACCAAGGGTGGACCACATCTCTATAAATTTTTAGAATTTTTAAACACCTAGAAATATTTTAATAAATTTTGAATTTCCAACCTGTCTAGGGTGGAATGTTGCTGGAACAGTGCAGAAAATCAAGACTGTCCACCCCACTTGGACCACACTTTTGGGACCTCTATCAAGATTGGATGAGATTAAAATTTGGGACACATGAAGATGAGATCCCCAAATTTTAGAAAAATATATTTGATGGGTACAAAAGGTTTTCTAATCAGTCCTAATTTCAAGCCCAAGTCCAACAAAAAAATCTGTCCAGAAATTCTTGGACAGCAATGCATGCATGGAATAAAATAAATTTATGGGCCTATTAAGGAAGAGATTGGCCCATAAATTGGGTGTCATGGCCCACCCTAGTGGGCCCCACAATTTTTTCAGAACAAACTCTCAAATTTTCACCCTTACAAGAACATTTAAGATGGCAAAAAGAGGCATCTAAACCATGGTGTAGGTTGAATATAGATGTCCCTTTCTTCCTAGGCTTTTTCTTTTGGGCAATCCAGGCCCACTAAGTGGACCACACAAATATCCATAAATAACACCACTAACCAAAAACACCACCAAGAGACCTACTAAGCATAGCACTTTGTTATTGTCACCATAGGTCATTATGGTTTCTCTAACCAAGGAGAGAGAGGCCATGATTGCCTCCCTTCAACTCTCTCTTTCCCAAGGTGGTTTGATACAACTACCCATGATGAAGGTCAATCCTTGGAAGTACAACAATTTTCATAACCGGTCATGGTCTGATACCAAGTTTTATCACCGGTAACTAGACCACCCCCTGGGCCATTTTTAATACCCCTGACCATATAGCTTGGAATAATCACTTGGTATGGTATTATGGCATTCCTTACCGGTGATACATATAATACTATACCGTTCCTTGGAATAGTATATACGATAATATAGGTCTCTTGGGTCGGCCCACACATTACCGGATTTGGTATGGCCCATTGTAATACCCCAATTTTTCTATGGTGAGGGGTATCCCCTCATTGCCGGGCATACTATAGTATTACAATGGGCATTGTAATGTGTGGGCCGGGCATACTATAGTAATACCCCAATTTTTCTATGGTGAGGGGTATGCCCATTGTAATGTGTGGGCCGGCCCATTGGTGGTGGCTGTCTATTATAGACAGGATACCATTATAATATTACAATGGGCATTACAATGACCGGCTTATATTATAATATAGACAGGATACCATTATGGTGGTGGCTGTCTATTGGGTCGGGCATACTATAGTATTCCAAGGACGGGCCAAATTATAATACTATGGTGAGGGGTATGTATTTTCTCTGTAATGGGCCATACCCATCGCCAAATCTTTATATAATACCAAATCCGGTAATGTGTGGGCCGGCCCACTAATACATACCCCTCTATAATACCCATAGTTGGTATGGCCCATTGTAATGTGTATCACCGGCGGTGGGTATCCCCATAGTTCCGGTTGACCAAAATTGTGAGGGGATACCAAATCCGGTACTCGGTAACTAGACAGTTTTCGCCCACTTCATATAATACCCCTCCGTAACAGTATAGTCTTATATGTATCAATCATCGAACAAATGGGGATAATGCTCAACTCTCTCTTTCCCATGATGGTTCTAAATTCTACACTCCAGAGTTGGTGCCCACTATGATATATGTAGATCAAAAGTTATGTACATTTCATTATATGACCATTGATTATGTGGCCCACTTAGGTGGAGTGCATGTGTGGACCACCACCTTCCTTAGCACAAGTTCCAAGATACACTACCCACACACTACACAAATATTCATAACTAACACCACTAACCAAAAACACCACCAAGAGACCTACTAAGCATAACACTTTGTTATTGTCACCATAAGCCATTATGGTTTCTCTAACCAAGGAGAGAGAGGCCATGATTGCCTCCCTACAAGTCTCTCTCTCTCTCTTTCCCTCTCATTTCTCTCTCTCTTCTCTTCTTCCTTAGCAACTTCCCTCCAAAAAAATCCAGCACCTCTTCCCTCCATTCCAGCCCCTTCTCCTCCTTTTTCTTCTCAATCCCTCCATTGAAAACTCATCCCAACCATTGATCTATGTTGCTTGGAGCCTCTAGATGATGATGATGTAAATTTTAAGGTTTATCTAGGTGGGTGCTTTCTTCATCAAGTAAATCTTTTCTCTCCTCATGTAATCTCTTTCCTCTCTCTCATTTGGATGTGTAGGACCCACCAATTAATGGTAGAGATCTTACACAACCATCTAGATGTGGCCATGAGGCCTACATTGTACATGCATGTCCATGCATGGGATTCTTCCCTTGATGGACCCCTTACATGTGAATTTCTCTTATTTTTCTAAGTATGATGGGTCATCTAGGCCCTTGCATGTGGCTGGGATGGCATCCCAACCACTCATTTCAAAGATCTAAGCCATGCATCATAAGATCTAGTTGTACAATGTGTTTATATTATTGTTTGTGGTTATGATTGTACGGGGACGGCTTAATAGTAGTGGAGCCCTCCCCTGATAGCCGGATGCTCTTCCTTCTCTTTTCTTAGTTAGAAATCTGATGATATTATGTGTGGTCCACTTAGTAGGCCTGGATTGCCCAAAAGAAAAAGCTTAGGAAGAAAGGGACATCTATACTCAACCTACACCATGGTTTAGATGCCTCTTTTTGCCACCTTAAATGTTCTTGTAAGGGTGAAAATTTGAGGGTTTGTTCTGAAAAATTGTGGGGCCCACTAGGGTGGGCCATGACACCCAATTTATGGGCCAATCCCTTCCTTAATAGGCCCATAAATTTGTTTTATTCCATGCATGCATTGCTGTCCAGAAATTTCTGGATAGATTTGTTTTGTTGGACTTGAGCTTAAAATTGGGACTGATTAGGAAACCTTTTATACCCATCAAATATATTTTTTTGAAATTTGGGGGTATCATATTCATGTGCCCCAAATTTCAACCCCATCCAATCTTGATAGCGGTCCCCAAAGTGTGGTCCAAGTGGGGTGGACAGTCTGGATTTTCTGCACTGTTCCAGCAACATTCCACCCTAGACAGGTTGGCAATTCAAAATTTATTAAAATATTTTTGGATGTCTAAAAATTCTACAAATTTATAGGGATGTGGTCCACCCTTGTTAAGAAATACCTGCAAAATTTTAGGGCCAATGGACCCCATTTTGGCATCTAAACGGGTGGTCCAACATAGTGGACTGCCAGAAACATTCTACTGTGCAGTCCAACAGTATAGTTCCATAAAAATAAAATTTTAAAAATATTTTCTCAGAAGGTGGGCCATATTTCTGAGCTCCATGTTAATTTAGGCTTAATGAGGGGCCTTGGATCTAAATTTCAAGAATTTTTGAGGCCCAGAATCTACCCATTTGGGTGGCCCAAATTTAGAACAGTTACATTCAAGCAATAGTTCATCCTGTACAGATTACATTCTTAAAACTTATTAAAATACTTTTGAGTGTTTAAAAATTATAAAAATTTATAGGAATATTTTAAACTCAATTTAGGACCTACCTACAAAATTTTGGAGCCATTGGATGCCTGTACACACTATGGTGGTGGCTAGACCGGCCCACTATTATATGGTGTCCCGATCAGTCCGAGATTCAGGACAGATTATTTTATTTGAATTAATTAAAATAGTTTTATATGTCCAAAAATTATAAAATTTTATGGGAGTATGTTATACCCATGGAAGGACCACTCTATAAATTTTTAGGACCATCGGGCCTCTGTACCGATCGTAGTGGGGCCTGCAATTTGGACTAGTTTTGGGTCAAATACCCATGCACACCCTTACCTTGGGTTGCTGGGCCTGCATTCTAATGGCATGGCCCACTTGAAGTAAGTGTTGTATATCTCTCTTTTATCTGGTGGTGCCCACTATGATATATGTGGATTACCATGGGTCAATAACCCATTTAAATTAAATAAATTTCTGGACTCTAGCAGGCCCAGGAAATGGGTGGGCTGGAATTCCAACAATGGGCCCAAAATTTGCTCCATGGTTGATTATTTAGGAACTATTGTGGCATACCAGATTTGAGAGAGTGTTGCACACACTCCTTGCTTTCCTTTCCTAGAATTTTTGAGCTTAATGAGTACCCCTTGAGGCCCACCTTTGTGGTGATTTTGGGGGCTAGCCTTAACCAGAATTTTTAATAGTCTTATAGGCTCAATGGGCTGGAAGATTCTTTCTTAAGCCCAATATTGTGCAAGGGCTGACCTTATTGATTTACGAACCTAATAGGCTATTTATAAGCTGACCATGTGTATTAATGGGCCTTGATTCCCTCATGAAGTGTTTAATTATGGGCTGACTTGCAAAGCCCACATAAATGCATATTGTGGAGGGCCTTGTTAAGTCTTTGTCTGATGAGGCAAGGCCCACCCTATCAGTATAGGTCTCTCCCTTGTGTATTCTTGGACTTATGGGCTGACCTCTAGTCCACCATAATGTATGAATTGAATGACTTTTGTTTTGGGCCATTTCCTTAGGGCCCATTATGTAATATAGTATATGCATGGCCACCCCTTTTGTGGCAGTGATTAGGCCTTTTGGACTCAGTTCTTTTGGATAGGCCCATTGATCTTATGCCTATACTCTCCCATCTATTGTGATGGGATTAAGGGCAATAATATGCAAGGAGTTGGGCTCTTGGCTGCCTACTAAATTGACCTTGTACTTGGGCCAAAAGTGAGGCCCAACTCACTTGTGTTAAATGTAAAACTTGCTCATGTAAATGAATTACTGGGCTGCCCATGAATCCCACCACAATATGTGAAATTATGACCTTTGTGATTGGGCCCAAAACTTACTTGAGGGTCCACTATCTAGCCTATAAGTTGGGCTTGGTATATGGCCCATTAGGCCATGCATTACGTGGGCTTTAGACCTTATACTATATGAGTAGTGGCGGGCTACCTCTTGGAAGCCAGTTGAGGTTGAACGTCCTCCTGGGTGATCCTAAGGTAGGCACATGAGTTTCTCTATGGATGGTTAAAGGCCCACCATGGACCCTAGGCCATTTGTTTAGAGCTTAATGTGTATGTATGTGGAACCTACCTTAACGCATGTTTGGTCCAGGCCATCCAAGCCTTGGATCGCCCGATTATGGATGCACTGTCTGTCTTGGGTTACTGCTGGACTCACAATCCAGTAACAGGCCCACTTGATCTTTCCATAATATATACGCACTCTCCATCTGGTGGGGTCCCCCAGCGAATATAGTTAGCTTTCATGAGATTATTTTCGCATAATCAACTGATTTATGGACCTTAGCAGGTCTTGGAAGTTAAACTGGTCAAAAGTTTATCAAAGGGCCTTAATATAAAATTTTATGGTGAAAACTTTATTTGGCTACGGGGCCCACCATTTGAGAACTTGTATACATGTTGCATGCTTATATTTTCTTATAATCTTTGGGCTTAATCAGTGTATTCTTTTGGGTCACCTTTAATGATTAGATGAGGACTCCATCTTAGATCAGATTTTTGGTGCATCCCATGGGCCCAGAGTGGGCAGGGTCGTCCCAGATTGGTCCAACCGTATATTGGGCCGACTTCCACCATTTTGATGGACTTATGGGCTAAGATAAGGATAGTATTGGGCCCTTGGTTGCCCACTTAAATGCTAGTTATTGGGCTGATGTAGTTGGGCCCATTTCCTCCAAACTTAAACTTATTTTTGGGCCGTATATTGTGTACGCGGGCTGCCCACCAAGTCCAACTTAATGCATGGATTCTATGGCTATTGGAAATTGACCCTTGGACCTTGATTTCCCTCTTGGGGCCCATGTTGTTAAAGTTGGTATTATATCATTTTCTCATTACATATTATGAGGAATATATATGTATGTGGTTACCTTTATTTTTATCTAAATGTAGGCCTTGGGCCTTCTATCCATATAGTTCATGGTTGATATGCCTTTTTGGAGAATGACGGTTAAATGTCCTCATTATGGACCCCTCTAGGCCCAATTATATCTAAATGTGATTAGATGCTTATCTTAAACTCTTGCTATACTCAGTTCTGTATTACTTAAACACATATTTTGTATGCTTAGTCTCGTGGGCTACCCCAGGTAAATGGGCCCCCACTAGAGGTTGGATTCCTTAAGGATAGTGGACCCTCACTAGATGTGTCAAACTCATGTTAGGACCTACCTACAAAATTTTGGAGCCATTGGACGCCTGTACACACTATGGTGGTGGCTGGACCGGCCCACTATTATATGGTTTCCAGATCAGTCCGAGATTCAGGACAGATTGTTTTATTTGAATTAATTAAAATAGTTTTAGATGTCCAAAAATTATAAAATTTTATGGGGGTGTGGTATACCCATGGAAGGAACACCCTAAAACTTTTCAGGGCCATCGGGCCTCTGTACCGACCGTGGTGTGGCCTGCAATTTGGACCAGTTTTGGGTCAAATACCCAGGCACACACTTACCTTGGGTTGCTGGGCCTGCATTCTAATGGCATGGCCCACTTGAAGTATTATATATCTCTCTTTTATCTGGTGGGGCCCACTATGGATCACCATGGGTCATTAACCCATCTAAATTAAATAAATTTCTGGACTCCAGTAGGCCCAGGAAATGGGTGCGCTAGAATTCCTGCAAGGGGCCCAAAATTTGTTACATGGTTTATTGTTTAGGAACTATTGTGGCACACCAGATTTGAGAGAGTGTTGCACACACTCCTTGCTTTCCTTCCTTAGATATTTTAAGCTTAATGAGTACCCCCTTGAGGCCCACCTTTGTGGTGATTTTGTGGGCTATCCTTAACCGAAATTTTTAATAGTTTTATAGGCTCAATGGGCTGTGAGATTCTTTCTTAAGCCCAAGATTGTGCAAGGGCTGACCTTATTGATTTACGAACCCAATGGGCTATCTATAAGCTGACCATGTGTATTAATGGGCCTTGATGCCCTCATGAAGTGTTTAATTATGGGCTGACTTGCAAAGCCCACATAAATGTATATTGTGGAGGGCCTTGTTAAGTCTTTGTCTGATGAGGCAAGGCCTACCCTATCAGTATAGGTCTCTCCCTTGTGTATTCTTGGACTTATGGGCCGACCTCTAGTCCACCATAATATATGAATTGAATGACTTTTGTTTTGAGTCATTTCCTTAGGGCCCATTATGTAATATAGTATATGCACGGCCACCCCTTTTGTGGCAGTGATTAGGCCTTTTGGACTCAGTTCTTTTGGATAGGCCCATTGATCTTGGGCCTATCCTCTCCCATCTATTGTGATGGGATTAAGGGCAATAATATGCATGGAGTTGGGCTCTTGGCTGCCTACTAAATTGACCTTGTACTTGGGCCAAAAGTGAGGCCCAATTCACTTGTATTAAATGTAAAACTTGCTCATGTAAATGAATTACTGGGCTGCCCATGAAGCCCACCACAATATGTGGAATTATGACCTTTGTGATTGGGCTTAAACCTTACTTGAGGGTCCACTATCTGACGTATAAGTTGGGCTTGGTGTATGGCCCATTAGGCGATGCATTGCGTGGGCTTTAGACCTTATACTATATGAGTAGTGGCGGGCTACCTCTTGGAAGTCATTTGAGGTTGAACGTCCTCCTGGGTGATCCTAGGGTAGGCCCATGGGTTCCTCTATGGATGGTTAAAGGCCCACCATAGACCCTTGACTGTTTATTTGAGGCTAAATATGGATGTACGTGGAGCCTACCTCAATACAAGTTTGGTCCAGGTTGTCTAAGCCTTGGATTGCCCGATCATGGAGATACTCTCTGCCTTGGGTTGCTACTGGACTCCTAGTCCATTAGCAGGCCCACTTGACCTTTTCAAGATGTATGCACACCCTCCATCTGGTGGGGCCCCCTGTGAGTATTGTTGGCCTTCATGAGATTTTTTGACTAATTTCTGGACCTTAGCAGGCCCAGGAAGTCAAACAGGCCAAAAGTTTATCAAAAGGCCTTAAATTAAAATTGTATGGTTAAAACTTTGTTTGGCTGTGGGGCCCACCATATTGAGAACTTGTGTACGTGTTACGTGCTTATGTTTTCTTATAATCTTTGGGCTTAATCAATGCATTCTTTTGGGTCACCTTTAGTGATCACATGAGGACCCTATCTTAGATCAGATTTTTGGGGTATCCCATTAGCCCAGAGTGGGTTGGAACGTCCTAGCTTAGCCCAACCATATATTGGGCCGACTTCCACCATTTTGATGGACTTGTGGGCTAAGATAAGGATAGTATTGGGCCCTTGGTTGCCCACTTAATTTGTTAGTTATTGGGCTGATGTAGTTGGGCCCATTTTCTCCAAACTTAAACTTATTTTCGGGCCGTATATTGTGTACGCGGGCTGCCCACTAAGTCCAACTTAATGCATGGATTCTATGGCTATTGAAAATTGAGCCTTGGACCTTGATTTCCTTCTTGGGGCCCATGTTGTTAAAAGAAATATTATATCCTTTTCTCATGGCCTATTATGAGGACTATATATGTATATGGTTACCTGTGTTTTTATCTAAATGTAGGCCTTGGGCCTTCTATCCATATAGTTCATAGTTGATATGCCTTTTTGGAAAATGGCGGTTAAATGTCCCCATTATGGACCCCTCTAGGCCCGGTTATATCTAAATGTGATTAGATGCTCATCTTAAATTCTTGCTAGACTCACTTCTGTATTACTTAGACACATAATTTGTATGCTTAGTCTCGTGGGCTATCCCAGGTAAATGGGCCCCCACTAGAGGTTGGATTCCTTAAGGATATTGTCTAAGTACCTAGTCTTGGTCCCTTCTTGGATAGGAGGAGTGTACTACTTTGTATATCGCGGCATAATGTGTCTAGACCCATCTTCATGGCCCATGTACATCATTATATGCTTGGTTGACACTATGTATGTGTGGTCATATTGTGTCATTGGACATCGCATGATACTTTCCCCAAGGGACGTAGTATCCCCTATTGAGCACGTTAGATGCTTGGGATTGATGCATAGTTGATTGCGTGATTCATGCATCTAGCATTGCATAGCATAGCATATGAGCATTATCTCCCTTACTTCATCAGGGTTGTAGCCTCCACAGATACATCGTGGATGGCCATGTTTGGACACTGAAAATGTTATTTGATCATACCGGGTGCATAGGATGCCCATGAGTGAAATTTTTAAAACTTTCATGGTACCAAAGATCTTCTCCAGCGCCGTGACCGAGTGAAATATATGAGCATACGAGGGCCTCATACCGTTAGGCCGCGACTCCCACTATCGTGTAGTCGGTTGGATAGGGGTGTGGCCTTTCTCGCCTGATGTAAGTGGGCATTGCTAGGCTGAGTCTGACCAGCTCGTGAATGGGTCCGCTACCTTCTGGCCTTGCTGGTGATTGGTTGTCCACAGGCGGGTAGTGAGGTCTCTTACGCTCGTTTGACTGTGCGGGGTCTGTAGAGCGGCAGTCATCCAACAGTGTAATGGACCCCGGTGATTTTCTTATGATGGAAATATACTTGATATGTGGATTGGATATGAGCATTGGCATTACTTCGCATTATTACATTTGCATCGACTATGTAAGCCTCATATTGCATCGCCTTAGCATGACGCCCAGTACTCATTGCATTACATTACGCATTGCACTATATAGCCTTACTATGACTTCCTGCATTATCATAATACCTTGGCATAGCTTCTTGTTTTCATGATTGTCTTAGCAAGGCTAGTGGTATTAGTATTGATCGTGACTCGCTTCTACATTCTCTATCTTCTTCTGAGCACCATTGTCACACACTGTCACCACCCTCTAGGCTTTCTATAAGCTTATGCACGATTGATGCATGCAGGAGATCGTAAGTTGGTGTCTTAGCAGCAGAGCTTGGATAGGTGTGCGAGCCGAGGACCCAGTGTTGCAGATTCTCTTCCTTCTTTCTTCCGTTATCTTATGTATGTCCTTTTGGACCTGATGTAAGCTTGTAAAAGTTTAAATTCATAGTGGATTTTGTGATGTGTGCCTTTGTTATTCTCAGATTTAGTTATTGTGATCTTGGGTATACTCGTATTGAAAATGATTATATTGTTATGGAAATCCTCCTTGTAGGATCCCAGGATCGGAACCTGCATTAAGAGTCGAGAATGGGGTACTACGGAGGCTGTTGCGGCCAGAACCGGTCATCGGGTTCCTTGTGAGGTCCGGTTACCGAGTCTGGGGCGTGACAGGAGTTGGTATCAGAGCATAGCAAGTAATTTTAGAATAACTTGGGATAATATCACATATCTGCTGCGAGCTTAGGACAAGTAGTATCCCGAGTGCGTTTCGCTCATTTCGTTTGAGCCTTCAAGGATTCTAATTCTTAAGTGTCCATCACCTTTATTCTTTCTGTAGACCATGTCATCTAATCGAGGCACACATGATGGTGACGTCCGTGGCCGTGATGCCCATGGACATGGTTCTCATTCTGCTCCAGTGATCCGAGTGACTTTTGCTCCAGCATCTGAGATTTTTGTTTCCCCTCTGGAGCCTGCCGTACCTATTCCTCAGGCTCCCACCGTACCTGTGCCGTCGTCAGAAGACAGTGCTACCCTCACTTATCTGGCGATTCTTGTAAGAGTTGAGCATCTCCAGCAGTTGATGCAGGTCGTCACTGATATTCTTCAAACCCGTCAGCCCGTTCCTGAGACGCCCGGACAGGCGGAACAGGAGAGTGCGAGCCCCCTTTTGCGAGATTCGACTTTGCAGCATGCTCCGTTGGCTGTATTTCAACTTCAGAGCGAGGCCGAGTGGACTGGTTCGCAGAGGATTCGTGATCAGAGGAGAGACCGAAAGAGGCGGGTCCCCTCTAATAGCTCCCGGCAGCGTCGACAGTGGCAGAGGTGAGTTGCCTATCGAGCCGCCAGAGCATCAGCATTGCATACAGCAGCTTCTTCTTCTAGGTCCTTTTCTGGCATTTGTTATGGATGTGGGAAGACAGGACACAGTAGGCGCGAGTGCCCTCTTCCTTTGCAGCAGCGATGGTGGCTCCCACCACCGAGACCCCGACAGCAGCCGAGACTGCAGGATGGACCTTCGCAGCGACCGCTGTAGCAGTAGAGACCACAGATGCAAAGGAGATAGATACCTCCCCAGCCTCCTCAGGCTTGATTTTGCGCGACTCAGCAGGACTCTTAGTTATTATGAGAGTTGTTATGGGTATTCTCCTTGTGTCTGTATGTAAGTCTTATGTTTTGGTGCATCGTACCTCTTTTGTATCCAAGGGCTTTTGTTTGATCAGATTTCTATTAGAGCCTGTCGTAAGAGATTGTCAGTATCGACATTTTTTTGGAAGATCGTTGTATTAGGTCGATGATATCATCGTGTTCCATTTTGGATGATGAGTTGTTCTTACCCCCTGAATAGTTTTGTATTGCCAATGTCGGGCTTGTTTTGTTGTCAAGGCCGATCATCTGAGACCTCCTAGTCCCTTACAACCGTTGAGTGTTCTAGAGTGAAAGTGGGAGCACGTATCGATGGATCTCATCGTAGGTTTGCCATGATTAGGGAGTGTTATCCCCATTTGTTCGATAATTGATACATATACGAAGATGTTATGCATTTTTTTGTTTTGGTTTTGTTAATTTCGAGGATGAAATTTTTTTATTGGTGGGGAGGGTTGTGAGACCCGACCCAAGTTTTCATGTGTGCATGTATGTGTGTAAGTGTGCATTTCATTTCTTGTGGTCTCGCGGTCCTATCGGTTGAATTTTGGTGACCCGCGATCCTCAGATAGTGTTGCGGTCATCCTTGAGTCCGGTCATATAGACCCGACTCGGATCGAGCTGAGATCTATGCCATTACGAACGCATTGTTGCCGCGGTTCCAACGCCGCGTTTTGTGCGTCTATTCGATATGTGGATCATAAGTTGTATAAGTTTCATTCTATGACCCATGATTTCGATCATGTGGCCCACCTTGGAGTGGTGCATGTGGCCCACACTCCCTCTTTTGCACATGTTCCAACACACACTACACACACTACCTAAATCTCCATAACTCAGACTACCAAGACCTCACACACCACCCACACCTAACCTACCCTAGCAACATTATTTGTATCACCATAGGTTAATGATTACTTTCCTTAAAAAAGATTTTTCCTCTCTTTCCCTCTCATTTCTCTCTCTTCTCTTCTTCTCTAGCAATTTTCTCCATTTCTCCAGCCCATTTTCCTCCATTTTTCCAGCCACCTTCCTCCTTAATCCCCCACCATCTAACCCTTGAAACCTCATCTCCACCATTGATCCATCTCCCTTAGTGCTAAAGGACCTTAGTGTGAAAGTTTGGTGGTCATCTTTGAGGTGGGTGCTTTCTTCATCAAGTAAATCTTTTCTCTCCTTATGTAATCTCTTTCCTCTCTCTCATTTGGATGTGTAGGACCCACCAATTAATGGTGGAGATCTTACACAACCATCTAGATGTGGCCATGAGGCCTACATTGTACATGCATGTCCATGCATGGGATTCTTCCCTTAATGGACCCCTTGCATGTGGATTTCTCTTATTTTTCTAAGTATGATGGGCCATCTAGGCCCTTGCATGTGGCTGGGATGGCATCCCAACTACTTATTTCAAAGATCTAAGCCATGCATCATAAGATCTAGTTGTACAATGTGTTTATATTATTGTTTGTGGTTGTGATTGTGTGCGGACGGCTTAATAGTGGCGTAGCCCTCCCCTGATGGCCGGATGATCTTCCTTCTCTTTCCTTAGTTAGAAATATGATGATATTATGTGTGGTCCGCTTAGTGGGCCTGGATTGCCTAAAGGAAAAAGCCTAGGAAGAAAGGGACATCTATATTGAACCTACACCATGGTTTAGATGCCTCTTTTTGCCACCTTAAATGTTCTTGTAATGGTGGAAATTTGAGGGTTTCTTCTGAAAAAATATGGGGCCCACTAGGGTGGGCCATGACACCCAATTTATGGGTCAATCCCTTCCTTAATATGCCCATAAATTTGTTTTATTCCATGCATGCATTGCTGTCCAGAAATTTCTGGACAGATTTTTTTTGTTAGACTTGGGCTTGAAATTAGGACTGATTAGGAAACCTTTTATACCCATCAAATGTATTTTTCTGAAATTTAGGGAACACATCTTCATGTGCCCCAAATTTCAACCCCATCCAATCTTGATAGAGGTCCCAAAAGTGTGGTCCAAGTGGGGTGGACAATCTGGATTTTCTGCACTGTTCCAGCAACATTTCACCCTAGACAGGTTCGCAATTCGAAATTTATTAAAATATTTTTGGGTGTCTAAAAATTCTGAAAATTTACAGGGATGTGATCCACCCTTGGTAAGAAATATCTACGAATTTTAGGGCCAATGGACCCCATTTGGGCATCTAAACGGGTGGTCCAACCTAGTGGACTGCCAGAAACATTCTGTTGTGCAGTCCAGCAGTATAGTTCCATAAAAATAAAATTTTAAAAATATTTTCTTAAAAGGTGGGCCATATTTCTAAGCTCCATGTTAATTTATGCTTAATGAAGGACCTTGGGTCCAAATTTAAGGAATTTGGGAGGCCCAAAATCTACCCATTTGAGTGGCCCAAATTTAGAACAATTACATTCTCGCAATAGTTCATCCTATACAGATTACATTCTTAAAATTTATTAAAATACTTTTGAGTATCTAAAAATTGTAAAAATTTTTAAAGATGTGTCAAACTCATGTTAGGACCTACCTACAAAATTTTGGATCCATTGGACGCCTGTACACACTATGGTGGTGGCTGGACCGGCCCACTATTATATGGTGTCCAGATCAGTCTGAGTTTTAGGACAGATTGTTTTATTTGAATTGTTTAGGAACTATTGTGGCACACCAGATTTGAGAGAGTGTTGCACACACTCCTTGCTTTCCTCCCTTAAATATTTTATGCTTAATGAGTACCCCCTTGAGGCCCACCTTTGTGGCGATTTTGTGGGCTAGCCTTAACCAGAATTTTTAATAGTTTTATAGGCTTAATGGGCTGGGAGATTCTTTCTTAAGCCCAAGATTGTGTAAGGGCTGACCTTATTGATTTATGAATCCAATGGGCTATCTATAAGCTGACCATGTGTATTAATGGGCCTTAATGCCCTCATGAAGTGTTTAATTATGGGCTGACTTGCAAAGCCCACATACATGCATATTGTGGAGGGCCTTGTTAAGTCTTTGTTTGATGAGGCAAGGCCTACCCTATCAGTATAGGTCTCTCCCTTGTGTATTCTTGGACTTATGGGCTGACCTCTAGTCCACCATAATGTATGACTTGAATGACTTTTGTTTTGGGTCATTTCCTTAGGGCCCATTATGTAATATAGTATATGCATGACCACCCCTTTTGTGGCAGTGATTAGGCCTTTTGGACTCAGTTCTTTTGGATAGGCCCATTGATCTTAGGCTTATCCTCTCCCATCTATTGTGATGGGATTAAGGGCAATAATATGCAAGGAGTTGGGCTCTTGGCTGCCTACTAAATTGACCTTGTACTTGGGCAAAAAGTGAGGCCCAACTCACTTATGTTAAATGTAAAACTTGCTCATGTAAATGAATTACTGGGCTGCCCATGAAGCCCACCACAATATGTGGAATTAGGACCTTTGTGATTGGGCCCAAACCTTACTTGAGGGTCCACTATCTGGCCTATAAGTTGGGCTTGGTGTATGGCCCATTAGGCCATGCATTGCGTGGGCTTTAGACCTTATACTATATGAGTAGTAGGGGGCTACCTCTTGGAAGCCAGTTGAGGTTGAACGTCCTCCTAGGTGATCCTAGGGTACGCCCATGGGTTCCTCTATCGATGGTTAAAGGCCAACCATAGACCCTTGACTGTTTATTTGAGGCTAAATATGGATGCATGTGGAGCCTACCCCAACACATGTTTGGTCCAGGTTGTCTAAGCCTTGGATTGCCCGATCATGGAGATACTCTCTGCCTTGGGTTGCTACTGGACTCCCAGTCCATTAGCAGGCCCACTTGACCTTTTCATGATGTATGCACACCCTCCATCTGGTGGGGCCCCCTGTTAGTATTGTTGGCCTTCATGAGATTATTTGACTAATTTCTGGACCTTAGCAGGCCCAGGAAGTCAAACGGGCCAAAAGTTTATCAAAGGGCCTTAAATTAAAATCGTATGGTTAAAACTTTTTTTGGCTGTAGGGCCCACCATATTGAGAACTTGTGTACGTGTTACGTGCTTATGTTTTCTTATAATCGTCGCGGTTCCAACGCCACGTCTTGTGCGTCCATCCGATATGTAGATCAAAAGTTGTGTACATTTCATTATATGACCATTGATTATGTGGCCCACTTAGGTGGAGTGCATGTGTGGACCACCACCTGCCTTAGTACAAGTTCCAAGGTACACTACCCACACACTACACAAATATCCATAACTAACACCACTAACCAAAAACACCACCAAGAGACCTACTAAGCATAGCACTTTGTTATTGTCAGCATAGGCCATTATAGTTTCTCTAATCAAGGAGAGAGAGGCCATGATTGCCTCCCTACAACTCTATCTTTCCCTTCTCTCTCCCTCATTTTCTCTCCTTCTTTCTCCCTTTCAAAAAAATTCAGCACCTCTTCCCTCCATTCCAGCCCCTTCTCCTCCTTTTTCTTCTCAATCCCTCCATTGAAAACTCATCCCAACCATTGATCCATGTTACTTGGAGCCTATAGATGATGGTGATGTAAATTTCAAGGTTTATCTAGGTGGGTGCTTTCTTCATCAAGTAAATCTTTTCTCTCCTCATGTAATCTCTTTCCTCTCTCTCATTTGGATGTGTAGGACCCACCAATTAATGGTGGAGATCTTACACAACCATCTAGATGTGGCCATGAGGCCCACATTGTACATGCATGTCCATGCATGGGATTCTTCCCTTGATGGACCCCTTGCATGTGGATTTCTCTTATTTTTCTAAGTATGATGGGTCATCTAGGCTCTTGCATGTGGCTGGGATGGCATCCCAACCACTCATTTCAAAGATTTAAGCCATGCATCATAAGATCTAGTTGTACAATATTTTTATATTATTATTTGTGGTTGTGATTGTGTGGGGACGGCTTAATAGTGGTGGAGCCCTCCCTTGATGGCCGGATGCTCTTCCTTCTCTTTCCTTAGTTAGAAATATGATGATATTATGTGTGGTCCACTTAGTGGGCCTGGATTCCCCAAAAGAAAAAGCCTAGGAAGAAAGGGACATCTATAGTCAACCTACACCATGGTTTAGATGCCTCTTTTTGCCACCTTAAATGTTCTTGTAAGGGTGGAAATTTGAAGGTTTGTTCTGAAAAAATTGTGGGGCCCACTAGGGTGGGCTATGACACCTTATTTATGGGCCAATCTCTTCCTTAATAGGCCCATAAATTTATTTTATTCCATGCATGCATTGCTGTCCAGGAATTTCTGGACAGATTTTTTTGTTGGACTTGGGCTTGAAATTGGGACTGATTAGGAAACCTTTTGTACCCATCAAACATATTTTTTAAAAATTTGGGCCAAAGGTCCTTCATTAAGCATAAATTAACATGGAGCTCAGAAATATGGCCCACCTTCTAAGAAAATATTTTTAAATTTTTATTTTTATGGAACTATAACGCTGGACTGCACAGCAGAATGTTTCTGGCAGTCCACAATGTTTGACCACCCGTTTAGATGCCAAAATGGTGTCCATTGGTCCTAAAATTTTGCAGGTATTTCTTACCAAGAGTGGATCACATCCCTTTAAATTTTCAGAATTTTTAGACACCTAGAAATATTTTAATAAATTTCGAATTTGCCAACCTCTCTAGGGTGTAATGTTGATGGAACAATGCAGAAAATCCAGACTGTCCACCCCACTTGGACCACACTTTTGGGACCTCTACCAAGATTGGATGGGGTTGAAATGTGTGGCACATGAAGATGAGATCCATAAATTTCAGAAAAATATATTTGATGGGTACAAAAGGTTTCCTAATCAGTCCCAATTTCAAGCCCAAGTCCAACAAAAAAATCTGTCCAGAAATTCCTAGACAGCAATGCATTCATGGAATAAAACAAATTTATGGGCCTATTAAGGAAGAGATTGGCCCATAAATAGGGTGTCATGGCCCACCCTAGTGGCCCCCATAATTTTTTCAGAACAAACCCTCAAATTTTCACCCTTACAAGAACATTTAAGGTGGCAAAAAGAGGCATCTAAACCATGGTGTAGGTTGAATATAGATGTCCCTTTTTTCCTAGGCTTTTTCTTTTGGGCAATCCAGGCCCACTAAGTGGACCACACATAATATCATCAGATTTCTAACTAAGGAAAGAGAAGGAAGAGCATCCGGCCATCAGGGGAGGGCTCCGCCACTATTAAGTCGTCCCGACACAATCACAAACACAAATAATAATATAAACACATTGTACAACTAGATCTTATAATGCATGGCTTAGATCTTTGAAATGAGTGGTTGGGATGCCATCCCAGCCACATGCAAGGGCCTAGATGACCCATCATACTTAGAAAAATAAGAGAAATCCAGATGCAAGGGGTCCATCAAGGGAAGAATCCCATGCATGGACATGCATGTACAATGTGGGCCTCATGGCCCCATCTAGATGGTTGTGTAAGATCTCCACCTTTAATTGGTGGGTCCTACACATCTAAATGAGAGAGAGGAAAGAGATTACATGAGGAGAGAAAAGATTTATTTGATGAAGAAAGCACCCACCTAGATAAACCTTGAAATTTACATCACCATCATCTATAGGCTCTAAGCAACATGGATCAATGATTGGGATGAGTTTTCAATGGAGGGATTGAGAAGAAAAAGGAGGAGAAGGGGCTGGAATGGAGGGAAGAGGTGCTAGATTTTTTGCAAGGGAGAAAGAATGAGAGAAAATGAGAGAGAGAGAGAAGGGAAAGAGAGAGTTGTAGGGAGGCAATCATGGCCTCTCTCTCCTTGGTTAGAGAAACCATAATGACCTATGGTGACAATAACAAAGTGTTATACTTAGTAGGTCTCTTGGTAGTGTTTTTGGTTAGTGGTGTTAGTGATGGATATTTGTGTAGTGTGTGAGTAGTGTACCTTGGAACTTGTGCTAAGGAAGGTGGTGGTCCACACATGCACTCCACCTAAGTGGGCCACATAATCAATGGTCATATAATGAAATGTACATAACTTTTGATCTACATATCGGATGGACGCACAAGACGCGGCGTTGGAACAGCGACGACGATGCGGTCGCAATGACATATGTTTCAACTCGATCTGAGTCGGGTCTTCATGACTGGACTTATAGATGACTGCAAACGCTATCCAAGGTCACGGGTCGCCGGGATTCGACTATTAGGACCGCGGAACTAAGATGGACGGAATGCATACTTACACACACATGCACACATGCAAACTCGGGTCGGGTCTCCCAATCCTCCCCACTAATAAAAAAATTTCATCCTCAAAATTAACAAAACCAAAATAAAAAAAATGCATAGCATCTTCGTATATGTATCAATCATCGAACAAATGGGGATAACGCTTTCTAATCATGGCAAACCTACGATGAGATCCATCGATACGTGCTCCCACTTTTACTCTAGAACACTCAACGGTTGCAAGGGACTAGGGGGTCTCAGATGATTGGCCTTGACAACAAAACAAGCTCGACATTGGCAATACAAAACTATTCAGCAGGTAAGAACAACTCATCATCCAAAAAGGAACACGATAATATCATCGACCTAATACAGCGATCTTTCAAAAAAATGTCGATACTGACAATCTCTTACAACAGGCTCTAATAGAAATCTGATCAAGCAAAAGCCCTTGGATACAAAAGAGGTACGATGCACCAAAACACAAGACTTACATACAGACACAAGGAGAATACCCATAACAACTCCCCTAATAACTAAGAGTCCTGCTGAATCACGTAAAATTAAGCCTGAGGAGGCTGGGGAGGTATCTGTCTCCTTTGCATCTATGGTCTCTACTGCTACAGCGGTCGCTGCGAAGGTCCATCTTGCAGTCTCGGCTGCTGTCGGGGTCTCGGTGGTGGGAGCCACTGTCGCTGCTGCAAAGGAAGAGGGCACTCGCGCCTACGGTGTCCTGTCTGCCTACATCCATAAGAAATGCCAGAAAAGGGCCTAGAAGAAGAAGCTGCTGTATGCGATGCTGATGCTCTGGCGGCTCGAAAGGCTACGCACCTCTGCCGCTGTCGACGCTGCCGGGAGCTATTACAGTGGACCTTCCTCTTCCGGCCTCTCCTCTGATCACGAACCCTCTGTGAACCGGTCCACTCGGCCTCGCTCTGAAGTAGAAATACAGCCAACGGAGCACGCTGCAGAGTCAAATCTCGTAAAAGAGGGCTCGCACTCTCCTGTTCTTCCCCAGACTCGGTAACTGGACCTATGGATTAAGGCTGTGGGGTATACCATGGCATACCCCTCTCTTTTCAAGGATTATCAATCTGTCATGGGGTATTATAATCACAATCCTCATAAAAATAATTGAATGCAGACCGGTTATGGAATAATACCCCTCTGTAACGGTATAGTATTATATGTATCAATCATTGAACAAATGGGGATAATGCTCAACTCTCTTTTTCCCAAGATGGTTCTAAATTCCACACTCCAGAGTCGGTGCCCACTATGATATATGTAGATCAAAAGTTGTGTAAGATGGACCGGTCATGAAAAGTTGTTCTAAGGATTATAATATGGCATAATAGCACTATGTTAGACCGGTACAGTGTTGGGAGACAAGCGATATAGGTCTTACACAATCATCAAACAAATGGAATACCGAACAAATGGATGTCCTCCTGGGTGATCCTAGGATAGGCCCATGGGTTCCTCTATGGATGGTTAAAGGCCCACCATAGACCCTTGACTGTTTATTTGAGGCTAAATATGGATGCATGTGGAGCCTACCTCAACACATGTTTGGTCCAGGTTGTCTAAGCCTTGGATTGCCCGATCATGGAGATACTCTCTGCCTTGGGTTGCTACTGGACTCCCAGTCCATTAGCAGGCCCACTTGACTTTTTCATGATGTATGCACACCCTCCATCTGGTGGGGCCCCCTGTGAGTATTGTTGGCCTTCATGAGATTATTTGACTAATTTCTGGACCTTAGCAGGATCAGGAAGTCAAACAGGCCAAAAGTTTATCAAAGGGTCTTAAATTAAAATTGTATGGTTAAAACTTTGTTTAGCTGTGGGGCCCACCATATTGAGAACTTGTGTACGTGTTACGTGCTTATGTTTTCTTATAATCTTTGGGCTTAATCAATGCATTCTTTTAGGTCACCTTTAGTGATCACATGAGGACCCCATCTTAGATCATATTTTTAGGGTATCCCATTGGTCCAGAGTGGGTTGGAACGTCCTAGTTTGGCCCAACCATATATTGGGCCGACTTTCACTATTTTGATGGACTTGTGGGCTAAGATAAGGATAGTATTGGGCCCTTGGTTGCCCACTTAATTTGTTAGTTATTGGGCTGATGTAGTTGGGCCCATTTTCTCCAAACTTAAACTTATTTTCGAGCCGTATATTGTGTACCCGGGTTGCCCACCAAGTCCAACTTAATGCATGGATTCTATGGCTATTGAAAATTAAGTCTTGGGCCTTAATTTTTCTCTTGGGGCCCATGTTGTTAAAGGTGGTATTATATCATTTTCTTATGGCATATTATGAGGAATATATATGTATGTGGTTACCTTTGTTTTTATCTAAATGTAGGCCTTGGGCCTTCTATCCATATAGTTCATGGTTGATATGCCTTTTTGGGGAATGACGGTTAAATGTCCTCATTATGGACCCATCTAGGCCCAATTATATCTAAATGCGATTAGATGCTCATCTTAAACTCTTGCTAGACTCAGTTCTGTATTACTTAGATACATAGTTTGTATGCTTAGTCTCGTGGGCTATCCCAGGTAAATGGGCCCCCACTAGAGGTTAGATTCCTTAAAGATATTGTCTAAGTACCTAGTCTTGGTCCCTTCTTGGATAGGAGGAGTGTACTACTTTGTATATCACCGCATAATGCGTCTAGACCCATCTTCATGGCCCATGTACATCATTGTATGCTTGGTTGACACTATGCGTGTGTGGTCATATTATATCATTGGTCATTGCATGATACTTTTTCCGAGGGACATAGTATCCCCTCTTGAGCACGTTGGATGCTTGGGATTGATGCATGGTTGATTGTGTGATTTATGCATCTAGCATTGCATAGCATATGAGCATTATCGCCCTTGCTTCATCAGGGTTGTAGCCTCCACAGATACATCGTGGATGGCCATGTTTGGATACAAAAAATATTACTTGAGCAAACCGGGTGCATAGGATGCCCATGGGTGAAATTCTCAAAACTTCCATGGTACCAAGGATCTGCTCCAGCGCCGTGACCGAGTAGAATATATGAGCGCACGAGGGCCTTATACCGTTAGGCCGTAACTCTCACTGTTGTGTAGTCGGTTGGATAGGGGTGTGACCTTACTCGCTTGATGTAAGAGGGCATTGCTAGGCTGAGTTTGACCAGCTCTTGAATGGGTCCGCTACCTTCAGGCGTTGTTGGTGATTGGTTGTCCACAGGCGGGTGGTGAGGTCTCTTATGCTCGTTTGACTGTGCGGAGTCTATAGAGAGGCAGTCATCCAGTAGTGTAATGGACCCCGGTGATTTCTTTATGATGGAAATGTACTTGATATGTGGATTGGATATGAGCACTGGCATTACTTTGCATTATTGCATTTGCATCGACTGTGTAAGCCTCATATTGCATCGCCTTGGCATGGCGCCCAGTACTTATTGCATTACATTACGCATTGCACTAAATAGCCTTGGTATGACTTCCTACATTATCATACTATCTTGGCATAGCTCCTTGTGTTCATGATCGCCTTAGTAAGGCTAGTGGTATTAGTATTGATCGTGACTCCCTTCTACATTCTCTATCTTCTTCTGAGCACCATTGTCACACATTTTCACCACCCTCTAAGCTTTCTATAAGCTTATGTACGATTGATGCGTGCAGGAGATCGTAAGTTGGTGTCTTAGCAGAGGAGCTTGGATAGGTGTGCGAGCCGAGGACCCAGTGTTGCAGATTCTCTTCCTTCTTTCTTCTGTTATCTTATGTATGTCCTTTTGGACCTGATGTAAGCTTGTAAAAGTTCAAATTCATAGTGGATTTTGTGATGTGTGCCTTTGTTATTCTCAGATTTACTTGCTGTGATCTTGGGTATGCTCGTATTGAAAATGATTATATTGTTATGAAAATCCTCCTTGTAGGATCCCAGGATTGGAACCTGCTTTAGGAGCCGAGAATGGGGTACTACGGAGGCTGTTGCGGCCAGAACCGGTCATCGGGTTCCTTGTGAGGTCCGGTTACTGAGTCTGGGGCGTGACAGGAGTTGGTATCAGAGCATAGCAAGTAATTTTGGAATAGCTTGGGATAATATCATATATTTGCTACGAGCTTAGGACAAGTAGTGTCCCGAGTGTGTTTCCCTCATTTCGTTTGAGCCTTCAAGGATTCTAAATCCTAAGTGTCCATCTCCTTTATTCTTTCTCTAGACCATGTCGTCTAATCGAGGCACCCATGATGGTGACGTCCATGGCCGTGATGCCCATGGACATAGTTCTCTTTCCGCTCCAGTGATCCGAGTGACTTTTGCTCCACCATCTGAGATTCTTGTTTCCCCTCTAGAGCCTGCTGTACCTATTCCTGAGGCTCCCTCCATACCTGTGCCTCCGTCAGAGGCCAGTGCTACCCCTACTTGTCTGGCGATTCCTGTAAGAGTTGAGCATCTCTAGCAGTTGATGCAGGTCATCACTGATGTTCTTCAGACCCATCAGCCCATTCCTGAGACGTCCGGATAGGCGGAACAGGAGAGTGCGAGCCCCCTTTTGTGAGATTCGACTCTGCAGCGTGCTTCGTTGGCCGTATTTCTACTTCAGAGCGAGGCCGAGTGGACTGGTTCGCAGAGGGTTCGTGATCAGAGGAGAGACCAGAAGAGGCGAGTCCCCTCTAATAGCTCCCGGCAGCGTCGACAGCAGAAGAGGTGCGTAGCCTATCGAGCCGCCAGAGCATCAGCATCGCATACAATAACTTCTTCTTCTAGGCCCTTTTCTGGCATTTGTTATGGATGTGGACAGACAGGACACCGTAGGCGCGAGTGCCCTCTTCCTTTGCAGCAGCGACAGTGGCTCCCACCACCGAGACCCCGACAGCAGCCGAGACTGCAAGATGGACCTTCGCAGCGACCGCTGTAGCAGTAGAGACCATAGATACAAAGGAGACAGATACCTCCCCAGCCTCCTCAGGCTTGATTTTGCGCCACTCAGAAGGACTCTTAGTTATTAGGGGAGTTGTTATGGGTATTCTCCTTGTGTCTGTATGTAAGTCTTGTATTTTGGTGCATCGTACCTCTTTTGTATCCAAGGGCTTTTGTTCGATCAGATTTCTATTAGAGCCTGTCGTAAGAGATTGTCAGTATCGACATTTTTTTAGAAGATCGCTGTATTAGGTCGATGATATTATCGTGTTCCATTTTGGATGATGAGTTGGTCTTACCCGCTGAATAGTTTTGTATTGCCAATGTTGGGCTTGTTTTGTTGTCAAGGCCGATCATCTGAGACCCCCTAATCCCTTGCAACTGTTGAGTGTTGTAGAGTGAAAGTGGGAGCACGTATCGATGTATCTCATCGTAGGTTTGCCATGATTAGGGAGGGTTATCCCCATTTATTCGATGATTGATACATATACGAAGATGCTATGCATTTTTTTTGTTTTGGTTCTGTTAATTTCGAGGATGAAATTTTTTTGTTGGTGGGGAGGATTGTGAGACCCGACCCGAGTTCGCATGTGTGCATGTGTAAGTATGCATTCCGTCCATCTTAGTTCCGCGGTCCTACCGATTGAATCTCGGCGACCCGTGAACTTGGATAGTGTTTGTAGTCATCTATAAGTCCAGTCATGAAGACTCGACTCAGATCGAGTTGAAACATATGTCATTGCGACCGCATCGTCATCGCGGTTCCAACGCCGCATCTTATGTGTCCATCCGATATGTAGATCAAAAGTTGTGTACATTTCATTATATGACCATTGATTATGTGGCCCACTTAGGTGGAGTGCATGTGTGGACCACCACCTTCCTTAGCACAAGTTTCGAGGTACACTACCCACACACTACACAAATATCCATTACTAACACAACTAACTAAAAACACCACCAAGAGACCTACTAAGCATAGCACTTTGTTATTGTCACCATAGGTCATTATGGTTTCTCTAACTAAGGAGAGAGAGGCCATGATTTCCTCCCTACAACTCTCTCTTTCCCTTCTCTCTCCCTCATTTTCTCTTATTCTTTCTCCCTTGCGAAAAAATCTAGCACCTCTTCCCTCCATTCCAGCCCCTTCTCCTCCTTTTTCTTCTCAATCCCTCCATTGAAAACTCATCCCAACCATTGATCCATGTTGCTTGGAGCCTACAGATGATGATGATGTAAATTTCAAGGTTTATCTAGGTGGGTGCTTTCTTCATCAAGTAAATCTTTTCTCTCCTCATGTAATCTCTTTCCTCTCTCTCATTTGGATGTGTAGGACCCACCAATTAATGGTGGAGATCTTACACAACCATCTAGATGTGGCCATGAGGCCCACATTATACATGCATGTCCATGCATGGGATTCTTCCCTTGATGGACCCCTTGCATGTGGATTTCTTTTATTTTTCTAAGTATGATGGGTCATCTAAGCCCTTGCATTTGGCTGGGATGGCATCCCAACCACTCATTTCAAAGTTCTAATCCATGCATCATAAGATCTAGTTGTACAATGTATTTATATTATTGTTTGTGGTTGTGATTGTGTGGGGATGACTTAATAGTGGTGGATCCCTCCCTTGATGGCCAGATGCTCTTCCTTCACTTTTCTTAGTAAGAAATCTAATAATATTATGTGTGGTCCACTTAGTGGGCTTGGATTGCCCAAAAGAAAAAGCCTAGGAAGAAAGGGACATCTATATTCAACCTACACTATGGTTTAGATGCCTCTTTTTACCACCTTAAATGTTCTTGTATGGGTAGAAATTTGAGGGCTTGTTCTGAAAAATTGTGGGGCCCACTAGGGTGGGCCATGACACCCAATTTATGGGCCAATCCCTTCCTTAATAGGCCCATAAATTTGTTTTATTCCATGCATGCATAGCTGTCCAGAAATTTCTGGACAGATTTTTTTTGTTGGACTTGGGCTTGAAATTGGGACTGATTAGGAAACCTTTTATACCCATCAAATATATTTTTCTGAAATTTGGAGATCTCATCTTCATGTGCCCCATATTTCAACTCCATCCAATCTTGATAGAGGTCCCAAAAGTGTGGTCCAAGTGGGGTGGACAGTCTGGATTTTCTGCACTGTTCCAGCAATATTTCACCCTAGATAGGTTGACAATTCAAAATTTATTAAAATATTTCTGGGTATCTAAAAATTCTAAAAATTTACAGGGATGTGGTCCACCCTTGGTAAGATATATCTACAAAATTTTAGGGCCAATGGACCCCATTTGGGCATCTAAACGGGTGGTCCAATATAGTGGACTGCCAGAAATATTCTGCTGTGCAGTCCAGCAGTATAGTTCCATAAAATTATAATTTTAAAAATATTTTCTCAAAAGGTGGGCCATATTTCTAAGTTCCATGTTAATTTAGGCTTAATGAGGGACCTTGGGTCCAAATTTTAAGAATTTTGGAGGCCCAGAATCTACCCATTTGGGTGGCCCAAATTTAGAACAGTTACATTCCAGCAATAGTTCATCCTGGACAGATTACATTCTTAAAATTTATTAAAATACTTTTAAGTGTCTAAAAATGGTAAAAATTTATAGAGATGTGTTAAACTCAAGTTAGGACCTACCTATAAAATTTTGGAGCCATTGGACTCCTGTACAAACTATGGTGGTGGCTGGACCGGCCCACTATTATATGGTGTCCAGATCAGTCCGAGATTCAGCACAGATTGTTTTATTTGAATTAATTAAAATAGTTTTAGATGTCCAAAAAATTATAAAATTTTTTAGGTGTGTGGTATACCCATGGAAAGACCACCCTATAAATTTTCAGGGCCATCGGGCATCTGTACCGACCGTGGTGTGGCCTGCAATTTGGACCAGTTTTGGGTCAAATACCCAGGCACACCCTTACCTTGGGTTGCTGGGCCTGCATTTTAATGGCATGGCCCACTTGAAGTAAGTGTTGTATATCTCTCTTTTATCTGGTGGTGCCCACTATGATATGTGTGGATCACCATGGGTCAATAATCCATCTAAATTAAATAAATTTCTAGACTCCAGCAGGCCCAGGAAATGGGTGGGTTGGAATTCCAACAATGGGCCCAAAATTTGCTACATGGTTGATTGTTTAGGAACTATTGTGGCATACCAGATTTGAGAGAATGTTACACACACTCCTTGCTTTCCTTCCTTGGATATTTTGGGCTTAATGAGTGCCCCCTTGGGGCCCACCTTTGTGGTAGTTTTGTGGGCGAGCCTTAACCAGAATTTTTAATAGTTTTATAGGCGCAATGGGCTGGGAACTTCTTTCTTGAGCCCAAGATTGTGCAAGGGCTGACCTTATTGATTTATGAGCCCAATGGGCTGTCTATAAGCTGATCATGTATATTAATAGGCCTTGATGCCCTCATGAAGTGTTTAATTGTGGGCTTACTTGCAAAGCCCACATAAATGCATATTGTGGAGGATCTTGTTAAGTCTTTATCTTATGAGGCAAGGCCCACCCTATCGGTATAGGTCTCGCCCTTACGTATTCTTGGACTTATGGGCTGCCCTCAAGTCCACTATAATGTATGAATTGGATGGCTTTTGTTTTGGGCCATTTCTTTAGGGCCCATTATGTGATATAATATATGCATGTTTGTATTAGCAAGTAGGCCTTGTGGACTCAATTCTTTTGGATAGGACCAATGATCCTACACCTGTAATCTCCTATCTATTGTGATGGGCTTAGGGGCAATTATACACAAGAAGTCGGGCCATTGACTGCCCTTTTAAACTGACCCTATACTTGGGCCAAAAGTGAGACCCAACTCACTTGTGTTAAATGTGAAACTTCCCATGTAAATGAATTACTGGGCTGCCCATGAAGCCCACCACAATATGTGGAATTATAGCCTTTGTGGTTGGTCCCAAACCTTACTTGAGGGCCCACTATATGGCCTATGAGTTGGGCTTGGTGTATGGCCCATTAGGCCATGCATTGCGTGGGCTTTAGACCTTATATTATATGAGTAGTGGCGGGCTACCTCTTGGAAGCTAGTTGAGGTTGAACGTCCTCATGGGTGATCCTAAGGTAGGCCCATGGGTTTCTTTATGGATGGTTAAAGGCCTACCATGGACCCTAGGCCATTTGTTTAGAGCTTAATGTGTATGTATGTGGAACCTACCTTAACGCATGTTTGGTCCAGGCCATCCAAGCCTTGGATCGCCCGATTATGGATGCACTGTCTGTCTTGGGTTACTGCTGGACTCACAATCCAGTAACAGGCTCACTTGATCTTTTCATAATATATAAGCACTCTCCATCTGGTGGGGTCCCCTAGTGAATATAGTTGGCTTTCATGAGATTATTTCCACATAGTCAACTGATTTCTGAACCTTAGCAGGTCTTGAAAGTTAAACTGGCCAAAAGTTTATCAAAGGGCCTTAAATTAAAATTGTATGGTTAAAACTTTGTTTGGCTGTGGGGCCCACCATATTGAGAACTTGTGTACGTGTTACGTGCTTATGTTTTCTTATAATCTTTGGGCTTAATCAATGCATTCTTTTGGGTCACCTTTAATGATTAAATGAGAACTCCATCTTAGATAAGATTTTTGGGGCATCTCATGGGCCAGAGTGTGCAGGGTCATCCCAAATTGGTCCAACCGTATATTGGGCTGACTTCCACCATTTTGATGGACTTGTGGGCTAAGATAAGGATAGTATTGGGCCCTTGGTTGCCCACTTAAATTGCTAGTTATTGGGATGATGTAGTTGGGCCCATTTCTTCCAAACTTAAACTTATTTTCGGGCCGTATATTGTGTACGCGGGCTGCCCACCAAGTCCAACTTAATGCATGGATTCTATGGCTATTGAAAATTGAGCCTTGGACCTTGATTTTCCTCTTGGGGCCTATGTTGTTAAAGGTGGTATTATATCCTTTTCTTATGGCATATTATGAGGAATATATATGTATGTGGTTACCTGTGTTTTTATCTAAATGTAGGCCTTGGGCCTTCTATCCATATAGTTCATGGTTGATATTCCTTTTTGAGAAATGACGGTTAAATGTCCCCATTATGGACCCCTCTAGGCCCGGTTATATCTAAATGTGATTAGATGCTCATCTTAAACTCTTGCTAGACTCACTTCTGTATTACTTAGACACATACTTTGTATGCTTAATCTCGTGGGCTACCCCAGGTAAATGGGCCCCCACTAGAGGTTGGATTCCTTAAGGATATTGTCTAAGTATCTAGTCTTGGTCCCTTCTTGGATAGGAGGAGTGTACTACTTTGTATATCGCTGCATAATGTGTCTAGACCCATCTTCATGGCCCATGTACATCATTGTATGCTTGGTTGACACTATGTATGTGTGGTCATATTGTGTCATTGGACATTGCATGATACTTTCCCCGAGGGACGTAGTATCCCCTATTGAGCACGTTAGATGCTTGAGATTGATGCATAGTTGATTGCGTGATTCATGCATCTAGCATTGCATATCATATGAGCATTATCGCCCTTGCTTCATCAGGGTTGTAGCATCCACAAATACATCGTGGATGGCCATGTTTGGACACCGAAAATTTTATTTGAGCATACTGGGTGCATAAGATGCCCATGGGTGAAATTTCTAAAACTTCCATGGTACCAAGGATCTGCTCCAGCGCCGTGACCGAGTGAAATATATGAGCGCATGAGGGCCTTATACCGTTAGGCCGCGACTCACATTTTCGTGTAGTCGGTTGGATAGGGGTGTGGCCTTACTCACCTGGTGTAAGAGGGCATTGCTAGGCTGAGTCTGACCAGCTCGTGAATGGGTCCGCTACCTTCAGGCCTTGTTGATGATTGGTTGTCCACAAGCAGGTGGTGAGGTCTCTTACGCTCGTTTGACTGTGCGGGGTCTGTAGAGCGGAAGTCATCCAGCAGTGTAATGGACCCCGATGATTTCCCTATGATGGAAATATACTTGATATGTGGATTGGATATGAGCACTGGCATTACTTCGCATTATTGCATTTGCATCGGCTGTGTAAGCCTCATATTGCATCGCCTTGGCATGGCGCCCAGTACTCATTGCATTACATTACTCATTGCACTATATAGCCTTGGTATGACTTCCTACATTATCATACTACCTTGGCATAGCTTCTTGTGTTCATGATCACCTTAGTAAGGCTAGTGGTATTAGTATTGATCGTGACTCCCTTCTACATTCTCTATCTTCTTCTTAGCACCATTGTCACACACTTTCACCACCCTCTAAGCTTTATATAAGCTTATGCACGATTGATGCGTGCAAGAGATCGTAAGTTGGTGTCTTAGCAGAAGAGCTTGGATAGGTGTGCGAGCCGAGGACCCAGTGTTGTAGATTCTCTTCCTTCTTTCTTCTGTTATCTTATGTATGTCCTTTTGGACCTGATGTAGGTAAGCTTGTAAAAGTTCAAATTCATAGTGGATTTTGTGATGTGTGCCTTTGTTATTCTCAGATTTTACTTGCTGTGATCTTTGGTATGCTCGTATTGAAAATGATTATATTGTTGTGGAAATCCTCCTTGTAGGATCCCAGGATCGGAACCTGCCTCAGGAGCCGAGAATGGGGTACTACGGAGGCTGTTGCGGCCAAAACCGGTCATCGGGTTCCTTGTGAGGTCCGGTTACTGAGTCTGGGGCGTGACAGGAGTTGGTATCAGAGCATAGCAAGTAATTTTGGAATAACAAAGGCACACATCACAAAATCCACTATGAATTTATTTTGACTGCTGGATGTGGATTTGTTTTCAGTATCCACCATTACAGTTGGATAGGTCTTACACAATCATCGAACAAATGGGGATACTGTAGGTCCGGTTGACAGAGTCATTCTGCCATTTCCAAGGATTATCACCGGTGATAGGTGATATTTCATTTTTTTATGGGGATTGTGATTATAATACCCCATAAAATAGCAGTCCGGTTATCGAGGAGGTATGGGGATACAAGCGATATAGGTCTTACACAATGAGAGTTAGTGCCCATACCCCTCTGTAATGGGTATACTTTGGGTCATACCAACTATGGTGAGGGGATACCATATAATACTATGGTGAGGGGTATGTATTTTCTCTGTATGTGGGCCGTTGTAATGTGTGGGCCGGCCCAAGCGGGGTCATTGTAATGTGTGGGCCGGCGGTGAGGGGATACCCATTCCAAGTAAATCTTTTCTCTCCTCATGGAATCTCTTTCCACTCTCTCATTCGGATGTGTAGGACCCATCAATTAATGGTGGAAATCTTACACAACCATCTAGATGTGGTCATGAGGCCCACATTGTACATGCATGTCCATGCATGAGATTCTTCCCTTGATGGACCCCTTGCATGTGGATTTCTCTTATTTATCTAAGTATGATGGGTCATCTAGGCCCTTTCATGTGGCTGGGATGACATCCAAACTACTCATTTCAAAGATCTAAGCCATGCATCATAAGATCTAGTTGTATAATGTGTTTATATTATTGTTTGTGGTTGTGATTGTGTGAGGACGACTTAATAGTGGCGGAGCCCTCCCCTGATGGCCGGATGCTCTTCCTTCTCTTTCCTTAGTTAGAAATCTGATGATATTATGTGTGGTCCACTTAGTGGGCCTGGATTTCCCAAAAGAAAAAGCCTAGGAAGAAAGGGACCTCTATACTTAACCTACACCATGGTTTAGATGCCTCTTTTTGCCATCTTAAATGTTCTTGTAAGGGTGAAAATTTGAGGGTTTGTTTTGAAAAATTATGGGGCCCACTAGGGTGGGCCATGACACCCAATTTATGGGCAAATCCCTTCCTTAATAGGCCCATAAATTTATTTTATTCCATGCATGCATTGTTGTCCAGAAATTTCTGGACAGATTTTTTTTTGTTGGACTTGGGTTTGAAATTGGGACTGATTAGGAAACCTTTTGTATCCATCAAATATATTTTTATGAAATTTGGGGATCTCATCTTCATGTGCCCCAAATTTCAACCTCATCCAATCTTGATAGAGGTCCCAAAAGTGTAGTCCAAGTGGGGTGGACAGTCTGGATTTTTTGCACTGTTCCAGCAACATTCCACCCTAGACAGGTTGGCAATTCGAAATTTATTAAAATATTTTTGGGTGTCTAAAAATTCTAAAAATTTATAGAAATGTGACTCACCCTTGGTAAGAAATACCTTCAAAATTTTAGGACCAATGGACCCCATTTGGGCATCTAAACGGGTGGTCCAACATAATGGACTGCCAGAAACATTCTGTTGTGCAGTCCAGCAGTATAGTTTCATAAAAATAAAATTTTAAAAATATTTTCTCATAAGGTGGGCCATATTTCTGAGCTACATGTTAATTTAGGCTTAATGAGGGACCTTGGGTCCAAATTTCAGGAATTTTTGAGGCCCAGAATCTACCCATTTGGGTGGCCCAAATTTAAAACAGTTACATTTCAGCAATAGTTCATCCTGGACAGATTACATTCTTAAAATTTATTAAAATACTTTTGAGTGTTTAAAAATTTTAAAAATTTATAAAGATGTGTAAAACTCATGTTAGGACCTACCTACAAAATTTTGGAGCCATTGGACGCTAGTACACACTATGCTGGTGGTTGGACCGGCCCACTATTATATGGTGTCCAGATCAGTCCGAGATTCAGCATAGATTGTTTTATTTAAATTAATTAAAATAGTATTAGATGTCCAAAAATTATAAAATTTTATGGGGGTGTGGTATACCCATGGAAGGACCACTCTATAAAGTTTCAGGGCCATCGGGCCTCTGTACCGACCGTGGTGTGGCCTGCAATTTGGACCAGTTTTGGTTCAAATACCCAGGCACACCCTTATCTTGGGTTGCTGGGCCTGCATTCTAATGGCATGGCCCACTTGAAGTAAGTGTTTTATATCTCTCTTTTATCTGGTGATGCCCACTATGATATATGTGGATCACCATGGGTCAATAACCCATCTAAATTAAATAAATTTCTGGACTCCAGCAGGCTCAGAAAATGGGTGGGCTGGAATTCCAACAATGTGCCCAAAATTTACTACATGGTTGATTGTTTAGGAACTATTGTGGCATACCAGATTTGAGAGAGTGTTGCACACACTCCTTGCTTTCTTTCCTTAGATATTTTTGGCTTAATGAGTGCCCTCCTGAGGCCCACCTTTGTGGTAATTTTGTGGGCTAGCCTTAACCAGAATTTTTAATAGTTTTATAGGCTCAATGGGCTGGGAACTTCTTTCTTGAGCCTAAGATTGTGCAAGGGCTGACCTTATTGATTTACGAGTCCAATGGGCTGTCTATAAGCTGATCATGTATATTAATAGGCCTTGATGCCCTCATGAAGTGTTTAATTGTGGGCTGACTTGCAAAGCCCATATAAATGCATATTGTGGAGGATCTTGTTAAGTCTTTATCTGATGAGGCAAGGCCCACCCTATCGGTATAGGTCTCGCCCTTATGTATTCTTGAACTTATGGGTTGTCCTCAAGTCCACTATAATGTATGAATTGGATGGCTTTTATTTTGGGCCATTTCTTTAGGGCTCATTATGTGATATAATATATGCATGTTTGTATTAGCAAGTAGGCCTTGTGGACTCAATTCTTTTGGATAGGCCCATTGATCTTAGGCCTGTAATCTCCTATCCATTGTGATGGGCTTAGGGGCAATCATACATAAGAAGTCGGGCCATTGACTGCCCATTAAACTGACCCTGTACTTGGGCCAAAAGTGAGACCCAACTCACTTGTGTTAAATGTGAAACTTACCATGTAAATGAATTACTGGGCTGCCCATGATGCCCACCACAATATATGGAATTATGGCCTTTGTGGTTGGGCCCAAACCTTACTTGAGGGCCCACTATATGGCCTATGAGTTGGGCTTGGTGTATGGCACATTGGGTCATGCGTTGCTTGGGCTTTAAACCTTACATTATACGAGTAGTGGCGGGCTATCTCTTGGAAACCAGTTGAGATTGGATGTCCTCCTGGGTGATCCTCGGGTAGGCCCATGGGTTCCTCTATGGATGGTTAAAGGCCCACCATAAACCCTTGACTGTTTATTTGAGGCTAAATATGGATGCATGTAGAGCCTACCTCAACACATGTTTGGTGCAGGTCATCTAAGCCTTGGATTATCCGATCATGGAGATACTCTCTGCCTTGGGTTGCTACTGGACTCCCAGTCCATTACCAGGCCCACTTGACCTTTTCATGATGTATGCACACCCTCCATCTGGTGGGCCCCCCTGTGAGTATTGTTGGCCTTCATGAGATTATTTAACTAATTTCTGGACCTTAGCAGGCCCAGGAAGTCAAACGGGCCAAAATTTTATCAAAGGGCCTTAAATTAAAATTGTATGGTTAAAACTTTGTTTGGCTGTGGGGCTCACCATATTGAGAACTTGTATACGTGTTACGTGCTTATATTTTCTTATAATCTTTGAGCTTAATCAATGCATTCTTTTGGGTCACCTTTAGTGATCACATGAGGACCCCATCTTAGATCATATTTTTGGGGTATCCCATTGGCCCAGAGTGGGTTGGAACGTCCTAGCTTGGCCCAACCATATATTGGGCCGACTACCACCATTTTGATGGACTTGTGGGCTAAGATAAGGATAGTATTGGGCCCTTGGTTGCCCACTTAATTTTTTAGTTATTGGGCTAATGTAGTTGGGCCCATTTCCTCCAAACTTAAACTTACTTTCGAGCCGTATATTGTGTACGCGGGTTGCCCACCAAGTCTTACTTAATGCATGGATTCTATGACTATTGAAAATTAAGCCTTGGGCCTTGATTTCCCTCTTAATTACATGAGGAGAGAAAAGATTTACTTGATAAACAAAAACACCACCAAGAGACCTATTAAGTATAGCACTTTGTCATTGTCACCATAGGCCATTATGGTTTCTCTAACCAAGGAGAGAGAGGCCATGATTGCCTCCCTACAACTCTCTCTTTCCCTTCTCTCTCCCTCATTTTCTCTCATTCTTTTTCCCTTGTAAAAAAATCCAGCACCTCTTCCATCCATTCCAGCCCCTTCTCCTCCTTTTTCTTCTCAATACCTCCATTGAAAACTCATCCCAACCATTGATCCATCTCCCTTTGTGCTAAAGGACCTTAGTGTGAAAGTTTGGTGGTTATCTCTGAGGTGGGTGCTTTCTTCATCAAGTAAATCTTTTATCTCCTCATGTAATCTCTTTCCTCTCTCTCATTTGGATATGTAGGACCCACCAATTAATGGTGGAGATCTTACACAACCATCTAGATGTGGCCATGAGGCCCACATTGTACATGCATGTCCATGCATGGGATTCTTCCCTTGATGGACCCCTTGCATGTGGATTTCTCTTATTTTTCTAAGTATGATGGGTCATCTAAGCCCTTGCATGTGGCTGGGATAGCATCCCAACCACTCATTTCAAAGATCTAAGCCATGCATCATAAGATCTAGTTGTACAATGTGTTTATATTATTGTTTGTGGTTGTGATTGTGTGGGGCTTAATAGTGGCGGAGCCCTCCCCTGATGGCCGGATGCTCTTCCTTCTCTTTCCTTAGAAATCTGATGATATTATGTGTGGTCCACTTAGTCGGCCTGGATTGTCCAAAAGAAAAAGCCTAGGAAGAAAGGGACATCTATACTTAACCTACACAATGGTTTAGATGCCTCTTTTTGCCACCTTAAATGTTCTTGTAAGGGTGAAAATTTGAGGGTTTGTTCTAAAAAATTATGGGGCCCACTAGGGTGGGCCAAGACACCCAATTTATGGGTCAATCCCTTCCTTAATAGGCCCATAAATTTATTTTATTCCATGCATGCGTTGCTGTCCAGAAATTTCTGTATAGATTTTTTGTTGGACTTGGGCTTGAAATTGGGACTGATTAGGAAACCTTTTGTACCCATCAAATATATTTTTCTGAAATTTGGAGATCTCATCTTCATATGCCCCAAATTTCAACCCCATCCAATCTTGATAGAGGTCCCAAAAGTGTGGTCCAAGTGGGGTGGACAGTCTTGATTTTCTTCACTGTTCCAGCAACATTCCACCCTAGACAGGTTGGAAATTCAAAATTTATTAAAATATTTTTGGGTGTCTAAAAATTCTGAAAATTTACAGGGATATGGTCCACCCTTGGTAAGAAATACCTGCTAAATTTTAGGGCCAATGGACCCCATTTGTACAACTAAACGAGTGGTCTAACATAGTGGACTTCTAGAAATATTCTGCTATGCAGTCCTGCAGTATAGTTCCATAAAAATAAAATTTTAAAAATATTTTCGCAGAAGGTGGGCCATATTTCTGAGCTCCATGTTAATTTTTGCTTAATGAGGGACCTTGGGTCCAAATTTCAGGAATTTTGGAGGCCCAAAATCTACCCATTTGGGTGGCCCAAATTTAGAACAGTTGCATTTCAGCAATAGTTCATCCTGGACAGATTACATTCTTAAAATTTATTAAAATAATTTTGAGTGTTTAAAAATTATAAACATTTATAGGGATGTGTTAAAATCAAGTTAGGACCTACCTACAAAATTTTAGAGCCATTAGATGCCTGTACACACCATAGTGGTGGCTGGACTGGCCCACTATTATATGGTGTCCAGATCAGTCCGAGTTTTAGGACAGATTGTTTTATTTGAATTAATTAAAATACTTTTAGATGTCCAAAAATTATAAATTTTATGGGGGTGTGGTATACCCATGTAAGGACTACCCTATAAATGTTTAGGGCCATCGGGCCTCTGTATCGACCATGGTGTAGCCTGCAATTTGGACTAGTTTTAGATCAAATACCCAGGCACACCCTTACATTGGGTTGCTGGGCCTGCATTCTAATGGCATGGCCCACTTGAAGTAAGTATTGTATATCTCTCTTTTATCTAGTGAGGCCCACTATGGATCACCATGGGTCAGTAACCCATCTAAATTAAATAAATTTCTGGACTCCAGCAGGCCCAGGAAATGGGTGGGCTGGAATTCCAGCAAGGGGCCCAAAATTTGTTACATGGTTGATTGTTTAGGAATATTGTGGCACACCAGATTTGAGAGAGTGTTGCACACACTCCTTGCTTTCTTCCCTTAGACATTTTAGGCTTAATGAGTACCCCCTTGAGGGCCACCTTTATGGTGTTTTTATGGGCTAGCCTTAACAAGAATTTTTAATAGTCTTATAGGCTCAATGGGCTGGGAGATTCTTTCTTAAGCCCAAGATTGTGCAAGGGCTGACCTTATTGATTTACGAACCCAATGGGCTATCTATAAGCTGACCATGTGTATTAATGGGCGTTGATGCCCTCATGAAGTGTTTAATTATGGGCTGACTTGCAAAGCCCACATAAATGCATATTGTGGAGGGCCTTGTTAAGTCTTTGTCTGATGACGCAAGGCCCACCCTATCGGTATAGGTCTCACCCTTATATATTCTTGGACTTATGGGCTGACCTCTAATCCATCATAATGAAGGAATTGGATGACTTTTGTTTCGGGACCATTATGTAATATTATATATGCATAGCCGCCCTTTTTGTGGTAGTGATTAGGCCTTGTGGACACAGTTCTTTTGGATAGGCCCATTGATCTTAGGCCTGTACTCTCTCATCAATTGTGATGGGATTACGGGCAATAATATGCAAGGAGTTGGGCTCTTCGCTGCCTACAAAATTGACCTTGTACTTGGGCCAAAAGTGAGGCCCAACTCACTTGTGTTAAATATAAAACTTGCTCATGTAAATGAATTACTGGGCTGCCCATGAAGTCCACCACAATATGTGGAATTATGGCCTTTGTGATTGGGCCCAAACCTTACTTGAGGGCCCACTATATGGCCTATGAATTGGGCTTGGTGTATGGCCCATTAGGCCATGCATTGCGTGGGCTTTAGACCTTATATTATATGAGTAGTGGCGGGCTACCTCTTAGAAGCCAGTTGAGGTTGAACGTCCTCCTGGGTGATCCTAAGGTAGGCCCATGGGTTTCTTTATGGATGGTTAAAGGCCTACCATGGACCCTAGGCCATTTGTTTAGAGCTTAATATGTATGTATGTGGAACCTACCTTAACGCGTGTTTGGTCCAGGCCATCCAAGCCTTAGATCGCTCGATTATGGATGCACTGTCTGTATTGGGTTACTGCTGGACTCACTTTCCAGTAACAGGCCCACTTGATCTTTTCATAATATATACGCACTCTCCATCTGGTGGGGTCCCCTAGCGAATATAGTTGGCTTTCATGAGATTATTTCCACATAGTCAAGTAATTTCTGGACCTTAGCAGGTCTTGGAAGTTAAACTGACCAAAAGTTTATCAAAGGGCCTTAATGTAAAATTTTATGGTGAAAACTTTATTTGGTTGCGGGGCCCACCATTTGAGAACTTGTGTACATGTTGCAAGCTTTTGTTTTCTTAAAATCTTTGGGCTTAATCAGTGTATTCTTTTGAGTCACCTTTAGTGATTAGATGAGGACTCCATCTTAGATCAGATATTTGGGGCATCCCATGGGCCCAGAGTCGGCAGGGTCATCCCAGATTGGCCCAACCATATATTGGGCTGACTTTCACCATTTTGAAGGACTTGTGGGCTAAGACAATGATAGTATTAGGCCCTTGGTTGCCAACTTAAATTGTTAAATTATTGGGCTGATATAGTTGGGTCCATTTCATCCAAACTTAAACTTATTTAGTCATATATTGTGTATGTGGGCTGCTCACCAAGTCTAGCTCAATGCATGGATTCTATGGCCATTGGGAATTGAGCCTTGGGCCTTAATTTCCCTCTTAGGGCCCATGTTGTTAAAAGTGATATTTTATCTTTTTATGACTTATTATGAGGAATATATATGTATATGGTTGGTTACATTTATTTTTATCTTTAATGTAGGCCTTGGGCCTTCTATCCACATCATTCATGGTTGATATGCTTTTTGAGGAGTGGTGGTTAAATGTCTCCATTATGGACCCCTCTAGGCCCGGTTCTATCTAAATGTGATTAAATGCTCATCTTAAACTCTTGCTAGACTCACTTCTGTATTACTTAGACACATACTTTGTATGCTTAATCTCGTGGGCTACCCCAGGTAAATGGGCCCCCACTAGAGGTTGGATTCCTTAAGGATATTGTCTAAGTATCTAGTCTTGGTCCCTTCTTGGATAGGAGGAGTGTACTACTTTGTATATCGCTGCATAATGTGTCTAGACCCATCTTCATGGCCCATGTACATCATTGTATGCTTGGTTGACACTATGTATGTGTGGTCATATTGTGTCATTGGACATTGCATGATACTTTCCCCGAGGGACGTAGTATCCCCTATTGAGCACGTTAGATGCTTGGGATTGATGCATAGTTGATTGCGTGATTCATGCATCTAGCATTGCATATCATATGAGCATTATCGCCCTTGCTTCATCAGGGTTGTAGCATCCACAAATACATCGTGGATGGCCATGTTTGGACACCGAAAATTTTATTTGAGCATACTGGGTGCATAAGATGCCCATGGGTGAAATTTCTAAAACTTCCATGGTACCAAGGATCTGCTCCAGCGCCGTGACCGAGTGGAATATATGAGCGCATGAGGGCCTTATACCGTTAGGCCGCGACTCCCATTTTCGTGTAGTCGGTTGGATAGGGGTGTGGCCTTACTCACCTGGTGTAAGAGGGCATTGCTAGGCTGAGTCTGACCAGCTCGTGAATGGGTCCGCTACCTTCAGGCCTTGCTGGTGATTGGTTGTCCACAGGCGGGTAGTGAGGTCTCTTACGCTCATTTGACTGTGCGGGGTCTGTAGAGCGGCAGTCATCCAGTAGTGTAATGGACCCAGGTGATTTTCTTATGATGGAAATATACTTGATATGTGGATTGGATATGAGCACTGGCATTACTTCGCATTATTACATTTGCATCGACTGTGTATGCCTCATATTGCATCGCCTTGGCATGACGCCCAGTACTCATTGCATTACATTATGCATTGCACTATATAGCCTTGGTATGACTTCCTACATTATCATACTACCTTGGCATAGCTTCTTGTGTTCATGATCGCCTTAGTAAGGCTAGTTGTATTAGTATTGATCGTGACTCCCTTCTACATTCTCTATCTTCTTCTGAGCACCATTGTCACACACTTTCACCACCCTCTAAGCTTTATATAAGCTTATGCACGATTGATGCGTGCAGGAGATCGTAAGTTGGTATCTTAGCAGAGGAGCTTGGATAGGTATGGGAGCCTTTGTTAGGTGTGCCTTTGTTATTCTCAGATTTTACTTGCTGTGATCTTGGGTATGCTCGTATTGAAAATGATTATATTGTTGTGGAAATCCTCCTTATAGGATCCCAGGATCGGAACCTGCATTAGAGAATGGGGTACTACGGAGGCTGTTGCGGCCAGAACCGGTCATCGGGTTCCTTGTGAGGTCCGGTTACCGAGTCTGGGGCGTGACAGGAGTTGGTATCAGAGCATAGCAAGTAATTTTAGAATAAGTTGGGATAATATCACATATCTGCTACGAGCTTAGGATAAGTAGTGTCCCGAGTGTGTTTCCCTCATTTCGTTTAAGCCTTCAAGGATTCTAATTCCTAAGTGTCCATCACCTTTATTCTTTAAGTAGACCATGTCGTCTAATCGAGGCACCCATGATGGTGACGTCCGTGGCCGTGATGCCTATGGACATGGTTCTCATTCCACTCTAGTGATCCGAGTGACTTTTACTCCACCATCTGAGATTTCTCTTCCCCCTCTGGAGCCTGCTGTACCTATTCCTGAGGCTCCCGCCGTACCTATGCCTCCGTCAGAGGCCACTGCTACCCCCGCTTATCTGGCGATTTCTGTGAGAGTTGAGCATCTCCAGCAGCTGATAGGTGAAACAGCCCAGTCCTGAGACGCCCGGGTAGGCGAAACAGGAGAGTGCGAGCCCCCTTTTGCGAGATTCTACTCTGCAGCATGCTCCGTTAGCTGTATTTCTACTTCAGAGCGAGGGCGAACGAACTAGTTCGCAGAGGGTTCGTGATCAGAGGAGAGACCGGAAGAGGCGGGTCCCCTCTAATAGCTCCCGGCAGCGTCGACAGCGGCAGAGGTGCGTAGCCTATCGAGCCGCCAGAGCATCAGCATCGCATACAGCAGCTTCTTCTTCTAGGCCCTTTTCTGGCATTTGTTATGGATGTGGGCAGACAGGACACCGTATGCGCGAGTGCCCTCTTCCTTTGCAGCAACGACAGTGGCTCCCACCACCGAGACCCCGACAGCAGCCGAGACTGCAGGATGGACCTTCGCAGTGACCGCTGTAGCAGTAGAGACCACAAATGCAAAGGAGACAGATACCTCCCCAGCCTCGTCAGGCTTGATTTTGCACGACCCAGCAGGACTCTTAGTTATTAGAGGAGTTGCTATGGGTATTCTCCTTGTGTCTGTATGTAAGTCTTGTGTTTTGGTGCATCGTACCTCTTTTGTATCCAAGGGCTTTTGTTTGATCAGATTTCTATTAGAGCCTTGTCAGTATCGACATTTTTTTGAAAGATCGCTGTATTAGGTCGATGATATTATCGTATTCCTTTTTGGATGATGAGTTGTTCTTACCTGCTGAATAGTTTTGTATTGCCAATGTCGGGCTTGTTTTGTGGTCAAGGCCGATCATCTGAGACCCCCTAGTCCCTTGCAACCATTGAGTGTTGTAGAGTGAAAGTGGGAGCACGTATCGATGGATCTCATCGTAAGTTTGCCATGATTAGGGAGCGTTATCCCCATTTGATCGATGATTGATACATATACGAAGATGCTATGAATTTTTTTTGTTTCGGTTTTGTTAATTTCGAGGATGAAATTTTTTGTTGGTGGGGAGAATTGTGAGACCCGACCCGAGTTCGCATGTGTGCATGTGTGTGTAAGTATGCATTCCGTCCATCTTGTTTCCGCGGTCCTACCGGTCGAATCCCGGTGACCCGTGACCTTGGATAGTGTTTGCAGTTATTTATAAGTCCAGTCATGAAGACCCGACTCAGATCGAGTTGAAACATATGTCATTGCGACCGCATCGTCGTCGCGGTTCCAACGCCGCGTCTTGTGCGTCCATCCGATATGTAGATCAAAAGTTGTGTACATTTCATTCTATGACCCATGATTTCGATCATGTTCCCTACCTTGGAGTGGTGCATGTGGCCCCGTAAAGTCAAACGAGCATAAGAGACCTCACTACCCGCCTGTGGACAGCCAATCACCAACAAGTCCTGAAGGTAGCGGACCCATTCACGAGCTGGTCAGACTCAGCCTAGCAATGCCCTCTTACATAAGGCGACTAAGGCCACACCCCTATCCAACCGACTACACGATAGTGGGAGTCGCGGCTTAACGGTATAAGGCCCTCGTGCGCTCATATATTCCACTCGGTCACGGCACTGGAGCAGATCCTTGGTACCATGGAAGTTTTTGAAATTTCACCCATGGGTATCCTATGCACCCGGTATGCTCAAATAACATTTTCGATATCCAAACATGGTCATCCACGATGTATCTGTGGAGGCTACAACCCTGATGAAGCAAGGGCGATAATACTCATATGTTATGCAATGCTAGATGCATGAATCACACAATCAACTATGCATCAATCCCAAGCATCTAACGTGCTCAATAGGGGATACTACGTCCCTCGGGGAAAGTATCATGCAATGTCCAATGACACAATATGACCACACTACATAGTGTCAACCAAGTATACAATGATGTGCATGGGCCATAAAGATGGGTCTAGACACATTATGTAGCGATATACAAAGTAATACACTCCTCCTATCTAAGAAGGGACCGAGACTAGGTACTTAGACAATATCCTTAAGGAATCCAACCTCTAGTGGGGGCCCATTTACCTGTGGTAGCCCACGAGACTAAGCATACAAAGTATGTGTCTAAGTAATACAGAAGTGAGCCTAGCAAGAGTTTAAGATAAGCATCTAATCACATTTAACCGCCATTTCCCAAAAAGGCATATCAACCATGAACTATATGGATAGAAGGCCCAAGGCCTACATTTAGATAAAAACACAGGCAACCACATACATATATATTCCTCATAATAGGCCATGAGAAAAGGATATAATACCACCTTTAACAACATGGGCCCCAAGAGGGAAATCAAGGTCCAAGGTCAATTTCCAATAGCCATAGAATCCATGCATTGAGCTAGACTTGGTGGGCAGCATGCATACATAATATACGACTAAATAAGTTTAAATTTGGTTGAAATGGGACCAACTACATCAGCCCAATAACTTAACAATTTAAGTGGGCAACCAAGGGCCCAATACTATCAAAGGCCCTTAATGTAAAATTTTATGGTGAAAAGTTTATTTGGCTGCGGGGCCCACCATTTGAGAACTTGTATACATGTTGCATGCTTATGTTTTCTTATAATCTTTGGGTTTAATCCGTGTATTCTTTTGGGTCACCTTTAATGATTAGATGAGGACTCCATCTTAGATCAGATTTTTTGGGGCATCCCATGGGCCCAAAGTGGGCAGGGTCGTCCCAGATTGGTCCAACCGTATATTGGGCCGACTTCCACCATTTTAATGGACTTGTCGGCTAAGATAAGGATAGTATTGGGTCCTTGGTTGCCCACTTAAGTTGCTAGTTATTGGGCTGATGTAGTTGGGCCCATTTCCTCCAAGCTTAAACTTATTTTCGGGCCGTATATTGTGTACGCGGGCTGCCCAACAAGTCCAACTTAATGCATGGATTTTATGGCTATTGGAAATTGAGCCTTAGGCCTTGATTTCCCTCTTGGGGCCTATGTTGTTAAAGGTGGTATTATATCCTTTTCTCATGGCCTATTATGAGGAATATATATGTATGTGGTTACTTGTGTTTTTATCTAAATGTAAGCCTTAGGCCTTCTATCCATATAGTTCATGGTTGATATATCTTTTTGGAAAATGATGGTTAAATGTCTCCATTATGGACCCCTCTAGGCCTGGTTATATCTAAATGTGATTAGATGCTCATCTTAAACTCTTGCTAGACTCACTTCTGTATTACTTAGACACATACTTTGTATGCTTAGTCTCGTGGACTATCCCAGGTAAATGGGCCCCCACTAGAGGCTGGATTCCTTAAGGATATTGTCTAAGTACCTAGTCTTGGTCCCTTCTTGGATAGGAGGAGTGTACTACTTTATATATCACTGTATAATGTGTCTAGACACATCTTCATGGCACATGTACATCATTATATGCTTGGTTGACACTATGTATGTGTGGTCATATTGTGTCATTGGACATTGCATGATACTTTTCCCGAGGGACGTAGTATCCCCTATTGAGCACGTTAGATGCTTGGGATTGATGCATAGTTGATTGCGTGATTCATGCATCTAGCATTGCATAGCATATGAGCATTACCGTCCTTCCTTCATCAGGGTTGTAGCCTCCACAGATATATCGTGGATGGTCATGTTTGGACATCAAAAATATTATTTGAGCATACCGGGTGCATAGGATGCCCATGGGTGAAATTCTCAAAACTTTCATGGTACCAAGGATCTGCTCCAGCGCCGTGACCGAGGGGAATATATGAGTGCACAAGGGCCTTATACAGTTAGGCCGCGACTCCCACTGTCGTGTAGTCGGTTGGATAGGGGTGTGGCCTTACTCGCCTGATGTAAGAGGGCATTGCTAGGCTGAGTCTGACCAGCTCGTGAATGGGTCCGCTACCTTTAGGCCTTGCTGGTGATTGGTTGTCCACAGGCGGGTAGTGAGGTCTCTTACGCTCGTTTAACTGTACGAGGTCTGTAGAGCGGCAGTCATCCAGCAGTATAATGGACCCCGGTGATTTCCTTATGATGGAAATGTACTTGATATGTGGATTGGATATGAGCACTGGCATTACTTCGCATTATTGCATTTGCATCGACTGTGTAAGCCTCATATTGCATCGCCTTGGCATGGTGCCCAGTACTCATTGCATTACATTACGCATTGCACTATATAGCCTTAGTATGACTTCCTGCATTATCATAATACCTTGGCATAGCTTCTTGTTTTCATGATCGCCTTAGTAAGGCTAGTGGTATTAGTATTGATCGTGACTCCCTTCTACATTCTCTATCTTCTTCTGAGCACCATTGTTACACACTTTCACCACCCTCTAAGCTTTCTATAAGCTTATGCACGATTGATGCGTGTAGGAGATCGTAAGTTGGTGTCTTAGCAGCAGAGCTTGGATAAGTGTGTGAGCCGAGGACCCAGTGTTGCAGATTCTCTTCCTTCATTCTTCTGTTATCTTATGTATGTCCTTTTGAACCTGATGTAAGCTTGTAAAAGTTTAAATTCATAGTGGATTTTGTGATGTGTGCCTTTATTATTCTCATATTTACTTGTTGTGATCTTGAGTATGCTTGTATTGAAAATGATTATATTGTTGTGGAAATCCTCCTTGTAGGATCCCAGGATCGGAACCTGCCTCAGGAGTCGAGAATGGGGTACTACGGAGGCTGTTGCGGCCAGAACCGGTCATCGTTTTCCCTGTGAGGTCTGGTTACCAAGTCTGGGGCATGACAGGAGTTGGTATCAAAGCATAGCAAGTAATTTTGGAATAACTTGGGATAATATCACATATCTGCTACGAGCTTAGGACAAGTAGTGTCTCGAGTGTATTTCCCTCATTTCGTTTGATCCTTCAAGGATTCTAATTCCTAAGTGACCATCACCTTTATTCTTTTTGTAGACCATGTCGTCTAATCGAGGCACCCATAATGGTGACGTCCGTGGCTGTGATGCCCATGGACATGGTTCTCATTTCGCTCCAGTGATCCGAGTGACTTTTGCTCCACCATCTGAGATTTTTGTTTCCCCTCTGGAGCCTGTCGTACCTATTCCTCAGGCTCCCGCCATACCTGTGCCTCCATCAAAGGCCACTGCTACCCCCGCTTGTCTGGCGATTCCTGTAAGAGTTGAGCATCTCCAACAGTTGATGCAGGTCGTCACTAATATTCTTCACACCCGTCAGCCCGTTCCTGAGACGCCCAGACAGGAGGAACAGGAGAGTGCGAGCCCCCATTTACGAGATTCGACTCTTCAGCGTGCTCCGTTGGCTGTATTTCTACTTCAGAGCGAGGCCGAGTGGACTGGTCCTTAGAGGGTTCGTGATCAGAGGAGAGACTGGAAGAGGCGGGTCCCCTCTAATAGCTCCCGGCAGCGTCGACAGCGGCAGAGGTGCGTAGCCTATCAAGCCGCCAGAGCATCAGCATCGCATACAGCAGCTTCTTCTTCTAGGCCCTTTTCTGGCATTTGTTATGGATGTGGGAAGACAGGACACAGTAGGCGCGAGTGCCCTCTTCCTTTGCAGCAGCAACGGTGGCTCCCACCACCGAGACCCCGACAGCAGCCGAGACTGCAGGATGGACCTTCGCAGCGACCGCTGTAGCAGTAGAGACCACAGATGCAAAGGAGACAGATACCTCCCCAGCCTCCTCAGGCTTGATTTTGCGCAACTCAGCAGGACTCTTAGTTATTAGGGGAGTTGTAATGGGTATTCTCCTTGTGTCTGTATGTAAGTCTTGTGTTTTGGTGCATCGTACCTCTTTTGTATCCAAGGGCTTTTGTTTGATCAGATTTCTATTAGAGCCTGTCGTAAGAGATTGTCAGTATCGACATTTTTTTGGAAGATCGCTGTATTAGGTCTATGATATCATCGTGTTCCATTTTGGATGATGAGTTGTTCTTACCCCCTGAATAGTTTTGTATTGCCAATGTCGGGCTTGTTTTGTTGTCAAGGCCGATCATCTGAAACCCCCTAGTCCCTTGCAACCGTTGAGTGTTGTAGAGTGAAAGTGGGAGCACATATCGATGGATCTCATCGTAGGTTTGCCATGATTAGGGAGCGTTATCCCCAATTGTTTGATGATTGATACATATACAAAGATGCTATGCATTTTTTTTGTTTTGGTTTTATTAATTTCGAGGAAGAAATTTTTTTTGTTGGTGGGGATGATTGTGAGACCCGACCCGAGTTCGCATGTGTGCATGTGTGTGTAAGTATGTATTCCTTTCATCTTGGTTCCGCGGTCCTACCGGTCAAATCCCAGCGACCCGTGACCATGGATAGTGTTTGCGGTCATTTATAAGTCCAGTCATGAAGACCCGACTCAGTTCGAGTTGAAACGTATATCATTGCAACCGCATCGTCGTCGCGGTTCCAACGCCACGTCTTGTGCGTCCATCCTATATGTAGATCAAAATTTACGTACATTTCATTATAACATCATTGATCATGTGGCCCACTTAGGTGGAGTGCATGTGTGGACCACTACCTCCCTTGGCACAAGTTCCAAGGTACACTACCCACACACTACACAAATATCCATAACTAACACCACTAACCAAAAACACCACTAAGAGACCTACTAAGCATAGCACTTTGTTATTATCACCATAGGTCATTAAGATTTCTCTAACCAAGGGGAGAGAGGCCATGATTGCCTCCCTACAACTCTCTCTTTCCCTTCTCTCTCCCTCATTTTCTCTCATTCTTTCTCCCTTGCAAAAAAATCCAGCTCCTCTTCCCTCCATTCCAGCCCCTTATCCTCCTTTTTCTTCTCAATCCCTCCATTGAAAACTCATCCCAACCGTTAATCCATGTTGCTTGGAGCCTATAGATGATGGTGATGTAAATTTCAAGGTTTATCTAGGTGGGTGCTTTCTTCATCAAGTAAATTTTTTCTCTCCTCATGTAATCTCTTTCCTCTCTCTCATTTGGATGTGTAGGACCCACCAATTAATGGTGGAGATCTTACACAACCATCTAGATGTGCCCATGAGGCCCACATTGTACATGCATGTCCATGCATGGGATTCTTCCCTTGATGGACCCCTTGCATGTGGATTTTTCTTATTTTTCTAAGTATGATGGGTCATCTAGGCCCTTGCATGTGGCTGAGATGGCATCACAACCACTCATTTTAAAGATCTAAGCCATGCATCATAAGATCTAGTTGTACAATGTGTTTATATTATTGTTTGTAGTTGTGATTGTGTGAGGACGGCTTAATAGTGGCGAAGCCCTCCCCTGATGGCCAGATGTTATTCCTTCTCTTTCCTTAGTTAGAAATCTGATGATATTATGTGTGCTCCACTTAGTGGGCCTGGATTGCCCAAAAGAAAAAGCCTAGGAAGAAAGGGACATCTATACTCAACATACACCATGGTTTAGATGCCTCTTTTTTCCACCTTAAATGTTCTTGTAAGGGTAAAAATTTGAGGGTTTGTTCTGAAAAATTGTGGGGCCCACTAGGGTGGGCCATGACACCCAATTTATGGGCCAATCCCTTCCTTAATAGGCCCATAAATTTGTTTTATTCCATGCATGCATTGCTGTCCAGAAATTTCTGGACAGATTTTTTTTTATTGGACTTGGGCTTGAAATTGGGACTGATTAGAAAACCTTTTGCGCCCATAAAATATATTTTTCTAAAATTTGGGGATCTCTTCTTCATGTGCCCCACATTTCAACCCCATCCAATCTTGATAGAGGTCCCAAAAGTGTGGTCCAAGTGGGGTGGATAGTCTGGATTTTCTGCACTGTTCCAGCAACATTCCACCCTAGATAGGTTGGAAATTCAAAATTTATTAAAATATTTTTGGGTGTCTAAAAATTCTGAAAATTTACAAGGATATGGTCCACCCTTGGTAAGAAATACCTGTAAAATTTTAGGGCCAATGGAACCCATTTGGGCATCTAAACTGGTGGTCCAACATAGTGGACTGCCAGAAATATTCTGCTGTGCAGTCCAGCAGTATAGTTCCTTAAAAATAAAATTTTAAAAATATTTTCTTAGAAGGTGTGTCATATTTCTAAGCTCCATGTTAATTTATGCTTAATGAGGGACCTTGGGTCCAAATTTCAAGAATTTTGGAGGCCCAGAATCTACCCATTTGGGTGGCCCAAATTTAGAACAGTTACATTCCAGCAATAGTTCATCCTGGACAGATTACATTCTTAAAATTTATTAAAATAGTTTTAAGTGTCTAAAAATTGTAAAAATTTATAGAAATGTGTTAAACTCAAGTTAGGACCTACCTACAAAATTTTGGAGCCATTGCATGCCTGTACACACCATAGTGGTGGCTGGACCGGCCCACTATTATATGGTGTCCAGATCAGTCCGAGTTTTAGGACAGATTGTTTTATTTGAATTAATTAAAATATTTTTAGATGTCAAAAAATTATAAAATTTTATGAGGGTGTGACCCACACATGTATGGACTACCCTATAAATTTTCAAGGCCATCGGGCCTCTGTACCGACCGTGGTGTGGCTTGCAATTTGGACAAGTTTTGGGTCAAATACCCAGGCACACCCTTACCTTGGGTTGCTGGGCCTACATTCTAATGACATGGCCCACTTGAAGTAAGTGTTGTATATCTCTCTTTTATCTGGTGGTGCTCACTATGATATATGTGGATCACCATGGGTCAATAACCCATCTAAATTAAATGTATTTCTGGACTCCAGCAAGCCCAAGAAATGGGTGGGCTGGAATTCCAACAATTGGCCCAAAATTTGCTACATGGTTGATTGTTTAGGAACTATTGTGGCATACCAGATTTGAGAAAGTGTTGTACACACTCCTTGCTTTCCTCCCTTAGACATTTTAGGCTTAATGAGGACCCCCTTGAGGGTCACCTTTGTAGTGATTTTGTGGGCTAGCCTTAACCAGAATTTTTAATAGTCTTATAGGCTCAATGGGCTGGGAGATTCTTTCTTAAGCCCAAGATTGTGCAAGGGCTGACCTTATTGATTTACAAACCCAATGGGCTATCTATAAGCTGACCATGTGTATTAATGGGCCTTGATGCCCTCATGAAGTGTTTAATTATGGGCTGACTTGCAAAGCCCACATAAATGCATATTGTGGAGGGCTTTGTTAAGTCTTTGTCTGATGAGTCAAGGCCCACCCTATCGGTATAGGTTTCTCCCTTGTGTATTCTTGGACTTATGGGCTGACCTCTAGACCACCATAATGTATGAATTGAATGACTTTTGTTTTGGGCCATTTCCTTAGGGCCCATTATATAATATAGTATATGCATAGCCCCCCCTTTTGTGACAGTGATTAGGCCTTTTGGACTTAGTTCTTTTGGATAGGCCCATTAATCTTAGGCCTATCCTCTCCCAACTATTGTGATGGGATTAAGGGCAATAATATGCAAGGAGTTGGGCTCTTGGCTGCCTACTAAATTGACCTTGTACTTAGGCCAAAAGTGAGGCCCAACTCACTTGTGTTAAATGTAAAACTTGCTCATGTAAATGAATTACTGGGCTGCCCTTGAAGCCCACCACAATATGTGGAATTATGACCTTTGTGGTTGGGCCCAAACCTTACTTGAGGGTCCACTATCTGGCGTATAAGTTGGGCTTGGTGTATGGCCCATTAGGTCATGCATTGCGTGGGCTTTAGACCTTATATTATACGAGTAGTGGCGGGCTATGGGTCCCCTCTAATAGCTCCCGGCAGCGTCGACAGTGGCAGAGGTGCATAGCCTATCGAGCCGCCAGAGCATCAGCATCGCATACATCAGCTTCTTCTTCTAGGCCCTTTTCTGGCATTTGTTATGGATGTGGGCAAACAGGACACCGTAGGTGCAAGTGCCCTCTTCCTTTGCAGTAGCGACAGTGGCTCCCACCGCCGAGACCCCAACAGCAGCCGAGACTGCAGGATGGACCTTCGCAGCGATCGCTGTAGCAGTAGAGACCACAGATGCAAAGGAGACATATACCTCCCCAGCCTCCTCAGGCTTGATTTTGCACGACTCAGCAGGACTCTTAGTTATTAGGGGAGTTGTTATGGGTATTCTCCTTGTGTCTGTATGTAAGTCTTGTGTTTTGGTGCATCGTACCTCTTTTGTATCTAAGGGCTTTTTTTTGATCAGATTTCTATTAGAGCCTGTCGTAAGAGATTGTCAGTATCGACATTTTTTTGGAAGATCGCTGTATTAGGTCGATGATATTATCGTGTTCCTTTTTGGATGATGAGTTGTTCTTACCCGCTGAATAGTTTTGTATTGCCAATGTCGGGCTTGTTTTGTTGTCAAGGCCGATCATCTGAGACCCCCTAGTCCCTTGCAACCGTTGAGTGTTGTAGAGTGAAAGTGGGAGCACGTATCGATGGATCTCATCGTAGGTTTTCCATGATTAGGGAGCGTTATCCCCATTTGTTCGATAATTGATACATATACGAAAATGCTATGCATTTTTTTATTTTAGTTTTGTTAATTTCGAGGACTAAATTTTTTTGTTGGTGGGGAGGATTGTGAGACCCGACTCGAGTTCGCATGTGTGCATGTGTGTGTAAGTATGCATTCCGTCTATCTTGATTCCGCGGTCCTACCGGTCAAATCCCGGTGACCTGTGACCTTGGATAGTGTTTGCAGTTATCTATAAGTCTAGTCATGAAGACCCGACTCAGATCGAGTTGAAACATATGTCATTGTGACCGCATCGTCATCGCGGTTCCAACGCCGCGTCTTGTGCGTCCATCCGATATGTAGATCAAAAGTTGTGTACATTTCATTATATGATCATTGAACATGTGGCCCACTTAGGTGGAGTGTATGTGTGAACCACCACCTCCCTTGGCACAAGTTCCAAGGTACACTACCCACACACTACACAAATATCCATAACTAAAACCACTAACCAAAAACACTACCAAGAGACCTACTAAGCATAGCACTTTGTTATTATCACCATAGGTCATTATAGTTTCTCTAACTAAGGAGAGAGAGGCCATGATTACTTCCCTACAAGTCTCTCTCTCTCCCTTCTGTCTCTCATTTTCTGTCCTTCTTTCTCCCTTGTAAAAAATTCAGCACCTATCCCCTCCATTCCAGCCCCTTCTCCTCCTTTTTCTTCTCAATCCCTCCATTGAAAACTCATCCCAACCATTGATCCATGTTGCTTGGAGCCTCTAGATGATGGTGTTGTAAATTTCAAGTTTTATCTAGGTGGGTGCTTTCTTCATCAAGTAAATCTTTTCTCTCCTCATGTAATCTCTTTCCTCTCTCTCATTTGGATGTGTAGGACCCACCAATTGATGGTGGAGATCTTACACAACCATCTAGATGTGGTCATGAGGCCCACATTGTACATGCATGTCCATGCATGGGATTCTTCCCTTGATGGACCCCTTGCATGTGGATTTCTCTTATTTTTCTAAGTATGATGGGTCATCTAGGCCCTTGCATGTGGCTGGGATTGCATCCCAACCACTCATTTCAAAGATCTAAGCCATGCATCATAAGATTTAGCTGTACAATGTGTTTATATTATTGTTTGTGGTTGTGATTGTGTGGGGACGGCTTAATAGTGGCGGAGCCCTCCCTTGATGGCCGGATGCTCTTCCTTCTCTTTCCTTAGTTAAAAATCTGATGATATTATGTGTGGTCCACTTAGTGGGCCTGGATTGCCCAAAAGAAAAAGCCTAGGAAGAAAGGGACATCTATATTCAACCTACACCATGGTTTAGATGCCTCTTTTTGCCACCTTAAATGTTCTTGTAAAGGTGAAAATTTGAGAGTTTATTCTCAAAAATTATGGGGCCCACTAGGGTGGGCCATGACACCCAATTTATGGGTCAATCCCTTCCTTAATAGGCCCATAAATTTGTTTTATTCCATGCATGCATTGTTGTCTAGAAATTTCTAGACAGATTTTTTTGTTAGACTTGGGCTTGAAATTGGGACTGATTAGGAGACATTTTTTACCCATCAAATATATTTTTCTAAAATTTGGGGATCTCATCTTCATGTGCCCCAAATTTCAACCCCATCCAATCTTGATAGAGGTCCTAAAAGTGTGGTCCAAGTGGGGTGGACAGTCTGGATTTTCTACACTGTTCCAGCAACATTACACCCTAGACAGGTTGACAATTCAAAATTTATTAAAATATTTTTGGGTGTCTAAAAATTCTAAAAATTTACAGGGATATGGTCCACCCTTGATAAGAAATACCTGCAAAATTTTAAGGCCAATGGACCACATTTTGGTATCTAAACGGGTTGTCCAACATATTGGACTGCCAGAAATATTCTGCTATGCAGTCCAGCAGTATAGTTCCATAAAAATAAAATTTTAAAAATATTTTCTCAGAAAGTGGACCATATTTCTGAGCTCCATGTTAATTTAGGCTTAATGAGGGACCTTGGGTCCAAATTTCAGGAATTTTGGAGGCCCAGAATCTACCCATTTGGGTGGCCCAAATTTAGAACAGTTACATTCCAGTAATAGTTCATCCTAGACAGATTACATTCTTAAAATTTATTAAAATACTTTTGAGTGTCTAAAAATTGTAAAAATTTATAGGGATGTGTTAAACTCAAGTTAGGACCTACCTATAAAATTTTAGTGCCATTGGATGCCTGTACACACTATGGTAGTGGCTGGACCGGCCCACTATTATCCGGTAACGCTAGACCGGTACTCCAGAGGGAACAAGCTATAGGTCAAATTTGTTAATATGTGTCACCGGTAAGGAATGCCACACATTACAATGGGCCATACCAACTATGGGTATGTATATACTATTCCATAGTTGGTATGGGTATACTATTCCAAGGAACGGTATAGTATACCCACCGCTGGTGATACACATTACAATTTGTTATATTACAGAGAAAATAGTATAATAGTGGGCCGGCCCACAGACTTGATGAAGAATGCCATACGGTATGGATACCCCTCCAAGGAAAAATATATTATATGCCACCACCATAGTATTATAATCAACTTTTCATAACCGGTTGATAGTTTTATTAGGTATCCTCATCCCCATACGGTCACATGAAAATTGGGGTATTATAATCACAATCCCCATACACTCGAGAACTACACACAAATTTTCAGACCGGTTGACAGTTTTATTAGGGGTATTATAACGGTACTTGGGATATAAGCTAGACCGGTAAAGCCTATCAATCTGTCAACCGGACCTACAGCAATGCCATTCCATTACCAAGATGACCCCTCTAGCCACAGTAAGAGGGCATTGCTGCCCACTCGCCCCAAACTCGGTAACCATACCTCACAAGGAACCCGATGACCGGTTCTGGCCGCAACTGCCTCCGTAATACTCCATTCTCGGCTCCTGAGGCAGGTTCCGATCCTGGGATCCTACAAGGAGGATTTCCACAATAAAATAATCATTTCCAATATGAGCATACCCAAGATCACAGCAAGTAAAATCTGAGAATAACAAAGGCACACCTCACAAAATCCACTATGAATTTGAACTTTTACAAGCTTACATCAGGTTCAAAAGGACATACATAAGATAACATAAGAAAGAAGGAAGAGAATCTGCAACACTGGGTCCTCGGCTTGCACACCTATCCAAGCTCCTCTGCTAAGACACCAACTTACGATCTCCTACACGCATCAATCGTGCATAAGCTTATACAAATCTTAGAGGGTGGTGAAAGTGTGTGATAATGGTGCTCAGAAGAAGATAGAAAATGCAGAAGGGAGTCACAATCAATACTAATACCACGAGTCTTACCAAAGCTATCATGAACACAAGAAGCTATACCAAGGCAGTATGATAATGCAGGAAGCCATACCAAGGCTATATAGTGCAATGCGTAATGTAATGCAATGAGTACTGTGCGTCATGCCAAGGCGATGCAATATGAGGCTTACACAGCCGATGCAAATGCAATAATGCGAAGTAATACCAGTGCTCATATCCAATCCACATATCATGTACATTTCCATCATAAGAAAATCACCGGGATCTATTACACTGCTGGATGACTGCCGCTCTACAGACCCCGCACCGTCAAACGAGCATAAGAGACCTCACTACCCGCCTGTGGACAGCCAATCACCAACAAGGCCTGAGGGTAGCGGACCCATTCACGAGCTGGTCAAACTCAGCCTAGCAATGCCTTCTTACATCAGGCGAGTAAGGCCACACCCATATCCAACCGACTACACGACAGTGGGAGTCGCGGCCTAACGGTATAAGGCCCTCGTGCGCTCATATATTCCACTCGGTCACGGCGTTGGAGTAGATCTTTGGTACCATGGAAGTTTTAGAAATTTCACCCATGGGCATCCTATGCACCCGGTATGCTCAAATAACATTTTCGGTGTCCAAACATGGCCATCCACGATGTGTCTGTCGAGGCTACAACCCTGATGAAGCAAGGGCGATAATGCTCATATACTATGCAATGCTAGATGCATGAATCACACAATCAACCATGCATCAATCCCAAGCATCCAACGTGCTCAAGAGGGGATACTATATCCCTCGGAAAAAGTATCATGCAATGCTCAATGACATAATATGAACACACACATAGTGTCAACCAAGCATACAATGATGTACATGGGCCATGAAGATGGGTCTAGACGCATTATGCGGTGATATATAAAGTAGTACACTCCTCCTATCCAAGAAGGGACCAAGACTAGGTACTTAGACTATCCTTAAGGAATCCAACCTCTAGTGGGAGCCCATTTACCTGGGGTAGCCCACGAGACTAAGCATACAAAGTATGTGTGTAAGTAATGCAGAAGTGAGTCCAGCAAGAGTTTAAGATGAGCATCTAATCACATTTAGATATAACCGGGCCTAGAGGGGTCCATAATGGGGACATTTAACCGTCATTTCCCAAAAGGGCATATCAACCATGAACTATATGGATAGAAGGCCCAAGGCCTACATTTAGATAAAAACACAGGTAACCACATACATATATATTCCTCATAATAGGCCATGAGAAAAGGATATAATACCACCTTTAACAACATGGGCCCCAAGAGAGAAATCAAGGCCTAAGGCTCAATTTTCAATAGCCATAGAATCCATGCATTAAGTTGGACTTGGTGGGCAGCCCGCGTACACAATATACGACCCAAAAATAAGTTTAAGTTTGGAGGAAATGGGCCCAACTACATCAGCCCAATAACTAGCAATTTAAGTGGGCAACCAAGGGCCCAATACTATCCTTATCTTAGCCCACAAGTCCATCAAAATGGTGGAAGTCGGCCCAATATATGGTTGAACCAATTTGGGACGACCCTGCCCACTCTGGGCCCATGGGATGCCTCAAAAATCTGATCTAAGATGGAGTCCTCATCTAATCATTAAAGGTGACCCAAAAGAATACACTGATTAAGCCCAAAGATTATAAGAAAACATAAGCATGCAACATGTATACAAGTTCTCAAATGGTGGGCCCCACAGCCAAATAAAGTTTTCACCATAAAATTTTACATTAAGGCCCTTTGATAAACTTTTGGCCATTTTAACTTCCAAGACTTGCTAAGGTCCAGAAATCAGTTGACTATGTGGAAATAATCTCATGAAAGCTAACTATATTCGATGGGGGACCCCACCAGATGGAGAGTGCGTATATATTATGAAAAGATCAAGTGGGCCTGTTACTGGATTGTGAGTCCAGCAGTAACCCAAGACAGATAGTGCATCCATAATCGGACGATCCAAGGCTTGGATGGCCTGGACCAAACATGCGTAAGGTAGGTTCCACATACATACACATTAAGTTCTAAACAAATGGCCTAGGGTCCATGGTAGGCCTTTAACCATCCATAGAGAAATCCATGAGCCTACCTTAGGATCACCCAGGAGGACGTTCAACCTCAACTGGCTTCCAAGAGGTAGCCCGCCACTACTCATATAGTATAAGGTCTAAAGCCCACATAATGCATGGCCTAATGGGCCATACACCAAGCCCAACTTATAGGCCAGATAGTGGACCCTCAAGTAAGGTTTGGGCCCAATCACAAAGGTCATAATTTCACATATTGTGGTGGGCTTCATGGGCAGCCCAGTAATTCATTTACATGAGCAAGTTTTACATTTAACACAAGTGAGTCGGGCCTCACTTTTGGCCCAAGTACAAGGTCAATTTAGTAGGCAGCCAAGAGCCCAACTCCTTGCATATTATTGCCCTTAATCCCATCACAATAGATGGGAGAGTATAGGCATAAGATCAATGGGCCTATCCAAAAGAATTGAGTCCAAAAGGCCTAATCACTGCCACAAAAGGGGTGGCCATGCATATACTATATTACATAATGGGCCCTAAGAAAATGGCCCAAAACAAAAGTCATTCAATTCATACATTATGGTGGACTAGAGGTCAGCCCATAAGTCCAAGAATACACAAGGGAGAGACCTATACCGATAGGGTGGGCCTTGCCTCATCAGACAAAGACTTAACAAGGCCCTCCACAATATGCATTTATGTGGGCTTTGCAAGTCAGCCCATAATTAAATACTTCATGAGGGCATCAAGGCCCATTAATACACATGGTCAGCTTATAGATAGCCCATTAGGTTCGTAAATCAATAAGGTCAGTCCTTGCACAATCTTGGGCTTAAGAAAGAATCTCCCAGCCCATTGAGCCTATAAGACTATTAAAAATTCTGGTTAAGGCTAGCCCACAAAATCAGCACAAAGGTGGGCCTCAAGGGGCACTCATTAAGCCTAAAAATTTTAAGGAAGGAAAGCAAGGAGTGTGTGCAACACTCTCTCAAATCTGGTGTGCCACAATATTCCTAAACAATCAACCATGTAACAAATTTTGGGCCCCTTGCTGAAATTCCAGCCCACCCATTTCCTGGGCCTGCTGGAGTCCAGAAATTTATTTAATTTAGATGGGTTACTGACCCATGGTGATCCATAGTGGGCCTCACCAGATAAAAGAGAGATATACAATACTTACTTCAAGTGGGCCATGCCATTAGAATGCAGGCCCAGCAACCCAATGTAAGGGTGTGCCTGAGTATTTGACCCAAAACTTATTCAAATTGCAGGCCACACCACGGTCGGTACAGAGGCCCGATGGACTTGAAATTTTATACAATAGTCCTTCCATGTGTGGGTCACACCCCCATAAAATTTTATAATTTTTGAACATCTAAAAATATTTTAATTAATTCAAATAAAATAATCTGTCCTAAAACTCGGACTGATCTAGACACCATATAATAGTGAGCCGATCCAATCACCACTATGGTGTGTACAGGCATCCAATGGCTCCAAAATTTTTTAGGTAGGTCCTAAATTGAGTTTAAAACATCCATATAAATTTTTATAATTTTTAGACACTCAAAAGTATTTTAATAAATTTTAAGAATGTAATTTATTCAGGATGAACTATTGCTGAAATGTAACTGTTCTAAATTTGGGCCACCTAAATGGGTAGATTCTGGGCCTCCAAAATTCTTGAAATTTGGACCCAAGGTCCCTCATTAAGCATAAATTAACATGGAGCTCAGAAATATGGCCCACCTTCTAAGAAAATATTTTTAAAATTTTATTTTTATGAAACTATACTGCTGGACTGCACAGCAGAATGTTTCTAGTTGTCCACTATGTTGGACCACCCGTTTAGATGCCCAAATGGGGTCCATTGGCCTTAAAATTTTACAGGTATTTCTTACCAAGGGTGGTCCATTACCCTTAAATTGGGTGTCATGGCCCACCCTAGTGAGCCCCATAATTTTTCAGAACAAACCCTCAAATTTTCAACCTTACAAGAACATTTAAGGTGGCAAAAAGAGGCATCTAAACTATGGTGTAGGTTGAATATAGATGTCCCTTTCTTCCTAGGCTTTTTCTTTTGGGCAATCCAGGCCCACTAAGTGGACCACACATAATATCATCAGATTTCTAACTAAGGAAAGAGAAGGAAGAGCATCCAGCCATCAGGGGAGGGCTCCGTCACTATTAAGTCGTCCCCACACAATCACAACCACAAACAATAATATAAACACATTGTACAACTAGATCTTATGATGCATGGCTTAGATCTTTGAAATGAGTGGTTGGGATGCCATCCTATCCACATGCAAGGGCCTAGATGACCCATCATACTTAGAAAAATAAGAGAAATCCACATGCAAGGGGTCCATCAAGGGAAGAATCCCATGCATGGACATGCATGTACAATGTGGGCCTCATGGCCACATCTATATGGTTGTGTAAGATCTCCACCATTAATTGGTGGGTCCTACACATCTAAATGAGAGAGAGGAAAGAGATTACATGAGGAGAGAAAAGATTTACTTGATGAAGAAAGCACCCACCTCAAAGATGACCACCAAACTTTCACACTAAGGTCCTTTAGCACCAAGGGAGATGGATCAATGGTGGATACTGATTGGGATGATTGTGTGACCTACTAAGTGATACCATAACAAAGAGAAGGATTGTGAGGGGTATTATAACGGTACATGACAGGAGTGTAATAGGCCATAAAAAAATGGAATATCACCTGTCAACCGGTGATAATCCTTGGAAATGTGGCCCGGTGGGTGCTTTTTCCAAGGATTATTAGGGGTATTATAACCGGTTGACAGGAGTGTAATCCTTGGAAATGGCAGAATGAGAGATGGGGATGGTCTGATAATCCTTAGAACAATCCTTAGAACAATCCTTGCCATGGGATACAAGCTATAACAGTTTTATTAGGTATCCCCATCTTTTTATGGGGATTGTGATTATAATACCCCTAATACAATTTTGTTCGATTATGTACCGTATCACTTAGAATGGGTGGTCCAACAATCACAATCCCCATACACTCAGGAACTACACACAAATTTGAACTTTTGCCTGTTATGGGCCCATCACCGGTAACTAGACCACCACAATCCGACCACCACCACCATAGTGTGTACAGGTTATGAAAAGATGGGGATACCAAATCAGACAATAGTGGGCCGGTCCAATTTTTCTTTTGGTATCCCACCATAGTTGGTATGGCCCATTGTATACCCATTACAGAGTATGGTATATAGAGGGGTATGTATAGAAAAATTACTTTTGAGTGAGGGGATACCCACCGCCGGCCCATAGTAATCTCATACCCATAGTTGGTATGGCCCATTGTAATGTGTGGCATTACAATGACCCCGGTGATACATATAATACTATACCGTGGTATGTATGGTATGGCCCATTGTAATACTATAGTATTCCAAGGAACGGTATTCCAAGGATTGTTATACTATGGGGTATTACTATAGTATTACAATGGGCATACCCCTCACCATAGAAAAATTGGGGTATTACTATAGTATGCCCGGCCCATTGTAATACCCCAATTCATCAAGTCGGTCATTACAATATAGACAGGATACCATTATAATATTGTAAAACTTACTATAGTATGCCCGGCCCATTGTAATACCCCTCTCGCTTGTTAAGTCGGTCATAGTATGCCCGGCCCAATAGACAGCCATCACCAATGGTATGCCCATTGTAATACTATAGTATGCCAAATCAAGGAGAAAATACATACCATGCTTATATTTTTCTTTATATGGTATCCCCTCACCATAGTTGTGGTATAGTTTTATAATGTGAGGGGATACCATATAATACTATGGGGATACAAGCGATATAGGTCTTACACAATGAGAGTTGCTATGCACCGGTACTCCGGTGTGATACCTAATTGTGATTATCACCCACCACATAGTCTATAACTAGACCAAAACTATGGTGGGATACCAAATGGCATACGGAACAACTTTTCATAACGGTATGGAATGCCATTTGGTATCACATTATAATAATCCTTGGGCCCATACAGTCGGTACATTTCCCCTGTAATCCTTGCCATAATACCATACCATAACAATGGATGGCCCAAGGATTTTCCAAGGATTTTCACAGGTGATAACTTTCACCGGTTAGAATGGATTATCCCCCTATCATTGTATCCCAAGTACCAACCATATACGGTCCAACAGTAAGAGGGCATTGCTGCCCACCAGGTCTTACACATTCCATCACACCTCACCAACCCAAATTCGTTTTCATATAATACCCCTCTGCACAGCCACCCACCTACAGCCACCACACACATCACAAACTCAAGTAATGCCAGTGCTCATATCCAATCCACATATCAAGTACATTTCCATCATAAGGAAATCACCGGGGTCCATTACACTGCTGGATGACTGCCGCTCTACAGACCCCGCACAGTCAAACGAGCGTAAGAGACCTCACTACCCGCCTGTGGACAGCCAATCACCAACAAGGCCTGAAGGTAGCGGACCCATTCACGAGCTGGTCAGACTCAGCCTAGCAATGCCCTCTTACATCAGGCGAGTAAGGCCACACCCCTCTCTAACCGACTACACGATAGTGGGAGTCGCAGCCTAACGGTATAAGGCCCTCGTGCGCTCATATATTCCACTCGGTCATGGTGCTGAAGCAGATCCTTGGTACCATGGAAGTTTTAAGAATTTCACCCATGGGCATCCTATGCACCCGGTATGCTCAAGTAATATTTTCGATATCCAAACATGGCCATCCACGATGTATCTATGGAGGCTACAACCCTGATGAAGCAAGGGTAATAATGCTCATATGCTATGCAATGCTAGATGCATGAATCACACAATCAACCATGCATCAATCCCAAGCATCCAACGTGCTCAAGAGGAGATACTATGTCCCTTGGGAAAAGTATCATACAAAGCCCAATGACATAATATGACCACACACACATAGTGTCAACCAAGCATAAAATAATGTACATGGGCCATGAATATGGGTCTAGACGCATTATGCGGTGATATACAAAGTAGTACACTCCTTCTATCCAAGAAGGGACCAAGACTAGGTACTTAGACAATATCTTTAAGGAATCCAACCTCTAGTGGGGGCCCATTTACCTGGGGTAGCCCACGAGACTAAGCATACAAACTATATGTCTAAGTAATACAGAACTGAGTCTAGCAAGCATCTAATCACATTTAGATATAATTGGGCCCAAAGGGGTCCATAATGGGGACATTTAACCACCATTCCCCAAAAAGGCATATCAACCATGAACTATATGGATAGAAGGCCCAAGGCCTACATTTAGATAAAAAAAATACAGGTAACCACATACATATATATTCCTCATAATAGGCCATGAGAAAAGGATATAATACCACCTTTAACAACATGGTCCCCAAGAGGAAAATCAAGGCTCAAGGCTCAATTTTCAATAGCCATAAAATCCATGCATTAAGTTGGACTTGGTGGGCAGCCCGCGTACACAATATACGGCCCAAAAATAAGTTTGAGTTTGGAGGAAATGGGCCCAACTACATCAGCCCAATAACTTAGCAATTTAAGTGGGCAACCAAGGGCCCAATACTATCATTGTCTTAGCCCATAAGTCCATCAAAATGGTGGAAGTCGGCCCAATATACGGTTGGGCCAATCTGGGATGACCCTGCCCACTCTGGGCCATGGGATACCCTAAAAATCTGATCTAAGATGGGGTCCTCATGTGATCACTAAAGGTGACCCAAAAGAATGCATTGATTAAGCCCAAAGATTATAAGAAAACATAAGCACGTAACACGTACACAAGTTCTCAATATGGTGGGCCCCACAGCCAAACAAAGTTTTAACCATAGAATTTTAATTTAAGGCCCTTTGATAAACTTTTGACCCGTTTGACTTCCTGGGCCTGCTAAGGTCCAGAAATTAGTCAAATAATCTCATGAAGGCCAACAATACTCACAGGGAGCCCCACCAGATGGAGGGTGTGCATACATCATGAAAAGGTCAAGTGGGCCTGCTAATGGACTGGGAGTCCAGTAGCAACCCAAGGCAGAGAGTATCTCCATGATCGGGCAATCCAAGGCTTAGACAACCTGGACCGAACATGTGTTGAGGTAGGCTCCACATGCATCCATATTTAGCCTCAAATAAATAGTCAAGGGTCTATGGTGGGCCTTTAACCATCCATAGAGGAACCCATGGGCCTACCCTAAGATCACCCAGGAGGACATCCAACCTCAACTAGTTTTCAAGGGATAGCCCGCCACTACTAGTATAATGTAAGGTCTAAAGCCCAAGAAATGCATGACCTAATGGGCCATACACCAAGCCCAACTCATAGGCCATATAGTGGTCCCTCAAGTAAGGTTTGGGCCCAACCACAAAGGCCATAATTCCACATATTGTGGTGAGCTTTATGGGCAGCCCAGTAATTCATTTACATGGCAAGTTTCACATTTAACACAAGTGAGTTGGGTCTCACTTTTGGGCCAAGTACAGGATCAGTTTAAAAGGGAAGTCAATGGCCCGACTTCTTGTGTATAATTGCCCCTAAGCCCATCACAATAGATAGGAGATTACAGGCCTAGGATCAATGGGCCTATCCAAAAGAATTGAGTCCACAAGGCCTACTTGCTAATACAAACATGCATATATAATATCACATAATGGGCCCTAAAGAAATGGCCCAAAACAAAATCCATCCAATTCATACATTATAGTGGACTTGAGGGCAGCCCATAAGTCCAAGAATACATAAGGGTGAGACCTATACCGATAGGGTGGGCCTTGCCTCATCAGACAAAGACTTAACAAGGCCCTCCACAATATGCATTTATATGGGCTTTGCGAGTCAGCCATAATTAAACACTTCATGAGGGCATCAAGGCCTATTAATATACATGATCAGCTTATAGACAGCCCATTGGGCTCGTAAATCAATAAGGTCAGCCCTTGCATAATCTTGGGCTCAAGAAAGAAGTTTCCAGCCCATTGAGCCTATAAAACTATTAAAAATTTTAGTTAAGGCTAGCCCACAAAACTACCACAAAGATGTGCCCCAAGGGGGCACTCATTAAGCCCAAAATATCCAAGGAAGGAAAGAAAGGAGTGTGTGCAACACTCTTTCAAATCTGGTATGCCACAATAGTTCCTAAACAATCAACCATGTAGCAAATTTTGGGCCCATTGTTGGAATTCCAGCACACCCATTTCCTGGGCCTGCTGGAGTCCAGAAATTTATTTAATTTAGATGGGTTATTCACCCATGGTGATCCACATATATCATAGTGGGCACCACCAGATAAAAGAGAGATATACAACACTTACTTCAAGTGGGCCATGCCATTAGAATGCAGGCCCAGCAACCCAAGGTAAGGGTGTGCCTGGGTATTTGACCCAAAACTGGTCCAAATTGCAGGCCACACCACGGTCGGTACAGAGGCCCGATGGCCCTAAAAATTTATAGGGTGGTCCTTCCATGGGTATACCACACCCAAAAAAATTTTTATAATTTTTGGACATATAAAACTATTTTAATTAATTCAAATAAAACAATCTGTCCTGAATCTCAGACTGATCTGGACACCATATAATAGTGGGCCGATCCAGCCACCACCATAGTGTGTACAGGGGTCCAATGGATCCAAAATTTTGTAGGTATTTCCTAACATGAGTTTGACACATCTGTATAAATTTTTACAATTTTTAGACACTTAAAAGTATTTTAATAAATTTTTAGAATGTAATCTATCCAGAATGAACTATTGCTGGATTGTAACTGTTTTAAATTTGGGCCACCCAAATGGGTAGATTCTTGGCCTCCAAAATTCCTGAAATTTAGACCCAAGGTCCCTCATTAAGCATAAATTAAAATGGAGCTCAGAAATATGGCCCACCTTCTAAGAAAATATTTTTAAAATTTTATTTTTATGGAACTATACTGCTGGACTGCACAGCAGAATGTTTCTGGCAGTCCAGTATGTTGGACCACCCATTTAGATGCCCAAATGGGGTCCATTGGCCCTAAAATTTTGCAGGTATTTCTCACCAAAGATAGACCACATCCCTATAAATTTTTAGAATTTTTAGACACCCATAAATATTTTAATAAATTTTAAATTTTCCAACCTGTCTAGGGTGTAATGTTGCTGGAACAGTGCAGAAAATCCAGACTGTCCACCCCACTTGGACCACACTTTTGGGACCTCTATCAAGATTTGATGGGGTTGAAATGTGGGGCACATGAAGATGAGATCCTCAAATTTTAGAAAAATATATTTGATGGGTACAAAAGGTTTCCTAATCAGTCCCAATTTTAAGCCCAAGTCCAACAAAAAAATCTGTCCAGAAATTTCTGGACAGCAATGCATGCATGGAATAAAACAAATTTATGGACCTATTAAGGAAGGAATTGGCCCATAAATTGGGTGTCATGGCCCATCCTAGTGGGCCCCACAATTTTTCAGAACAAACCCTCAAATTTTCACCCTTACAAGAACATTTAAGGTGGCAAAAAGAGGCATCTAAACCATGGTGTAGGTTGAGTATAGATGTCCCTTTCTTCCTAGGCTTTTTCTTTTGGACAATCCAGGCCCACTAAGTGAACCACACATAATATCATCAGATTTCTAACTAAGGAAAGAGAAGGAATAGCATCCGACCATCAGGGGGAGGGCTCCGACACTATTAAGCCGTCCCCACACAATCACAACCACAAACAATAATATAAACACATTGTACAACTAGATCTTATGATGCATGGCTTAGATCTTTAAAATGAGTGGTTGGGATGCCATCCCAGCCACATGCAAGGGCCTAGATGACCCATCATACTTGGAAAAATAAGAGAAATCCACATGCAAGGGGTCCATCAAGAGAAGAATCCCATGCATGGACATGCATGTACAATGTGGACCTCATGGCCACATCTAGATGGTTGTGTAAGATCTCCATCATTAATTGGTGGGTCCTACACATCCAAATGAGAGAGAGGAAAGAGATTACATGAGGAGAGAAAAGATTTACTTGATGAAGAAAGCACCCACCTAGATAAACCTTAAAATTTACATCACCATCATCTAGAGGCTCCAAGCAACATGGATCAATGGTTGGGATGAGTTTTCAATGGAGGGATTGAGAAGAAAAAGGAGAAGAAGGGGCTGGAATGGAGGGAAGAGGTGCTGGATTTTTGCAAGGGAGAAAGAAGGAGAGAAAATGAGAGAGAGAAGGGACAGAGAGAGAGTTGTAGGGAAGAAATCATGGCCTCTCTCTCCTTGGTTAGAGAAACCATAATGGCCTATGGTGACAATAACAAAGTGCTATGCTTAGTAGGTCTCTTGGTGGTGTTTTTGGTTAGTGGTGTAAGTTATGGATGTTTGTGTAGTGTGTGGGTAGTGTACCTTAGAACTTGTGCCAAGGGAGGTGGTGGTCCACACATACACTTCACCTAAGTGGGCCACATTATCAATGGTCATAGAATGAAACGTACACAACTTATGATCCACATATCGGATGGACGCACAAGACGCGGCGTTGGAACCGCGGCAACAATGCGGTCGCAATGGCATAGATCTCAGCTCGATCCGAGTCGGGTCTACATGACCGGACTCAAGGATGACCGCAACACTATCTGAGGGTCGCGGGTCATCGAAATTCAACCGATAAGACCGCGAGACCACAAGAAATGAAATGCACACTTACACACACACATGTACACATGCAAACTTGGGTCGGGTCTCACAACCCTCCCCACCAATAAAAAAATTTTATCCTCGAAATTAACAAAACTAAAATTAAAAAAATGCATAGCATCTTCGTATATATATCAATCATCGAACAAATGGGGATAACGCTCCCTAATCATGGCAAACCTACGATGAGATCCATCGATACGTGCTCCCACTTTCACTCTAGAACACTCAACGGTTGCAAGGGACTAGGGGGTCTCAGATGATCGGCGTTGACAACAAAATAAGCCTGACATTGGCAATACAAAACTATTCAGCAGGTAAGAACAACTCATCATCCAAAAAGGAACACGATAATATCATCGACCTAATACGGCGATCTTTCAAAAAAAATGTCGATACTGACAATCTCTTACGACAGGCTCTAATAGAAATCTGATCAAACAAAAGCCCTTGGATATAAAAGAGGTACGATGCACCAAAACATAAGACTAACATACAGACACAAGGAGAATACCCATAACAACTCCCCTAATAACTAAGAGTCCTGCTGAGTCACACAAAATCAAGCCTGAGGAGGCTGGGGAGGTATCTGTCTCCTTTACATATGTGGTCTCTACTGCTACAACGGTCACTGCAAAGGTCCATCCTGCAGTCTCGGCTGCTGTCGAGGTCTCGGTGGTGGGAGCCATTGTCGCTGCTATAAAGGAAAAGGGCACTCGCGCCTACGGTGTCCTGTCTGCCCACATCCATAACAAATGCCAGAAAAGGGCCTAGAAGAAGAAGCTGTTGTATGCGATGCTGATGCTCTGGCGGCTCGATAGGCTACGCACCTCTGCCGCTGTCGACGCTGCCGGGAGCTATTAGAGGGGACCCGCCTCTTCCGGTCTCTCCTCTGATCACGAACCCTCTGCGAACCAGTCCACTTGGCCTTGCTCTGAAGTAGAAATACAGCCAACGGAATACGCTGCAGAGTCGAATCTCGTAAAAGGGGGCTCGTACTCTCCTATTCCGCCTGTCCAGGCGTCTCAGGAACGGGCTGACGGGTTTGAAGAATATCAGTGACGACCTGCATCAACTGCTGGAGATGCTCAACTCTTACATGAATCACCAGACAAGTGAGGGTAGCACTGGCCTCTGACGGAGGCACAGGTACGGCGGGAGCCTCAGGAATAGGTACGGCAGGCTCCAGAGGGGAAACAAGAATTTCAGATGGTGGAGAAAAAGTCACTCGGATCACTGGAGCGGAATGAGAACCATGTCCATGGGCATCACGGCCATGGACGTCACCATCATGGGTGCCTCGATTAGACGACATGGTCTACAGAAAGAATAAAGGAGATGGACACTTAGGAATTAGAATCCTTGAAGGCTCAAACGAAATGAGGGAAACACACTCGGGACACTACTTGTCCTAAGCTCGTAGCAGATATGTGATATTATCCCAAGTTATTCTAAAATTACTTGCTATGCTCTAATACCAACTCCTGTCATTTGGTCTTACACATATATACCTAGGCTAGCCCACAGGTATCACACCGTATTACCGGTGCATAGCAACTGTCTATACATACCAAATGGCCCAAGAGAAAATTGGGGTATTATAATCACAATAGGGGCCCAAGGGAAATGTAGTTCGATGATTGTGTAAGACCGATCACTTGGTGCCATAATCCTTCTCTTTTTATGGCCTACTACACTCCTGTCAAACTATTATAGCTTGGAATGACAGAGTGATTATATCCCCATAGCAGAGTCGAATCTCGCAAAAGGGGGCTCGACTCTCCTGTTCCACCCCAGACTCGGTAACTGGACCTGTGGATTAAGGCTGTGGGGTATACCATGGCATACCCCTCTCTTTCCAAGGATTATCAATCTGTCATGGGGTATTATAATCACAATCCCCATAAAAATAAAATTTAGTATCCCAACTACCTTTCCCGGTACAACCAACTACAGTCCTGAGGTCCTCTCTCTCATATACCACATACATAGGGGTCACACTCTCCTGTTTGATCAGGTTCATCCCAAGTTATGGTTTCTCTAACCAAGGAGAGAGAGGTCATGATTGCTTCCCTACAACTCTCTCTCTCTCCCTTCTCTCTCTCATTTTCTCTCCTTCTTTCGCCCTTGCAAAAATTCAGCACCTCTCCCCTTCATTCCAGCCCCTTCTCCTCCTTTTTCTTCTCAATCCCTCCATTGAAAACTCATCCCAACCATTGATCCATGTTGCTTGGAGCCTCTAGATGATGGTGATATAAATTTGAAGGTTTATCTAGGTGGGTGCTTTCTTCATCAAATACATCTTTTCTCTCCTCATGTAATCTTTTTCCTCTCTCTCATTTGGATGTGTAGGACCCACCAATTAATGGTGAAGATCTTACACAACCATCTAAATGTGGCCATGAGGCCCACATTGTACATGCATGTCCACGCATGGGATTCTTCCCTTGATGGACCCCTTGCATGTGGATTTCTCTTATTTTTCTAAGTATAATGGGTCATCTAGGCCCTTGCATGTATGTGGGATGGCATTCCAACCACTCATTTCAAAGATCTAAGCTATGCATCATAAGATCTAGTTGTACAATGTGTTTATATTATTGTTTGTGGTTGTGATTGTGTGGGGACGGCTTAATAGTGGCGGAGCCCTCCCCTGATGGCCGAATGCTCTTTCTTCTCTTTCCTTAGTTAGAAATCTGATGATATTATGTGTGGTCCACTTAGTGGGCCTGGATTGCCCAAAAGAAAAAGCCTAGGAAGAAATGGACATCTATATTCAACCTACACCATGGTTTAGATGCCTCTTTTTGCCACCTTAAATGTTCTTGTAAGGGTAAAAATTTGAGGGTTTGTTCTGAAAAATTATGGGGCCCACTAGGGTGGGCCATGACACCCAATTTATGGGCCAATCCCTTCCTTAATAGGCCCATAAATTTGTTTTATTCCATGCATGCATTGCTGTCCAGAAATTTCTGGACAGATTTTTTTTGTTGGACTTGGGCTTGAAATTGGGACTGATTAGGAAACATTTTGTACCCATCAAATATATTTTTCTAAAATTTTAGGATCTCATCTTCATGTGCCCCAAATTTTAACCCCATCCAATCTTGATAGAGGTCCCAAAAGTGTGGTCCAAGTGGGGTGGACAGTCTGAATTTTCTGCACTGTTCCAGCAACATTACACCCTAGACAGGTTGACAATTCAAAATTTATTAAAATATTTCTGGATGTCTAAAAATTCTAAAAATTTACAGAAATGTGTTCCACCCTTGATAAGGAATACCTGAAAAATTTTAAGGCCAATGGACCACATTTGGGCATCTAAACAGGTGGTCCAACATAGTGGACTGCCAGAAATATTCTGCTATACAGTCCAACAGTATAGTTCCATAAAAATAAAATTTTAAAAATATTTTCTCAGAAGGTGGGCCATATTTCTGAGCTCCATGTTAATTTAAGATTAATGAGGGACCTTGGGTCCAAATTTTAGGAATTTTGGAGGCCCAGAATCTACCCATTTGGGTGGCCCAAATTTAGAACAGTTACATTCCAGCAATAGTTCATCCTGGACAGATTACATTATTAAAATTTATTAAAATACTTTTGAGTGTATAAAAATTATAAAAATTTATAGAAATGTGTTAAACTCAAGTTAGGACCTACCTACAAAACTTTGGAGCCATTGGATGCCTGTCAACACTATGGTGGTGGCTGGACCGGCCCACTATTATATGGTGTCCAGATCAGTCCGAGTTTTAGGACAGATTATTTTATTTGAATTAATTAAAATACTTTTAGATGTTTAAAACTTATAAAATTTTATGAGGGTGTGACCCACATATGTAAGGACTACCCTATAAATTTTTAGGGCCATCGGGCCTCTATACCAACCGTGGTGTGGCCTGCAATTTGGTACAGTTTTGGGTTAAATACCCAAGCACACCCTTACCTTGGGTTGCTAGGCCTGCATTCTGATGGCATGGCTCACTTGAAGTAAGTGTTGTATATCTCTCTTTTATCTGGTGGTACCCACTATGATATATGTGGATCACCATGGGTCAATAACCCATCTAAATTAAATAATTTTCTGGACTCCAGCAGGCCTAGAAAATGGGTGGGCTGAAATTCCAACAATGGGCCCAAAATTTGCTACATGGTTGACTGTTTAGGAACTATTGTGGCATACCAGACTTGAGAGAGTGTTGCACACACTCCTTGCTTTCCTCCCTTGGATATTTTGGGCTTAATGAGTGACCCCTTGGGGCCCACCTTTGTGGTAGTTTTGTGGGCTAGCCTTAACCAGAATTTTTAATAGTATTATATGCTCAATGGGCTGAAACTTCTTTCTTGAGCCCAAGATTGTACAAGGGCTGACCTTATTGATTTACGAACCCAATGGGCTATCTATAAGCTTACCATGTGTATTAATGGGCCTTGATGCCCTCATGAAGTGTTTAATTATGGGCTGACTTGCAAAGCCCACATAAATGCATATTGTGGAGGGCCTTGTTAAGTCTTTGTCTGATGAGGCAAGGCCCACCCTATCGGTATAGGTCTCTCCCTTGTGTATTCTTGGACTTATGGGTTGTCCTTAAATCCATCATGATGAAGGAATTGGATGACTTTTGTTTTGGGCCCATTATGTAATATTATATATGCATAGCCGCCCTTTTTGTGGTAGTGATTAGGCCTTGTGGACACAGTTCTTTTGGATAGGCCCATTGATCTTAGGCCTATACTCTCCCATCTATTGTGATGGGATTAAGGGCAATAATATGCAAGGAGTTGGGCTCTTGGCTGCCTACTAAATTGACCTTGTACTTGGGCAAAAAGTGAGGCCCAACTCACTTGTGTTAAATATAAAACTTGCTTATATAAATGAATTACCGGGCTGCCCATGAAGCCCACCACAATATGTGGAATTATGACCTTTGTGATTGGGCCCAAACCTTACTTGAGGGTCCACTATCTGGCGTATAAGTTGGGCTTAGTGTATAACCCATTAGACTATGCATTACGTGGGCTTTAGACCTTATACTATATGAGTAGTGGCGGGCTACCTCTTGGAAGCCAGTTGAGGTTGAACGTCCTCTTGGGTGATCTTAAGGTAGGCGCATGGGTTTCTTTATAGATGGTTAAAGGCCTACCATGGACCCTATGCCATTTGTTTAGAGCTTAATATGTATGTATGTGGAACCTACCTTAACGCCTGTTTGATCCAGGCCATCCAAGCCTTGGATCGCCCGATTATGGATGCACTGTCTGTCTTGGGTTACTGCTGGACTCACAATCCAGTAACAGGCCCACTTGATCTTTTCATAATATATACGCACTCTCTATCTGGTGGGGTCCCCCAGCGAATATAGTTAGCTTTCATGAGATTATTTCCACATAGTCAACTGATTTCTGGACCTTAGCAAGTCTTGAAAATTAAAATGGCCAAAAGTTTATCAAAGGGCCTTAATGTAAAATTTTATGGTTAAAACTTCATTTGGCTGCGGAGCCCACCATTTGAGAACTTGTATACATGTTGCATGCTTATGTTTTCTTATAATCTTTGGGCTTAATCAGTGTATTCTTTTAGGTCACCTTTAATGATTAGATGAGAACTCCATCTTAGATCAGATTTTTGGGGCATCCCATGTGCCCAGAGTGGGCAGGGTCGTCCCAGATTGGTCCAACCGTATATTGGGCCGACTTCCACCACTTTGATGGACTTGTGGGCTAAGATAAGGATAGTCTTGGGCCCTTGGTGGCCCACTTAAATTGCTAGTTATTGAGCTGATGTAGTTGGGCCCATTTCCTCCAAACTTAAACTTATTTTCGGGCCATATATTATGTACGCGGGCTGCCCACCAAGTCCAACTTAATGCATGGATTCTATGGCTATTGAAAATTGATCCTTGAACTTTGATTTCCCTCTTGGGGCCCATGTTGTTAAAGGTGGTATTATATCCTTTTCTCATGGCCTATTATGTAAAATATATATGTATGTGGTTACCTGTGTTTTTATCTAAATGTAGGCCTTGGGCCTTCTATCCATCTATCCATATAGTTCATGGTTGATATGCCTTTTTAGGAAATGGAGGTTAAATGTCCCCATTATGGACCCCTCTAGGCCCGGTTATATCTAAATGTGATTAGATGCTCATCTTAAACTCTTGCTAGACTCACTTCTGTATTACTTAGACTCATAGTTTGTATGCTAAGTCTCGTGGGCTACCCCAGGTAAATGAGCCCCCACTAGAGGTTGGATTCCTTAAGGATATTGTTTAAGTACCTAGTCTTGGTCCCTTCTTGGATAGGAGGAGTGTACTACTTTGTATATCGCTGCATAATGTGTCTAGACCCATCTTCATGGCCCATGTACATCATTGTATGCTTGGTTGATACTATGTATATGTGGTCATATTATGTCATTGGACATTGCATGATACTTTTCCCGAAGGACGTAGTATCCCCTATTGAGCACGTTAGATACTTGGGATTGATGCATAGTTGATTGTGTGATTCATGCATCTTGCATTGCATAACATATGAGCATTATCGCCCTTGCTTCATCAGGGTTGTAGCCTCCACAGATACATCGTGGATGGCCATGTTTGGATACCGAAAATGTTATTTGAGCATACCGGGTGCATAGGATGCCCATGGGTGAAATTTCTAAAACTTTCATGGTACCAAGGATCTGTTCCAGCGCCGTGACCGAGTGGAATATATGAGCACACGAGGGCCTTATACCTTTAGGCCACGACTCCCACTATCGTGTAGTCAGTTGGATAGGGGTGTGGCCTTACTCGCCTAATGTAAGAGGGCATTGCTAGGCTGAGTCTGACCAGCTCGTGAATGGGTCCGCTACCTTCAGGCCTTGCTGGTGATTGGTTGTCCACAGGCGGGTAGTGAGGTCTCTTACGCTCGTTTAACTGTGCGGGGTCTGTAGAGCGGCAGTCATCCAGCAGTGTAATGGACCCCGGTGATTTTCTTATGATGGAAATGTACTTGATATGTGGATTGGATATGAGCACTGGCATTACTTCGCATTATTGCATTTGCATCGACTGTGTAAGCCTCATATTGCATCGCCTTGGCATGGCGCCCAGTACTCATTGCATTACATTACGCATTGCACTATATAGCCTTAGTATGACTTCCTGCATTATCATAATACCTTGGCATAGCTTCTTGTTTTCATGATCGCCTTAGTAAGGCTAGTGGTATTAGTATTGATCGTGACTCCCTTCTACATTCTCTATCTTCTTCTGAGCACCATTGTCACACACTTTCACCACCCTCTAAGCTTTCTATAAGCTTATGCACGATTGATGCGTGCAGGAGATCGTAAGTTGGTGTCTTAGCAGGAGAGCTTGGATAGGTGTGTGAGCCGAGGACCCAGTGTTGCAGATTCTCTTCCTTCCTTCTTCTGTTATCTTATGTATGTCCTTTTGAACCTGATGTAAGCTTGTAAAAGTTTAAATTCATAGTGGATTTTGTGATGTGTGCCTTTGTTATTCTCAGATTTACTTGCTGTGATCTTGGGTATGCTCGTATTGAAAATGATTATATTGTTGTGGAAATCCTCCTTATAGGATCCCAGGATCGGAACATGCATTATGAGCCAAGAATGGGGTACTACAGAGGCTGTTGCGGCCAGAACCGGTCATCGGGTTCCTTGTGAGGTCCGGTTACCGAGTCTGGGGCGTGACAGGAGTTAGTATCAAAGCATTGCGTTATGGTTTCTCTCTCTTTCAACTATGGGGATAATCTCTAGCCAGTGCGAGCCCCTAAGTACCAACCCCTATTTGTAATATGGTCCGGTTCCTTAATCCCATCTCTTGGTGAGATTTCTGTTTTATAGGTTAGGGAGTACTCCTGTCACACCCTTCCAAGGAAAGGTGATAATTTTGTAACAGAGGGGTATTATGTGAAACCATAACTTTCACACTAAAGTTTTGACCTGTGGGCCCATAACCCACAGGTCCCAGGATCGAAACCTGTGATAATCCAAGGGAAATGTAATGTCAGTGCCGTATCACTTGGAATAATCACATAGTGCTATAAAATTTGACCGGTACAGTATTGGAATACAAGCGATATAGGTCTTACACAATCATCGAACAAATGGAATACCAAACAAATGGCATTCCAAGGAAAGGTGCCCACTACCATTGGGGTATTATAATCACAATTAGGTGAAATACAGCCGGTAGTGGCCCACTTAGGTGGAGTGCATGTGTGGGGGGTGAAAATACATAGTTGGTATGGCCCATTGTAATGTGTATACATATGGTATTATAGTTGGGTACATACCGGATTGGTATGGCCCACATACCGGATTTGGTATGGCCCACAACTATGGTATTATATAAAGATTTGGCATATAATATAGACAGGATACCGTTTAGTATTATATGTCAACCGGTTGTGATTATCACCCACTATTGCCAAATTATAAAAGATTGGTATGGCCCGTCCAGGTCTCTTGGGCCGGCCCACACATTACAATGACCCCGGTGATACATATAATACTATACCGTTCCTTGGAATAGTATATATACCTAGGCTAGCCCACCGGGCCGTATACCATAGTATAATAGGAATACTAGGCCATAAAAAGAGAAGGATTATGGCACCAAGTGATAGGTCTTACACAATCATCGACCTACATTTCCCTTGGGCCCCTAATGTGATTATAATACCCCAATTTTCCACTCGGCCTCGCTCTGAAGTAGAAATACAGCCAACGGAGCACGCTGTAGAGTCGAATCTCGCAAAAGGGTGCTCGCACTCTCCTGTTCCGCCCCAGACTCAGTAACTGGACCTGTGGATTAAGGCTGTGGGGTATACCATGGCATACGCCTCTCTTTCCAAGGATTATCAATCTGTCATGGGGTATTATAATCACAATCCCCATAAAAAAAACAACCAGTCCAGATGTGGTCATCCTACCCCTCTAGCCACGGTATAGTATGTAATCCCATCTATTCCATTCTAATTCCATAACCGGGCATTATATGAAAGCAATCATATAATACCAACTCCTGTCACGCCCCAGACTCGGTAACCAGACCTCACAAGGAACCCGATGACCGGTTCTGGCCGCAACAGCCTCCGTAGTACCCCATTCTCGGCTCCTGAGGTAGGTTCCGATCCTGGGATCCTACAAGGAGGATTTTCACAACAAAATAATCATTTCCAATACGAGCATACCCAAGATCACAGCAAGTAAAATCTGAGAATAACAAAGGCACACCTCACAAAATTCACAATGAATTTGAACTTTTACAAGCTTACATCAGGTTTAAAAGGACATACATAAGATAACAGAAGAAAGAAGGAAGAGAATCTGCAACACTGGGTCCTCGGCTCACACACCTATCCAAGCTCCTCTGCTAAGACGCCAACTTACGATCTCCTACACGCATCAATCGTGCATAAGCTTATAAAAAGCTTAGAGGGTGTTAAAAGTGTGTGATAATGGTGCTCAGAAGAAGATAGAAAATGCAGAAGGGAGTCACGATCAATTCTAATACCACGAGCCTTACTAAGGCTATCATGAACACAAGAAGCTATACCAAGGCAGTATGATAATGCAGGAAGTCATACTAAGGCTATATAGTGCAATACATAATGTAATGCAATGAGTACTGTGCGTCATGCCAAGGCGATGCAATATGAGGCTTACACAGCCGATGCAAATGCAATAATGCGATGTAATGTCAGTGCTCATATTCAATCCACATATCATGTATATTTCCATCATAAGAAAATCACCAGGGTCCATTACACTGCTAGATGACTGCCGCTCTACAGACCCCGCACAGTCAAACGAGCGTAAGAGACCTCACCACCCGCCTGTGGACAACCAATCACCAACAAGGCCTGAAGGTAGCGGACCCATTCACGAGCTGGTCAGACTCAGCCTAGCAATGCCCTCTTACATCAGGCGAGTAAGGCCACACCCCTATCCAACCGACTACACGACAGTGGGAGTCGCGGTCTAATGGTATAAGGCCCTCGTGCGCTCATATATTCCACTCAGTCACGGCACTAGAGCAGATCCTTAGTACCATGTAAGTTTTGAAAATTTCACCCATGGGCATCCTATGCACCCGGTATGCTCAAGTAATATTTTCGGTATCCAAACATGGCCATCCACGATGTATCTGTGGAGGCTACAACCCTGATGAAGTAAGGGCGAAAATACTCACATGCTATGCAATGCCAGATGCATGAATCACACAATCAACTATGCATCAATCCCAAGCATCTAACGTGCTCAATAGGGAATACTACATCCCTCGGGGAAAGTATCATGTAATGTCCAATGACACAATATGACCACATATACATAGTGTCAACCAAGCATACAATGATGTACATGGGCCATGAAGATGAGTCTAGACACATTATGCAGTGATATAAAAAGTAGTACACTCCTCCTATCTAAGAAGGGACCAAGACTAGGTACTTAGACAATATCCTTAAGGAATCCAACCTCTAGTGGGGGCCCATTTACCTGGGGTAGCCCATGAGACTAAGCATACAAACTATGGGTCTAAGTAATACAGTAGTGAGTCTAGCAAGAGTTTAAGATGAGCATCTAATCACATTTAGATATAACCGGGCCTAGAGGGGTCCATAATGGGGACATTTAATCGCCATTTCCCAAAAGGGCATATCAACCATGAACTATATGGATAGAAGGCCCAAGGCCTACATTTAGATAAAAACACAGGTAACCACATACATATATATTCCTCATAATAGGCCATGAGAAAAGGATATAATACCACCTTTAACAACATAGGCCCCAAGAGGGAAATCAAGGCCTAAGGCTCAATTTTCAATAGCCATAGAATCCATGCATTAAGTTGGACTTGGTGGGCAGCCCGCGTACACAATATACGGCCCAAAAATAAGTTTAAGTTTGGAGGAAATGGGCCCAACTACATCAGCCCAATAACTAGCAATTTAAGTGGGCAATAAAGGGCCCAATACTATCTTTATCTTAGCCCACAAGTCCATCAAAATAGTGGAAGTCGGCCCAATGTACGGTTGGACCAATCTGGGACGACCCTGCCCACTTTGGGCCCATGGGATGCCCCAAAAATCTGATATAAGATGGAGTCCTCATCTAATCATTAAAGGTGACCCAAAAGAATACACTGATTAAGCCCAAAGATTATAAGAAAATATAAGCATGCAACATGTATATAAGTTCTCAAATGGTGGGCCCCGCAGCCAAATAAAGTTTTCACCATAAAATTTTACATTAAGGCCCTTTGATAAACTTTTGGCCAGTTTAACTTCCAAGACCTGTTAAGGTCCAGAAATCAGTTGACTATGTGGAAATAATCTCATGAAAGCCAACTATATTCGCTGGGAGACCCCACCAGATGGAGAGTGCGTATATATTATGAAAAGATCAAGTGGGCCTGTTACTGGATTGTGAGTCTAGCAGTAACCCAAGACAGACAGTGCATCCATAATCGGGCGATCCAAGGCTTGGATGGCCTGGACCAAACATGCGTTAAGGTAGGTTCCACATACATACACATTAATCTCTAAACAAATGGCCTAGGGTCTATGGTGGGCCTTTAACCATCCATAGAGAAACCCATGGGCCTACCTTAGGATCACCCAGGAAGACGTTCAACCTCAACTGGCTTCCAAGAGGTAGCCTGCCACTACTCATATAGTATAAGGTCTAAACCCCACGTAATGCATGGCCTAATGGGCCATACACCAAGCCCAACTTATACGCCAGATAGTGGACCCTCAAGTAAAGTTTGGGCCCAATCACAAAGGTCATAATTTCACATATTGTGGTGGGCTTCATGGGCAGCCCAGCAATTCATTTACATGAGCAAGTTTTACATTTAACACAAGTGAGTTGGGCCTCACTTTTTGCCCAAGTACAAGGTCAATTTAGTAGGCAGCGAAGAGCCCAACTCCTTACATATTATTACCCTTAATCCCATCATAATAGATGGGAGAGTATAGGCCTAAGATCAATGGGCCTATCCAAAAGAACTGTGTCCACAAGGCCTAATCATTACGACAAAAAGGGCGGTTATGTATATATAATATTACATAATGGGCCCAAAATAAAATTCATCCAATTCCTTCATTATGATGGACTAGAGGTCAGCCCATAAGTCCAAGAATACACAAGGGAGAGACCTATACCGATAGTGTGGGCCTTACCTCATCAGACAAAGACTTAACAAGGCCCTCCACAATATGCATTTATGTGGGCTTTGCAAGTCTGCCCATAATTAAACACTTCATGAGGGCATCAAGGCCCATTAACACATATGGTCAGCTTATAGATAGTCCATTGGGTTCGTAAATCAATAAGGTCAGCCCTTGCACAATCTTAGGCTTAAGAAAGAATCTCCCAGCGCATTGAGCCTATAAGACTATTAAAAATTCTGGTTAAGGCTAGCCCACAAAATCACCACAAAGGTGGCCCTCAAGGGGGTACTCATTAAGCCTAAAATGTCTAAGGGAGGAAAGCAAGGAGTGTGTGCAACACTCTCTCAAATCTGGTATGCCACAATAGTTCCTAAACAATCACCACAAAGGTGGCCCTCAAGGGGGTACTCATTAAGCCTATTCGGGTTGCTTTACGCGACCCTAGATGCGTTACGAACTCGATCGCATGATCGAAATGAATAGTCTTCGCCTATCGGCGAATCTGAGATCCTAAAAGTGTTTCTAGACCCTTTTCGCACCCACCTAAGTCAAAGGAAGCGACAGCGTATGTCGCGTGACCATAACCCAGGCCCGGTTTAATCCAAATCATGCTCTGATACCATCTGTAACATCCCGAAAATCGGGGGGTCGAGCAAAAACCCAATTCCCGAGTCCCAGCATGTTATTTATGCAACATAGATATGTATGATTGAATGTTTTCGGTGATAATGTATTAAACATGAGTGAGATTAAGCCAGAACAGCATATCATACTCCAGAGACAGTTAAATTAACCAGCGGAAGTCTGTAATAGTATGTATAACATATATAAACTGTTGTATGTCTCCAGAGTGTGAACATGTTACCAGGTTATATACATACATGTATGCTCCAAAAGTAGACAAAACGAATATACATGAGTGCGCTAAAAATATAAAATGACAAGTGTCAAAGTATCTAATCAGCCTCCCTGTAATTCTGTCAATCAGAACACGCATATAGGAGGAATCCTCCTCCTCATCATCAAATCCAGCTCCACCTCACAGGCCACGCCATCATCTGCAATCACAAAAAGGTCTGGTGGGTGTCCAGGAACACTGTCCCGTAACGTGGGAGTGAGTAGCTAACTCAGTGGGATAATAGAGCAAAGATTAACATGTTATCAAATTAATCATGCGATAATAGTAAAGCAGTAAATCAAACAATCCTAATACTGTTGTTGCAATTATGACATGACGTGATGTATGCCCTCACCGACGATCTCCCTCATACGGCAACATCTTACGACCGCGGCATGCCACACTCCCTAGAGTGCTCCACATCTTCCAGGCACATGCAATGCTATGGTGATATGATTTTTGAGTTGTTATTAGTCCATTCAAACAGCAAGATTGGGAAACTAAGGTACTTCCCTTGTATCAATCCCAACACAGATCCTGTCTAGGGTCGTCACTCCTAGTAATCTCATACGACGTATATTTTGTAGGTCGCTGTAAGGGCTGCCAGGGCTGTTGCACGCACTCATTGCTCCGCTCCCCCATCACCTTATCAATACAGGCCTACTGTACTCTACTGCTACTGAAGGGTCGTCGCCTCCCGTAGTCTCAGAATACGCTCGCGGTCACTACAAAGGACTCGTCGCCCGATCAGTGTAGGCCGACAGCAAAAATATAGTGTCCCATACCACCATAATCTGCTCACGAGACTAGGTGCTCACTGGTCACTACGGGGAGGTTTGTGGCCCCAGCGTAGGCCGACAGCTCGACCACGGTGTCCCATACCACCATGCCCGGCTCATGAGTCTTCGTGGATCAAGGTACCATGGTTAACAGGATTTACAATGGTAAGTTCAGTACCCTAGGTTCAAGCAGTTATGACTCATGCAGGGTGAACATACAATGGCCAGTCGGGTTACTTGACGGGCTCGACTAGCGCGATCGCATCTCAAGTTGACGGCATAAAGTGCGTAAAATACTTCGTGTGGCCTAACCACTGCCGCCAACTCCAAAACACGGCTCGCGTTCATCGACGCGTCGTTCGTGGCGAAGATAAGCTAACCACGAATTCGCTCGGTTACCGACTGCCTGGACTAAGCATAGTCCCAAACAATTTAGGAATCACATCAGTAAATCATATGAGAGTATTGGAATTGAAATACAACCATGTGAGCATGTTAGCACATGTTATAACATAGAACTTAAGTAAATCATCAAGTACATGCATTTCATACATACAATGAAACCATGCATATAACTAACATGTAGGAAATCATTCACATCAGCATATTAATTGAGAAACCAATCTCAAACTAATCCATAACATCATTTAATTCAATACATACTAATACAAGCATTTATACAAACACTTACACTACAAACTTAAGTCTACATATAGTATGTCGACCCGAAGTGCGCATTTAGGCGAATCTCTTCGCCAAACTAATTATGCACGCATTCCTAATATCCTAATGCGACGAGAAGCCATGTCAATCACATCAGCAAAATATGCATGAAAACAGTACTTCCTACAAATGACTAAAATGCCCTAAATCTCATATTCTTCGTTGGTTTACGAAACAGGAAACGGACAGTATATTGTACATGTCAAATGGCGTTGCCGTCGAGAATCTACTATTAAACGACATTGAAAGCTTTGGAAACAGTCAATCAAAGCGTCTAAAATCCGCACCTTTTCCCTTTTTGGGGTGTGAGTTCGAACGGAGCGTATACGCTTCGTCTACAGCGATAAGAGAACATAATTCACGAGTTACGTCAGCTAACAAGCTATGAATCCTAGTAAACCTCAAATCAGCAACTTTCTAGGGTTATTTCATACCTGAAAAAGCGGAGGAATCACCGGGAAAGCGATAGAGATGCATTGCTTAAGCACGTGCAACACGTAGCACAAGTGGCAGGAAGAACTCTCCCACCTTCTCTCACAAACTCTCACCTTTTCTCTCTTCCAATCTAGGGATTTTTACAAATTCAGATGGGAGAGAGGAGTGAGGGCTTCAACCCCTTTTATAATCCCAAAATTTCCCGAAATAGGCTCCGGAACAATGTCTACTTGGTGCATGTCCAAATCGGGACTGTTTCGGTCCAAAAGATGCTTTCCGGTGGTCTCCTGACCGAATGCGATCGGACTTAAGCTCATGCTTACTGGATCTAGCATACATCAAGTTTTCAGTCCGGCAGGGTTCGCAGATCGCACGTGGCGGGCCAGTTTCAGTTCAACGGTCACCGCACGTAGATCAGGGCTGAAAGTCTCATGATATAAAATAAAAATTTCTCCTGATCCGAGGGTGTAATCTGGATGAATTCTAATGGTCAGAACGCTCAATACTGACGCGTCAAGTCGTGTGCCAGATTTTAATTTGAAATTCCAACTATGTCCCTATTCACACTCTCTTCGGTCCGGGCTCAATGAAATGGCCTGTGATTATCGGTTTGACTTGATTTTCGAAATGAGTGTCAAGTCCAGCTAGGCGGTTCTAACGGTCTAAGATAGGAGGTATCGGACTTTCGACGCACGGTCTAGATCCAATACAAAGATTCAAAGTGGTCCAGAGAACAAACCTGCTTAGAGTTTGACCCGAGGTTATAGAGAGTTATAGGGTCGTTGGTTCCACTCGCTTTGGGTCTTGTAGAACGTATTTAAAGTGATCAGGGACTGTTTCCCAGCTACTTCAGCGCTGCGCTAGCTAACTTACGCTTAATTTCTAAAGGAATTAATCCTAAGTGGTTTCTTTGGCTATGGAATTGGGTTCTAAGCAATTTTTCAGGTGTTTTAGTCAACCCATTGCCTAAGGACATTTAATCCCAAGTTGGCCAAAATCCGGGGTGTTACAATCTACCCCCCTTAAAACACAATGTCGTCCCCGACATTGGCGAAGGGCAAGGAGTACTTTTTCTAAGGGAGGTTCAATCCTATTTAATAACCTAACCGTACGTATATCCTAACTCAAAGGTTTCGATCTTCGGCCTGTGGGGAAGAGGCCGACGACGCTTCCGCTGTGCCACTCTGATCGAACGGGAGCGTTGACTAACCTAACCGGATTGGACTCCATACATTCTACCCCCCTTAAAACTTGGTTCTACTTAAGTTCAAGAATCTATGCATCTCTCCGTATATCGGAACGAGGCGCAACTTAGGGGCTATCCTTAATCTAAGATGGAAACAACCTCTCATTACAGTGGTTTTCCCTTCGCTAATGATGCGTTCTATGGCATTGGTATCTATGATCATAGAGATGAGCCTAATCTCTATTGTGGTTAAGGTCAGGGTTAGGTATGAGTTGGTGGCAAGATGTCGAATTCTCTACTGGCTTTAAGTCCTCGCCATTTCCCAAAGACACTGTGATCCCGTTCGGTTGTATGTGGTCGAGCCAACACGGAAGAAAAGTAGTATAGTGGGTCTGAGCTGGATACATAGACTTTCTATCTAGCTAGAACAGAAGATTTATTGTATCAATTCTTAATCCGAGTCAATGCCGATCTTCTGCTTGATCAGAGCATTGGATTTATTGGTAACTACTAGGATTAAGAAGTCGATTCAAACCGCGAATACATCGCTTACATGTAGTTCCTTTATTCCGCATTCCCGAATGCAATAAGCCCTTGGGGAAGGCAATTCTAAGGGGCGTGCTAGTACATTCTAAGTTCAATCTGAGGGAGTTATAAATGTTCCCTGAGAGTGTATGGTTCCTTCTTATGGGCAACAACAGAAGTCTATAAGCCATAAAGGGATCTACCGAAGGAAGGGAGTCCCATTCCAACCAAATCTAACCTACTATCCCTTAGCATATTTAGGCCTTACACTGCCTAAGACAACTAGTAGCCTAGTCTGTAACTCAGTAGTTATAATCCAAAGCCTAAGTTTATACGTTAAATGGTTCCATACCATTTCTACTACAGGGAGTTGTTCTATCGCTTAGGGTCAAGATTGTCTAAATGGAATTGGATTTCTTATGTCGTCAAACCCTTCAAATCTAGGAGTTCTAACACTAGATCCAAAATGCCCAAAGGCCTATATGGCCAGTAGCATTAAGTTGTATTAAATGGAACCGCATTCCTAGTCCCATAGCGGGATCGGAAGAGGCATGCTTGGTAGGAGGGTGGGTTGGGATAAAAATTAATTTGCAGGCTGAATCCCGGGAGTTACCATACTCCCAACCTAGGGACAATACCTTACAGCGAAATGAAACGGCATGCATTCCATTCAACAAATTTCGGCTACATTAAGCCCAAACCACAATACAAACCCATTTTCTACCGGTGACATCACTAGATCCAATAACAACAAAACACAGAAATTCTTAAAACAAAAAATCAAATAATCTACAGGGCAATGGCGTAGATGCCTAATTCTACCAAAGGACTTCTACCATGGTCCCAACTAACCTTCTTGAATACTATCTAGTTTAGTACTGTCAGTTGCCCACTAGAGCTTTCTCGGCCATATATTTTCAGTGTTCCTTAAGCAAGAAATTGAAGAAATAGGATTGAGAGGGAGGATGATGGAAAGAGAGAAAAAGGCTAAAACAACTTAACAATAACCATGGAAAGCGGAGGAAATGCGGAGAAATGGTTGCCCAAATGGACAGAATGAAATCTAGGCATTATAGAGGGATGCTTCAAGCTCCCCTAGGATGAATTTTCAGAAAGAAAAGGGAATGAAAAAGGGGAATGGAGCACCTCACGATTTCAGCTCATTTTGGGGGTTGTGAGAGCTCCAAACGGTGAGATTTGCAAGAGGGAAGGCTGCAAACTTCAATGGAGTAATGGGTTGTGGTCGTTTTCAGCCAAGAATGGGTTTAGGAGTGGTTTGGAACCACGGTTTTGAGAGAGGGCAGCTAGAAAATGAAAATGGGGCTAGGGGAGGGGACTTTTGTGAAGGAAGTACCCCATTTAGGGGTTTTCTATGGATGAACCATACGTGGGAGGGGTGTACTACCCAAAATACCCCCACGCCCCAAATTTTACCTCAAGTGGGCCCACCTGTACGGCGATACATCGCCGAACCGGCGATGGCATCGCCGACCGGCCGGTGATCTGACCGGTGGGACCACATGGGTTTGGTCCCCCATGGTCCAGGGACCCCAAAAATGTTTGGTTCCCACCTTGATTCATTGTAGATTGCCCTATATAGGCCCAAACATGCACTCGGGGCTTTCCGAGGCCAATCTGCAAACCCGAATACAAACCCCTATTATGCAACATATGATTTTGGGATATAAGGAGCTAATACATCCATCTAGCCCATTAGTTGCTAAAGAAAGAAAACTTAGAATGGCCCTATAGATATTTTTCATGAAATTTTACTATTCACTGTAAAATTTTGTCGAAATATGATTTTGTATCATTTTCACACTAGGATCAATGCCTAACATGAAAAGAAGATGAAAGAATTGAATAATGGAGTGGTGAGAGGAAGAATTTTGAAGATTTTAGGTAAAACGGGGTTTTTAAGCCCTGGCGATTGAATACTGGGGTCGTGGTTGTCCCACGGCCCAAGGATTCACATTAACGGGTTTAGAATCGTTCAAAGAACGTCTCAACCCACTTACCTACAACTTATGAGCTATTCGGGTTGCTTTACGCGACCCTAGATGCGTTACGAACTCGATCGCACGATCGAAATGAATAGTCTTCTCCTATCGGCGAATCTAAGATCCTAAAAGTGTTTCTAGACCCTTCTCGCACCCACCTAAGTCAAAGGAAGCGACAGCGTACGTCGCGTGACCATAACCCAGGCCCGGTTTAATCCAAATCATGCTCTGATACCATCTGTAACATCCCGAAAATCGGGGGGTCGAGCAAAAACCCAATTCCCGAGTCCCAGCATGTTATTTATGCAACATAGATATGTATGATTGAATGTTTTCGGTGATAATGTATTAAACATGAGTGAGATTAAGCCAGAACAGCATATCATACTCCAGAGACAGTTAAATTAACCAGCGGAAGTCTGTAATAGTATGTATAACATATATAAACTGTTGTATGTCTCCAGAGTGTGAACATGTTACCAGGTTATATACATACATGTATGCTCCAAAAGTAGACAAAACGAATATACATGAGTGCACTAAAAATATAAAATGACAAGTGTCAAAGTCTCTAATCAGCCTCCCTGTAATCCCGTCAATCAGAACACGGATATAGGAGGAATCCTCCTCCTCATCATCAAATCCAGCTCCGCCTCACAGGCCGCGCCATCATCTGCAATCACAAAAAGGTCTGGTGGGTGTCCAGGAACACCGTCCCGTAACGTGGGAGTGAGTAGCTAACTCAGTGGAATAATAGAGCAAAGATTAACATGTTATCAAATCAATCATGCGATAATAGTAAAGCAGTAAATCAAACAATCCTAATACTGTTGTTAATGCAATTATGACATGACGTGATGTATGCCCTCACCGACGATCTCTCTCATACGGCAACATCTTACGACCGCGGCATGTCACACTCCCTAGAGTGCTCCACATCTTCCAAGCACATGCAATGCTATGGTGATATGATTTCTGAGTTGTTATTACTCTATTCAAACAGCAAGATTGGAAAACTAAGGTACTTCCCTTGTATTAATCCCAACACAGATCCTGTATAGGGTCGTCACTCCTAGTAATCTCATACGACGTATATTTTGTAGGTCGTTGCAAGGGCTGTCAGGGCTATTGCACGCACTCGTTGCTCCGCTCCCCCATCACCTTATCAATACAGGCCTACTGTACTCTACTGCTACTGAAGGGTCGTCGCCTCCCGTAGTCTCAGAATACGCTCGCGGTCACTACAAAGGACTCGTCGCCCGATCAGTGTAGGCCGACAGCAAGAATATAGTTTCCCCTACCACCATAATCTGCTCACGAGACTAGGTGCTCACTGGTCACTACGGGGAGGTTTGTGGCCCCAGCGTAGGCCGACAGCTCGACCACGGTGTCCCATACCACCATGCTCGGCTCACGAGTCTTCGTGGATCAAGGTACCATGGTTAACAGGGTTTACAATGGTAAGTTCAATACCCTAGGTTCAAGCAGTTATGACTTATGCAGGGTGAACATACAATGGCCAGTCGGGTTACTTGACGGGCTCGACTAGCGCGATCGCATCTCAAGTTGACGGCATGAAGTGCGTAAAACACTTCGTGTGGCCTAACCACTGCCGCCAACTCTAGAACACGGCTCGCGTTCATCGACGCGTCGTTCGTGGTGAAGATAAGCTAACCACGAATTCGCTCGGTTACCGACTGCCTGGACTAAGCATAGTCCCAAACAATTTAGGAATCACATCAGTAAATCATATGAGAGTATTGGAATTGAAATACAACCATGTGAGCATGTTAGCACATGTTATAACATAGAACTTAAGTAAATCATCAAGTACATGCATTTCATACATACAATGAAACCATGCATATAACTAACATGTAGGAAATCATTCACATCAGCATATTAATTGAGAAACCAATCTCAAACTAATCCATAACATCATTTAATTCAATACATACTAATACAAGCATTTATACAAACACTTACACTACACACTTAAGTCTACATATAGTATGTCGACCCGAAGTGCGCATTTAGGCGAATCTCTTCGCCAAACTAATTATGCACGCATTCCTAATATCCTAATGCGACGAGAAGTCATGTCAATCACATCAGCAAAATATGCATGAAAACAGTACTTCCTACAATTGACTAAAATTCCCTAAATCTCATATTCTTCGTTGGTTTACGAAACAGGAAACGGACAGTATATTGTACATGTCAAATGGCGATGCCGTCGAGAATCTACTCTTAAATGACATTGAAAGCTTTGGAAACAGTCAATCAAAGCGTCTAAAATCCGTACCTTTTCCCTTTTTGGGGTGTGAGTTCGAACGGAGCGTATACGCTTCGTCTACAGCGATAAGAGAACCTAATTCACGAGTTACGTCAGCTAACAAGCTATGAATCCTAGTAAACCTCAAATCAGCAACTTTCTAGGGTTATTTCATACCTGAAAAAGCGGAGGAATCACCGGGAAAGCGATAGAGATGCGTTGCTTAAGCACGTGCAACACGTAGCACAAGTGGCAGGAAGAACTCTCCCACCTTCTCTCACAAACTCTCACCTTTTCTCTCTCCCAATCTAAAAATTTTTGCAAATTCGGATGGGAGAGAGGAGTGAGGGCTTCAACCCCTTTTATAAGCCCAAAATTGCCCGAAATAGGCTCCGGAACAATGTCTACTTGGTGCATGTCCAAATCGGGACTGTTTCGGTCCAAAAGATGCTTTCCGGTGGTCCCCTGACCGAATGCGATCGGACTTAAGCTCATGCTTACTGGATCTAGCATACATCAAGTTTTCAGTCCGGCAGGGTTCGCAGATCGCACGTGGCAGGCCAGTTTCAGTTCAGCGGTCACCGCACGTAGATCAGGGCTGAAAGTCTCATGATATAAAATAAAAATTTCTCCTGATCCGAGGGTGTAATCTGGATGAATTCTGATGGTCAGAACGCTCAATACTGACGCGTCAAGTCGTGTGCCAGATTTTAATTTGAAATTCCAACTATGTCCCTATTCGCACTCTCTTCGGTCCGGGCTCAATGAAATGGCTTGTGATTATCGGTTTGACTTGATTTTCGAAATGAGTGTCAAGTCCAGCTAGGCGGTTCTAACGGTCTAAGATAGGAGGTATCGGACTTTCGACGCGCGGTCTAGATCTAATATAAAGATTCAAAGTGGTCCAGAGAACAAACCTGCTTAGAGTTTGACCCGAGGTTATAGAGAGTTATAGGGTCGTTGGTTCCACTCGCTTTGGGTCTTGTAGAACGTATTTAAAGTGATCAGGGACTGTTTCCCAGCTACTCCAGCGCTGCGCTAGCTAACTTACGCTTAATTTCTAAAGGAATTAATCCTAAGTGGTTTCTTTGGCTATGGAATTGGATTCTAAGCGATTTTTCAGATGTTTTAGTCAACCCATTGCCTAAGGACATTTAATCCCAAGTTGGCCAAAATCCGGGGTGTTACAGTACAGAGGCCCGATGGCCCTGAAAATTTATAGGGTAGTCCTTACATGTGTGGGTCACACCCCCATAAAATTTTATAATTTTTGGACATCTAAAAGTATTTTAATTAATTCAAATAAAACAATCTGTCCTAAAACTCGGACTGATCTGGACACCATATAATAGTGGGCCGGTCCAGCCACCACTATGGTGTGTACAGGCATCCAATGGCTCCAAAATTTTGTAGGTAGGTCCTAACTTGAGTTTAACACATCCCTATAAATTTTTTTTAATTTTTAGACACTATGGTATAGTATGGGCCGGCGGTGGGCCATACCAATCGTGCGGGGTATTACAATGGAATACACATGGTATGCCCATTGTAATACTATAGTATGCCCGGTAGACACTATAGTATTATATATATCACCGGGGTCATTGTAATGTGTGGGCCTGCCCAAGAAAATACATACCCCTCATGGCCCATTGTAATACACATGGTATGCCCGGTTGTGGGCTGGCCCATACATATAATACTATACCGTTCCAATGTGTGGGCCGGCCCAAGAGACCTGGACAGATTGTAATACTCCTCTCGCTTGTATTCCTATAAATCACAACCGTTCCTTGGTATCAACAAATTACTCGATATAGGCCTAGTTATAGACAGGTTAATACTATCAGTTGTGGTCTAGTTTTATAATGTGATACCAAATCAGTTGTTCCGTATCCTTAGAACAACTTTTATGATTGTTGGACCACCCATTACAGAGGGGATTGTTATTATAACCGGTTATGGGCCCATCAGAATGAGAGATGGGGGTTTGGTAGGGGATTGTGATTATAATACCCCAATTTTCATTCTCTTTGTTATGGTATCACATTATCGCCCCAGACTCGGTAACTAGACCACCAAACTTCAACAAGCAATAATGCGAAGTAAAGCCAGTGCTCATATCCAATCCACATATCATGTACATTTCCATCATAAGAAAATCACCGGGGTCCATTACACTACTGGATGACTACCGCTCTACAGACCCCGCACAGTCAAACAAGCGTAAAAGACCTCACTATCCGCCTGTGGACAGCCAATCACCAACAAGGCCTGAAGGTAGCAAACCCATTCACGAGCTGGTCAGACTCAGCCTAGCAATGCTCTCTTACATCAGGCCAGTAAGGCCACACCCCTATCCAACCGACTACACGACAGTGGGAGTCGCGGCCTAACGGTATAAGGCCCTCATGCGCTCATATATACCACTCGGTCACGGAGCTGGAGAATATCCTTGGTACCATGAAATTTTTGGGAATTTTACCCATGGGCATCCTATGCACCCGGTATGCTCAAGTAACATTTTCGGTGTCCAAACATGGCCATCCACGATGTATCTGTGGAGGCTACAACCCTGATGAAGTAAGGGCGATAATGCTCATATGCTATGCAATACCAGATGCATGAATCACACAATCAACTATGCATCAATCCCAAGCATCTAATGTGCTCAATAGGGGATACTACGTCCCTCGGGGAAAGTATCACGCAATGTCCAATGACACAATATGACCACACATACATAGTGTCGACCAAGCATACAATGATGTACATGGGCCATGAAGATGAGTCTAGACGCATTATGCGGTGATATACAAAGTAGTACACTCCTCCTATCCAAGAAGGGACCAAGACTAGGTACTTAGACAATATCTTTAAGGAATCCAACCTCTAGTGGGGGCCCATTTACCTGGGATAGCCCACGAGACTAAGCATACAAACTATGTGTCTAAGTAATACAGAACTGAGTCTAGCAAGAGTTTAAGATGAGCATCAAATCACATTTAGATATAATTGGGCCTAGAGGGATCCATAATGGGGCATTTAACCGCCATTCCCCAAAAAGGTATATCAACCATGAACTATATGGATAGAAGGCCCAAGGCCTACATTTAGATAAAAAAAAATACAGGTAACCACATACATATATATTCCTCATAATAGGCCATGAGAAAAGGATATAATACCACCTTTAACAACATGGGCCCCAACAGGGAAATCAAGGCTCAAGGCTCAATTTTCGATAGCAATAAAATCCATGCATTAAGTTGGACTTGGTGGGCAGCCCGCGTACACAATATACGGCCCAAAAATAAGTTTGAGTTTGGAGGAAATGGGCCCAACTACATCAGCCCAAAAACTTAACAATTTAAGTGGGCAACCAAGGGCCCAATACTATCATTGTCTTATCCCACAAGTCCATCAAAATGGTGGAAGTCGGCCCAATATACGGTTAGGCCAATCTGGGATGACCCTGCCCACTCTGAGCCCATGGGATGCCCCAAAAATTTGATCTAAGATGGAGTCCTCATCTAATCATTAAAGGTGACCCAAAAGAATATACTAATTAAGCCCAAAGATTATAAAAAAATATAAGCATGCAACATGTACACAAGTTCTCAAATGGTGGGCCCCGCAGCCAAATAAAGTTTTAACCATAAAATTTTACATTAAGGCCCTTTGATAAACTTTTGGCCAGTTTAACTTCCAAGACCTACTAAGGTCCAGAAATCAGTTCACTATATGGAAATAATCTCATGAAAGCCAACTATATTCGCTGGGGGACCCCACCAGATGGAGAGTGCGTATATATTATGAAAAGATCAAGTGGGCCTGTTACTGGATTGTGAGTCCAGCAGTAACCCAAGATAGACGGTGCATCCATAATCGGGCGATCCAAGGCTTGGATGGCCTGGACCAAACATGCGTTAAGGTAGGTTCCACAAACATACACATTAAGCTCTAAACAATGGCCTAGGGTCCATGGTGGGCCTTTAACCATCCATAAAGAAACTCATAGGCCTACCTTAGGATCACCCAGGAGGACGTTCAACCTCAACTCGCTTCCAAGAGGTAGCCCGCCACTACTCATATAATATAAGGTCTAAAGCCCACGCAATGCATGGCCTAATGGGCCATACACCAACCCCAACTTATAGGCCAGATAGTGGACCATCAAGTAAGGTTTGTGCCCAACCACAAAGGTCATAATTCCACATATTGTGGTGGGCTTCATGGGCAGTCCAGTAATTCATTTACATGAGCAAGTTTTACATTTAACACAAGTGAGTTGGGCCTCACTTTTGGCCCAAGTACAAGGTCAATTTAGTAGGCAGCGAAGATCCCAACTCCTTGAATATTATTGCCCTTAATCCCATCATAATAGATGGGAGAGTATAGGCCTAAGATCAATAGGCCTATCCAAAAGAACTGTGTCCACAAGGCCTAATCACTACCACAAAAAGGGCGGCTATGCATATATAATATTACATAATAGGCCCAAAACAAAAGTCATCCAATTCCTTCATTATGATGGACTAGAGGTCAGCCCATAAGTCCAAGAATACACAAGGGAGAGACCTATACCGATAGGCTGGGCCTTGCCTCATCAAACAAAGACTTAACAAGGCCCTCCACAATATGTATTTATGTGGGCTTTGCAAGTCAGCCCATAATTAAACACTTCATGAGGGCATCAAGGCCCATTAATACACATGGTCAGCTTATAGATAGCCTATTGGGTTCGTAAATCAATAAGGTCAGCCCTTGCACAATCTTGGGCTTAAGAAAGAATCTCCCAGACCATTGAGCATATACGACTATTAAAAATTCTAGTTAAGACTAGCCCACAAAATCACCATAAAGGTGGCCCTCAAGGGGGTACTCATTAAGCCTAAAATGTCTAAGGGAGGAAAGCAAGGAGTGTGTGCAACACTCTCTCAAATCTGGTATGCCACAATAGTTCCTAAACAATCAACCATGTATCAAATTTTGGGCCTATTGTTGAAATTCAAGCCCACCCATTTCCTCGGCCTGCTGGAGTCCAGAAATTTATTTAATTTAGATGGGTTATTGACCCATGATGATCCATATATATCATAGTGGGCACCACTAAATAAAAGAGAGATATACAACACTTACTTCAAGTGGGCCATGCCATTAGAATGCAGGCCCAGCAACCCAAGATAAGGGTGTGCCTGGGTATTTGACTCAAAACTGGTCCAAATTACAGGCCACACCACGGTCGGTACGGAGGCCCAATGGCCCTGAAAATTTATAGGGTGGTCCTTCCATGGGTATACCATACCTCCATAAAATTTTATAATTTTTGGACATCTAAAACTATTTTAATTAATTCAAATAAAATAATCTATCCTGAATCTCGGACTGATCTGGTCACCATATAATAGTGGGCCGGTCCAGCCACCACCATAGTGTGTACAGGCGTCCAATGGCTCCAAAATTTTGTAGGTAGGTCCTAACATGAGATTGACACATCTTTGTAAATTTTTATAATTTTTAGACACTCAAAAGTATTTTAATAAATTTTAAGAATGTAATCTGTATAGGATGAACTATTGCTGGAATGTAACTGTTCTAAATTTGGGCCACCCAAATGGGTAGATTCTGGGCCTCTTAAATTTGGACCCAAGGTTCATCATTAAGCATAAATTAACATGGAGCTCAGAAATATGACCCACCTTCTAAGAAAATATTTTTAAAATTTTATTTTTATGGAACTATACTGCTGGACTGCACAGCAGAATGTTTCTGGCAGTCCACTATGTTGGACCACCCGTTTAGATGCCCAAATGGGGTCCATTGGCCCTAAAATTTTGCAAGTATTTCTTACCAAGGGTGGACCACATCCCTGTAAATTTTTAGAATTTTTTGACATCCAAAAATATTTTAATAAATTTCGAATTTCCAACCTATCCAGGGTGGAATGTTGCTGGAACAGTACATAAAATCCAGACTGTCCACCCCACTTGGACCACACTTTTGGGACCTCTATCAAGATTGGATGGGGTTGAAATGTGGAGAACATGAAGATGAGATCCCCAAATTTTAGAAAAATATATTTGATGGGTACAAAAGGTTTCCTAATCAGTTCCAATTTCAAGCCCAAGTCCAACAAAAAAAAAATTGTCCAGAAATTTCTGGACAGCAATGCATACATGGAATAAAACAAATTTATGGGCCTATTTAGGAAGGGATTGGCCCATAAATTGGGTGTCATGGCCCACCTTAGTGGGCCCCACAATTTTTCTGAACAAACCCTCAAATTTTTACCCTTACAAGAACATTTAAGGTGGTAAAAAGAGGCATCTAAACCATGGTGTAGGTTGAATATAGATGTCCCTTTCTTCCTAGTCTTTTTCTTTTGGGTAATCCAGGCCCACTAAGTGGACCATACATAATATCATCAGATTTCTAACTAAGGAAAGAGAAGGAAGAGCATCCGGCCATCAGGGGAGGGCTCCGCCACTATTAAGCCGTCCCCACACAATCACAACCACAAATAATAATATAAACACATTGTACAACTAGATCTTATGATGCATGGCTTAGATCTTTGAAATGAGTGGTTGAGATGCCATCCTAGCTACATGCAAGGGCCTAGATGACCCATCATACTTAGAAAAATAAGAGAAATCCACATGCAAGGGGTCCATCAAGGGAAGAATCTCATGCATGGACATGCATGTACAATGTGGGCCTCATGGCCACATCTAGATGGTTGTGTAAGATCTCCACCATTAATTGGTGGGTCCTACACATCCAAATGAGAGAGACGAAAGAGATTACATGAGGAAAAAAGATTTACTTGATGAAGAAAGCACCCACCTCAAAGATGACCACCAAACTTTCACACTAAGGTCCTTTAGCACCAAGGGAGATGGATCAATGGTGGAGATGAGGTTTCAAGGGTTAGATGGTGGGGGATTAAGGAGGAAGGTGGCTGGAAAAATGGAGAAAAATGGGCTGGAGAAATGGAGAAAAATTACTAGAGAAGAAGAGAAGAGAGAGAGAAATGAGAGGGAAAGAGATGAAAAATCTTTTTTTAAGGAAAGTAATCATTAATCTATGGTGATACAAACAATGTTGCTAGGGTAGGTTAGGTGTGGGTGGTGTGTGAGGTCTTGGTAGTGTGAGTTATGGAGATTTAGGTGGTGTGTGTAGTGTGTGTTGGAACTTGTGCAAAAGAGGGAGTGTGAGCCACATGCACCACTCCAAGGTGGGCCACATGATCGAAATCATGGGTCACAGAATGAAATGTACACAACTTATGATCCACATATCGGATAGACGCACAAGACGCGGCGTTGGAACCGCCGCAACAATGCGCTCGCAATGGCATAGATCTCAGCTCGATCTGAGTCGGGTCTACATGACCAGACTCAAGGATGACCGCAACACTATCTGAGGGTCGCGGGTCACCGAAATTCAACCGATAGGACCGCGAGACCACAAGAAATGAAATGCACACTTACACACACACATGCACACATACAAACTTGGGTCGGGTCTCACATATATATCCACTAGGTCTAGATGTTGGGGTGTCCTCTGGTACCAAGAGGGTTTAGGGACTTTCACCTAGGGATATCTATAACACCCCGTGTAGAAAAAGATTTTTGATGTACCATCTAGCCATCCAGGATATGCATGTGGAGGCTACGGCCCTAATGTCGTTAGGGTTACAGTGGTCATATCATCAAATGCGATAGACATGAGTCATACCATCCAGTCATGCATCGAACCTGCGCGTACCACGCACTCATATGGAGCAACTCCGTCTCCTAGGGAGTTCCATAATAATCCACCCAATGACATGTGTTATGATCAATCACTCCTCATATCAAGCATACATATGATGCATATGTGCATAGATCGTAGAGTTATACTAAGCATGTTATATGATAATGATGTACTCTCCTCATGTCAAGGATGGGCCTAGATGGCCTACTCATATCAAGAATAGGCTTAACGAGGCCTAAGGGAAGGTCACAATGTGGACATTTAACCATCATTACTCATTAATTTGGACATTTAACTAACATTGATCCCAATGAGTGTCCCTCATAAGGCCAAACATATAATGAGGTGCATGACCTCACACATAAGGGCCTCATATATCACAATGGGCCGCATCACATGAGCCTCATATATATCAAGTGGGTTACATATGGGCCTCACATATCACAATGGGCCGCATCATATGGGCCTCATATACATCAAGTGGGCCACATCGCATGAGTCTCATATACATTATAATGGGATGCATCACATGGGCCTCAAATACGTCACAATGGGCCTCATAGCAGGTGGGCCTACACATCTAGTAGGTGGGTCCCACATGTATAGCAGGTGAGTCCTGCGTCCAATAATATGGACGGATGGCGCGGATATGAAACACATACATCATTGCAGGTCTCACCATCCAGCCTATCGGGATGGTGTGGATAGAATACATGCATCAAGGGTCCCACGTGTGGGACACTATGAATAAGATACGTACGTCATGTGGGTCCCACGCCCATCAAATGGACGGACAGCGAGGATAAAACCCATACATCGAGGTGGTTCCACGTCTAGGAAGGGATGGACGACTAAGATATAAAATCCATATATTGTATGGATCCCGCCATACATATTTGGACGGTGGACTGCATGGATGAACACATGCATCATGATAGGGCCCACCGTCCAGATCATGTTGGGCCACATCAAAATGGTTGGCGGTTGGATATAACACACATCATGCAGGACTCACAAAACTGTTGACGTAATACAGCAACTATGTTGCTCACCTAACAAATGGACGATGTGGATATAAAACATATGGGGGGTCTCATCCGAATGGACAGATGGCTTAGATAAAACACATATATCAGTGTGGTCCACGGTCTAGATGGACGGACGGCTTAGATAAAACACATATGTCAGTGTGGTCCACGATCCAGATGGACGGATTGCATGGATGAGATCCATCATCAGGTGGGTTCCACAGAACTTGCTAATGTCAATACAACGACTATATAGTTGCTGTACACTAGCCAATTCGCTTCACAAAGGTGGGTCCCACGTGGGGCCCACCATAACGTTTATTTTTCATCCAATCTAATCATAAGGTCACAAAGACCTGAATTAAGACGATAAAAATATTTCATATAGATCCAAAACTTCTGTGACCTAAAAAGGTTTCAATGATAGACATTCAATCTCCTGCTGCTTTTTGTAGTATAGACCACCTGAGTTCCGTGTACGGCTGATTCTTGGGATATCCCAATAATTAAAGGGGACCCATCAAATGCACGGTGTTGATATTCAACACGCATCATGGCGGGGCCTGTGGTGGGGCCCACTAATCCTGCCCATTATTACAAGCAGTAGGACGCTGCTTGTTGCAGCGTCAACCTTCTTTTTTTTGTTTACTTAAGGTTTTTCATAGGTGGGGCCCTCACAGGAGGATCCACTCCGCTGGTTGGGTTTTCGAACTTGGGACAGGTCTAACAAGCCCCATATTTAATACGTTTCGGTGTGTAGAAATATTACAGGGGGCCCCAACGGTTAATATCACTCAAAACCACTAGTTTCTACAATATGGCCCGCTAGAGATTCGGTTGGGCTTCATTCTTCGGCTCAACGCCTAAAATGAGTTGGGAAAATGGATCGACGGTGCGGATTAAATACATACGACATGTGGGGGGCATTATGGTCCCACATCTCCCTCTCTACTAGGAGCATACTGGGACGCTGGAGCCCTGGACACTGGCAACAGTGTCCTTAGCCTCCCCTTTCAACAGGTGGGTATGCACCACCCCTCACTCATGCCGTAGTGGGATTTTACCACCTATGTGGGCCCACTTGATGGATGGTATGGTTGATCCACTAGATGCACAGCGTGGATAGAATACATACTAAAAGGTGGGCCATCATACAAGGGAAAAAGAGAGAGAGACACGACGCGAGATGGAGGGACCCCGCTACTATGGGCTCTCCTAGGATTACGATACATATATCAAGATGAGTCCCAAATAAGATCCATACCATCAATCGGTAGGCCTCACTTGATTAATCACAAAATTACAATCTAACCCTACAAAACATCCATGGTTTACTCTTCTTCTAAGCTCCTTGGACTCCTTAGCTCCTAGGCTTTTCCTTTAATGGTTGATGATGAAGTATGGATGGCTAAGATATGAGATTGGGTGGTAGGGAGTGAGCCACACTTGAGATTCTCTTGGAGTTTGGACGATCACCTCCCTTAGATTGCTTGGGATAGAGTGCAAAATGAGAGAGAGAGAGAGAGGGAGAGAGAGAGAGAGAGAGAAAGAGGAGTGGTGTGTATGACATGGGAAGCATGGGTCTCATTGACTTTTGGGATGAGAGGAATGGGTTAAGCATGGGTTACTTTGACTTGGTGAAGAGAGAGGTATGGGTGAGTGATGGGTTGTACTTGACTTGTGATTAATTGATTGATATGATGAGTTGTAGAGATTCTTTTGGGATTCGCAACATGCAGTGTTTTTCTCAAAATAAACACTGGCCCACAACTCCTGGCCTGGGTATCATATCGGCGTGCGAGACACGGCGTTGGAACCGCGGCGACGGCACGGTTGCTGGGTACAAGTCTCAGGTTGAGTCGACTCCGATATACAAGATGTGACTCAAGGTTGCTGTCAAATGTCGATTATAGGTCGCGAGGTACCAGAATTCGATAGGGAGGATCGCAGGAGTCTAAGAAACGGTTCGGTCTAGGATACGGGCCTTAGAAACTTCTTTCAATTATCATCTGACATATCCTTTGTCTTCGCTGATATGCCTAGAATTGGAGTATACAAGTTCTTGCAATAAAGCAAGTCCTCCCTCTTAGCCTTCCATATGGTCCAGTTAGAACCATTGAAACCGATCATCCTTGATGAGCCACCTTCCATAATTCAGATCTGATCCCACTTCGTTCAACCAACCTGAATGCTTTGATACCAATTTGTTAGGAGTGTTGTACATAAACCTTAGGATCCCGCCTCTCAAAATACTAGAATTATAGGATATGATAAATCAATAAAATAAATCAAAGCATAAACCACAAGACACAAGGGATATTACGTGAAAAACTCTCAAAGAGGTAAAAACCACAGGACCTAGTCTAGAGTAATAATTCACTATGAAGTATAACGTTACAACGGATCACAAGCACACGTCGTTTGGATCAAACCTTCTTCGCTCACGCAAAAGTAGATGAACAACAAAATAATAATGAAAAATAGAGAGATCTCATCGATCACTAGGATGTAAAAGCGTTGAGACGTCGACTGCAAAGTAGATCACCTCTATGAGCAAAATCCTCCCTTTCACAAGCTCTCTCTCTCTCTCTCTCTCTCTCTCTCTCTCTCTCTCTCTCTCTCTCTCCTTGGACATGTAAACACCTTAAAGGAATCACTTTAGAAACCCTTAGCATACCTTAGAATAGCCGTAAGCACTCATATTTATAGTTTAGGAAACTATTTTCTGTACCTCTGCGAAAATCGCCTCAAATTTACACAGTCTGCATCAAATCCGATCTGAATCTGTACGAGCTAGGTTCTCGACTGGTTGAGCGGACCCTTGACTAGTCGAACTAAGCCCTCGACTGGTCGAGTAAGAAAAAACCCGGTCGCTGGACTTTGAGTCTAACAGTCCTCGATCGGTCGAGTAGCACCCTTCGATCGGTCGAGCAGCGCGGTAAAACATCTGTTTTTTTTTTTACCGGTTTCTCTATCTCACCTCTGAACTGAGGAGGAAAACCCCGTTAGATTTTGGGCTTCTTTGAAAGATATTTCGACGATCTTTTCAAATGGGACTGAATTAATCTTATTCGGACACCATTTGACTTTTCAAGAATGGTTTTAATTTTTCTAATGTGGTAACTCATGTTGCATGCAACTTTAGTAAACGAACCAAATCTCCCTATTTACACCCCGGATCTAAGTGATATTAGGCCTTTTGGAAAGATAATTCAAAAACCTTTCTAAGTGAACTATAAATTACCTTGACCGAGAATTGTTTTTCTATCATCATCTAGCTCAAAAAGTGCACATTCTGCAGCATAAGTCTCACTTTACTTGTCCATGGAAAAATGTCCATATTCACCATGGAAAAAGATTAATAACTTCTAGTGTGCTTAGAGAAAGCTTATACCTTATTTCCTGCACCACAACCAACTCTACTTAAACCATCACTTAGAGCATTCACATTATCAACTCTAAGAAGATATTAAGAAAGGCGAATGTATTCATCTTCCAGTACCATCTTCACCTAAATTATCCTAATGAGGATAGACTTTTAAGGTTAGTGAATGATATGACTACTCTTGGTGCCAAACCAAAACCTTGAGTTGAATATTGAAACCTATTTGCGAGAAAAGATGATAAGGACACCCTTTCCTAAGAGGAATATTATTGAAAGATTCCATTAAGTCCTCCAATTAATTTGCATAGACGCATGTGGACCATTCAATGTTAAAGGAAGAAGAGTTTACGAGTATTACACCAAATTTATAAATGATTATTCTCGCAATGGATATGTGTACCTAATACACAACAAATCAGCTGTTTTCAAGACATTCGGAATGTATAAGGTTGAGGTAAAAATAATCAAACAGGTATATCAAGATCTTACCTCAATCATCAATGAAAGGTTCTAGTTTATATATATATATATATATATATATATATATATATATATATATATATATATATATATATATATATATATATATATATATAAGGTATATCAAGATCCCATTATTGATATGATTTTGGATTAAATATAAATGTATAGATTGGAAATCACATTTATTTCCATTCATAAAACCTTTATAAGGTATTCTCATCACGTTGTCACATCCATGAAGAAGACAAGTTCATACAGTCAAAAGGCTATTATTATCTAATTTCTTGTTACATTCTAGATTATTATTATCTAATTTCTTGTTACATTCTAGACGGGACATATCACAAGTCCTTAATTACATTACATGAGAGTAACTCTTTATTCTAAGGTGAAACATAAACAAAAGTATAAGCCATATAAATAAAAGAGTTCAAGGCATTTAACATTAATAAATAAATAAAATAAGGTTACCAACTGTAAGGAGTTGAGATACTCTAAATGCATAATGGGCCAATGAGACTGTATCAGGTAAGATCCTTGAGATATAGGCTAGAGAGCTCGCCTGATAAGGGTTGTAAGACCAATAAAGGAGAGAGGCAAACAACAATCTCAAAGGCAGATTTACCTGGTTTGGTGGTTTGTTTACTTCATAGTGTAGCTGTGCTTCCAATATAATAAAGATAATCTGGAGTACAAGCATACTTTTTCACAAATCCCCGTTGAGATAGTATCATCATCAAGTAAACAATATCATAATGCATGTAGAATGCATTTGGATGCGTATGAGTTGGCATGCGTAGCATATGATCAAGTATGATAATAGAGTTGATCAAATATAATGTATAATGGTCAAGTAAACAACTATAACATTGATTAAAGACCTACCTAAGTAATGAAAGAGATTTTTAAATAAGCATAGGTTTTTTTTTTTTTTTTTTTTGGATGAAAATCATTCCATTGGTATAGCAAAATTTACAGGTATAGGAATTCGGGCAGAGACCAGGGACAAGAAATCCTGACCCGCCTATCATGTACTAAACAAACGGGGCTCAATTAGCCCTTCTAACTACACCTACACCTGCTTTATCCAAAAGAAATGGGCCCCGGACCAGGCGGGGGAGGCTGGAAACGTCAAGGAAAATTGTGTTATCTTGGGCTGAACTGCCCAGCTTGGCCAAACCATCAGCCGGTCCATTTGCTTCTCTAGGGATGAGCGAGCAATGGAAAGAGCCTCTTAGAGAAAGCTTATGATTCCTAGAAATCCAATACTTCCACTTCCATGCGTTGGAAATCCAATAAGCATAGTTACTTGGCTATGTAAGAACTTCTTAGCTACGTGTGAGCTACTACGCTGCATATGAACTACTTAGCTATACTTAGCTATGTACGAGTCCATGAGTCAATTAAACAAGCCATGGACTAATCAAATAGGCTACGGGCTAATAAATAGGCCGAAAGACAATAAAATAGGTTGAGGGCTGATGAAACAGGCCAAGGGCCATCAAATGGCCTAAAGATAAATAAGTAGCCTAAGGGCCAAACGAATAGGACACGGGCCAATCACATGGGCCTTGAACCATGTAAATAGGCTGTGTGCTAAGAAATGGACCTTATAATAGTGAAGTGGGCTCTGGGCGGATGATGGGCTCTGAGCCCAAGAAATAGGCCATAGGCTATTTGAGTAGGCTATGAATGTGTAGATAGTGTGCCAACCATGAAATGGACCATGGGCTATGGGAATGGGCATGTGGCCCATAAACAGACAATGTGACATGTGAAATGGTCTATAAGTCAGGTAGGCAGGCCAAGCCCCAATCATAATCTGGGCTGAAAATGGGCTGGTTGCTGGTCGTAATATGGGCCATGATGTAGGTTTCATGCTAGACATGTGACAGGCCATGAAAAGGGCTTCACATTGGGTGGCAAACAGCCTATGATCGGGGCTGTAAATGGGTATAAATGGAACCCAGATCTGACCGTGAATGGAAGCATTGATCTGGACTGTGAAATGGGCCAAGATCCAATGGGCCAATTAAGGTTTAATGGGGCTAAATCTGGATGGCGGATGGGCCGTGTTCTGGACTATCAGATGGATGGTTTTCTTGACATCAGATTGACGGTTATCTGGACCGTGATCTGAGGGCTGAGGATTGATGAAACTGACCGTGGGTCATCAAATGAGTCCACACCATTCACAAGGTAAGATAAACGGTCATAGTCTAGCATGTGATCCACACGTGGTGTGCATCACAAACATAACCGAAGACATCTACGTGTGTAGGAGGGCTGGCTTCATGTAACGTGGATGGTGGCTGGTTTTCATCTGTACATTTGCGGCTCAATTCAAATTGAGCAGTTATAATCCAAGTGCCAAGATAGGCGTATGATATTGGTTGACTATTCAACCAATAGCTCAATATAAGAATAGGATAAGGTGGTATTTAGATGCTAGGGTTCGTCCTCACATGGGTTATACCCTAGTCTTCCATATGAAAGTACTTTTTAGAATAGATGATGTGAGATAGGAAAGTGATTCTTACAGTCCCCATGAAGAGTAGCTACAGAAAACTTTTGCGAATGAAGAACTAAATAAGCATGTGAGCGTAATTCAAATTACAGCTAAAATTATCAACTACTTAGTTAATGCTACGGATTACACTAAGGAAGGTAAACAGTAACTGAAAATGAGGAATTGCACCAAAAAATAATGTATTTTGCTTGCCATGAAAGATAAAGTATTACATTTTGACAGTTATATAATAGTTCACCGCTGGCTCTCTCTCTCTCTCTCTCTCTCTCTCTCTCTCTCTCTCTCTCTCTCTCTCTCTCTATATATATATATATATATATATATATATATATATATATACATACATACATACATACATACCAGTAACCGCTCATTTCCTTTATGATTGGTCTTCCATCGTTGGCTCTGAACAATGTCCTGGTACCATTTGATACATTTTGTTATTTTTATCGAGTAATCTTCTTCAAATCTTTAAATATATCATGCTTATCCGTACTGATCACACATAACCTATTTTAATAGGTTCTCATGAAGAATGGTAATAGTGGGATGAACAGCTACCATGATATTAGATGAGTTGTTACCTCACAGGCAATTGCCGGTCTCCAGATATGATGAACGACGAAGGATGAAGCGGGACATGGTCCATACGGATTTGAAGGTTGTTGATCTCTTAGCATCATCACATGCAACTGCTTTCAGTGCTAATGACAGAGTCATGGTCTGCTATGGAGATGGGTTCCGCCACCATTAGAGAGACATTGAGATGGTGTTGGAGAAGATGCTGCGACGATGATGATCATGAGAATGTGACGCAGGGAAGGATGTGAGGTTGAGCACTGTCTTCCTCAAGATGATAAATATTCTTAATTTACGGAATTTCTCTGGACTCCTCATAGAGACTCCTCGAATCCGTAAGGAAAGAAAGCAGAAAATAGAAAAGAATCTCTAATAATTCAAAATTGATTAATGAATGACCAAAAATGAGTTTACATCCCTTTAAATAAGGAAACCAAGCAATATGAAAGAAATCAGACTCAAACTACAACTAAAACTCCTAGAATTCGCAACTTACTATAAATAGTAAACTTATTATTTATAGACGGTCATGATGTCTACTAGTGCGCAAGGCTTTCGGCCAAAAATAGTAAGTGTCCTATTTGACTTCACCAAACCGTTCTTCTAATTATCCTAAGAACTTTTCATGTTGGACACAACTCCTAAAGCCCAATGGATGAAGAGTTATACTCAAACTAAAACTTACTATTTATGGTAAAAATAAAAATAAAATGGGAGAAACGACCGTTGATCAGGGGGCTTCTCGCAAATCTGGGCTGCGAAACCCGGCATAGCGGGGTTAGTTGGCTAAAATAGCTCGTTCAGTTGACTAAAATAGCTCGTTCTACCCCAAATTCATATATTTTACGTCGGATAATTTATTCCAAATTGCGAGATACGCCCGATCTAAGGTCTTATGGTCCGGATCACTTCTGTCGTCGACTATGCCTTTTTTGATCCCTCTTGGCTATGAAATTGTCTGCGACCCGCTCTACATCAGAGTGCTGCACGAGGGACATAGATCTTGAAGCTCTGGACACGGCCTAGTTGATGGACGGTCTTGCAGTCAATCGTTGATGGTTTCTTAATGATCTGAGATTAATCTAGACTATAATCAGATTAAAACCATATCAGAATTATCTGACCAGAATTAGAACTGTATTGAAGCTTAGATCAGATCTGTAATGGTGCAGAGATCAGACAGGCAATGGAGTTTTTCAGAAAGGCCAGCAATGGAACTCAGATCTGGTCACATCTAAATGTAATCTTCATCCAAAGTGATCTACGGTTGCTAAGACTCTGATGATGGACCATTAAAAACTTACTTTTGGGTACAAAAGTTTTGGATGGACCCAAGAAAATTTTAACGGTGGGTATTCAATCAGCTTTGTTTACTGTGGTGTGGTTCACTTAAATCTGCTTCTTTTTTGAATTATAATTTCAAATGGGCTTTCAAAACGGATGGACGGCGTGGATGTAAGGCCTATAATTCACGGTGTGCCTCAGAGTCAGGGATCCACCGGAACGGATGCGGATTGGCTGGTATACTACGCACGTGGCTGGTTTGAGCACGTGTCGTGCGAAGACAAACGTTGACGCTCCTCGAGCTCTTGTATGAACAGTTGAAAGTAGATCAAAGTTACGTGGGCCTTATGATGATGTTTTTATTATATCTACACCGTTCATTCATTTGAAGAAATCATTTTAATCTATGAATTCAAAATTGACTCGTATTCAAAGCTAAAGTGGACCACACCATAAATAACAATAGTGAGATAATGACTCTTATTATTAAAATGTTAGTAAGACCACCATAATATTTATTTTCTATCCAATCCGTTAATAATGTCAAAAAGACCTCGATGAAGTGCAAAAACAAATATCATATTGATCTAAAAAGTGTTTCAACGGTAGACATTCAACCCCAACTAATTTTTGCAGTATGGTCCATTTGATCTTTTAATCTATTTTACTTTTCAGATCAAGCCTTCCGACGAGTTCAGCTAATGGATGGACGGTTTGGATATAATACATACCTCATGATGGGACCCACAGAACTTGGAGACGTCAACACACAAGCTGATGTATGGTACACCTGCCAATCCGCTTCGTACCGAAACCACGCCCCTTCTACCAGCACCACGTGTCGTCCTTACATATTCCCGCCTCGCCACCTAGCATTTCCTTCCCAACTCCAACGCTTTAAAAACTTCACGAAAACCACCCAATGCAGATGCTACCTGGTACTCTCTCTCTCTCTCTCTCTCTCTCTCTCTCTCTCTCACAGTGAAGGGAGTCATCCAACCAAGAAAGAGAAACTCTCACTCTCTAGCCAGCCATGACAATTTCCTCTCTACTCTTCCACTGTCCGCCACCTTTCTTTCCTCACAAACCCACCGACAAACCATTCCCAAATCGCTTCCCGACCACCTGCAACCTCAAAACCAACCCTACCCATCTCTCCAATGACTACAAGCTCTCATGGACATATGAGCTCAAAAAAGCATACGGGTCCCAACTATCTGAACACACTAGTGACGATGACGACTTCTTTCAGGATTTGATTGACCGCAGCGGCGTCGACAACGTCCGTATGCTCATCGTCGACTCCGTCCAGCATGCGAAAGCTGGCCACCCTGGAATGGCACTTGGGATGGCTGAAGTGGGTTATTTTCTTTACAGGCATGCAATGAGATACAATCCAAAGAACCCCAAGTGGCTCAATAGGGACCGGTTTGTTCTAAGTGCCGGGCACGGGTGCTTGCTTCAATACGTTTGTTTGCATCTTGCCGGGTTTGAGTCGATTCAGGTAAGAAGATTCATCTTTGGTGCATGTTTGGATTTGGGTTTTCTTGTTTTTGGATTTTTAGGTGATATGTGAAATTTAAAGTAGAATTAGTTCTCGAATTCTTGATTTGGGTGTTTAGAACATGTTTGGATCCGTTTGAAGGTTTCATATCCGTGCATTGAATTCTAGGTTGAATTGAATTGTATTAATTCAATAAAATACAGAGGAAAATGACCCAAATGGAGATGGAGATATTTTAATTTGTAATGAGGGTGACATCTGATTGCGATTCCATGTGCTTCAAGTTAGATTAGAAACTATCTGTATTGTTATTTGAGGACTAGTTCTTTATTATGAATGTGGTGTTATCAGTTGCTAAGCTGAGTTATGATAACCAAGGTACTGGACATGATTTAATCCGAATCTGATCCCCATTTTGGGGCCTATTAATAAATCAGACCAGGATCGTTTGAATTTTTTTGGAAGTAGAAATGTAATCTTTTAAACTCAGGGAAGCAAATGGTTTAGATTGATTACCTTATACATCTAACTGATGCTGATTATCCTTTGTATGATCGAACCTCTCCTGGATTCACGCCTAGTAATAATGGATGGATTTACCCCAATCCTTCTCAAACCTTACTGTTGTTGTGTTTTTCTGGGAAAATGAATTTTAAAATTAAAATATTTTATTTTTTGAAAGTAAGTGATGTGGTCCGTACGGGCCCGTCCTGGTGGCAATACATACAACAGTTTGATTGCGATAGGTGTGCTGATGAAATCAGCGTGATAAAAGGCTTTGGACACCCTACGAGTGGATCAAGCGGCAGGATTCAATGATCCTTTAAAAATGGATGTTCTCGAGCATCTTTATTGGACTGACAATTTTCCTTCAACAGACATGTTGGAACACGGGGATTTACTCAAATGGAGGAAAAAAACTCAATCAATAACTAAAAAAAATAAAATGCAAAGAGGATTTTTGTACTAAACACCTAACCTTAATCAATCTAAACCCATCTTCTTCTTTTTTAGAAGATAAGAGACTCTTTATTTCCTCCAAAAGAGCATGTAGTCCAAAGAATATAAGGGGACCCCACAACCCGGGCTAGGGAAGAGGAGAAGAAAAGTGAAAGAGGGAACCCTTTACTTGAGTTGGAGAGAAACCCACAGCCCTATGGAAGGAGAAAGAAAAGGGAAAAGGGAAAGAGAAAGAGAGGCCAGAAAAAAAAGGCCCACACCCTAACCCCCAGGCCAGGGAAGAAACCCATGTCTTGGGCCAGGAGAGGAGAAGAGGAAAAGAAACAAAAAGGCTAGCTCAAAGGAGCGAAGCTAAAATACGAATAGAGGAGCTAGTTTGAGAGGTAGAGATCTTTGAGCTTAGAAATTCGTTCTTTTTTTTCGTCAACTGATGATCTTCACCTCCCCACCATGGTCATCAATCAAAAGATTTTAGCTTGCAGGCAAAGAGTCTCATATTCTAAGATGAGGAATCCAAATTGGATATTGCTTGATAACAGGCTTGATTATTTGCTTCAATGAGGATTCTTGAAATTATGGAGATCAAGTGCATTAGAACAAAAAGGATACTAGGAAGATTCTTATTGCCTGGCCTTTGACTGTTAGCATCAGAGATTGCTCCCCAGATAGTCCGAGAGGAGAGGGGAAAAACATAGTAGGTCAATCGTAGTCTGATTAATGTTAGTGCACGAGAGCGTCCAAGATGGTCCATGATAATTTGTGAAATTGTTTTAATGTTGATGAAAATGCTACCTAGAATCAATGTTCACAGTATTGGTATTGCGTGAATATAGATACGTATCGGTTATCGCGTGAGATATATCGTTTATATTGGATAATGTATCGCACTTTTTGGGAAACATAGGGAAATTGGTTGAATTTTTCAATGAAACTTAAGGGATTATTTAAATAATAATAATAATAATAATTTTTTTTTTTTTTTTAAAAAGACCTTAAATACACACTTCTAAATCATGACATCACAAAAAGAAGTGCACATAATAGGTTTACTTTATGTAGGGTCCTAAGCTATACGTTGTTTGACTGAACTAATGCAACTATACTCAAAGTGAATTCATAACATTTATAAATGTAAAAAGACATTTATGAAAATATAACCAATTCATTCAAAAACCAAAAAAAAAAAAAAAGAAGTAGAAATTGAGAAATATACCTATGAATGATGTGACTAGTTGTAGCCTAGACCCACATAGAACAGCACGGTAGCTCGTATCATCATCTCCATCTCGACGAGGTTAAAATAGCATTGTTGTTCCATAAATTGGCAATATTTTGCCCAGATCATAGTAGAAGTACCAATGAAGATACTCCCTAACATAACATTGGTACTCATCCTCTCTGAATTGAATCAATACACCCATTAGGGGGTACCACATACTCGTTACAGTCTGTGGCTGATATAAATCTGGAACGGGCATAAATGGAGTCATAGGTATGCATATTGTCAGTCATATCCATATTGTTGCCCATATCCCTACTTGTATGCATAAGTGAACTCCTGGTCGTGGTAATAAAAACCGATGTGCCGTAACTGCTGGAGTCGCTCACCGCATATTCATTGAATTCATATCAATATCCATGCTGTGGCACAAAACTCGAGTTACTCTCATGTGTCTGTGATCCATATCCATATTGTGGCATGGAACTCGAGCTCTCTTCTCTCGTTCGTGCTCCAAATCTAGAGCCACCCCGCCTCTCATGATCGTGTGTCCCTCATGGATATTGCCAATAATTGCTCCTCTAATTTTGTTATCTTTTAGGTTTTCTTCTTCTTTAGTAGCCTCTTACGCATGTTTTTTTAATGACTTAGGGCCATGGTTCATCTAGACAAGAACCATGTTCAGTGTCCTACGTGGCATGATTAAAAGCCATCTCCTAATGAATGGTCTAAGAGGCCTCTGAGACTTGACTCTTGGGATGAGACTCGTGGTTTCCGCCACCATCACCATCATTGCTATTGTCACTAGAGTTACCATCACCCTCACCATCATCACTGTTATCACCATTACCAGACCCACCCCTCACATCACTCTCTGTCTCGGTCTTGTGTGGGATAATGTCTCTCCGCCTCATGTCCTGTGTGTGTGATAGTGATTGTCGCAAGTTTCCCTCCAGACTCCTCGTTAATGGTCAGAAGCTTCATCAAGAAATTTCTACTGCTCCACATAAACGTCAACATCAATCGCTTGTGATGCTGCATCCACCAGCACATGCGGTTCCGATCGCCCATCCAAACTATTTAAGTCATTTGACCTAACCCACCAATAAAGTGGGTCATCCTCATTGTCCTCAGCATATGCATGTCGTTCGATAGTCATCAAGTCCAATGGATCTTTCTGCGCTTTTCTTTTTGTTTCTGTGCGGAGCATCCTCTCTCATACTTTCATGTTATAATGGCAATACACTACTGTATGAAGCCTCTCGTATCTCAATTTGTTATGTTTATTTGTGTGAATGAGTGAGAATGTGCTTAAATTCCTTTTTCAAAGTGGGGAGAACACTGTTTGTGCAAGCACACGAACAACCAGCTGTGCAAAATATAATAATCACTACTGTACATGGTCCACCATTTACCTGTGAAATAGATTTCTTTTTTCATTAGTTTCACATTTGTTAAAATCATAGGAAAACTAACTTTAAATTCTAAGAGGGGACTAATGCAACAACTCACATGCCATCATCCAATTCATTGACCTCACCGTGGCCTCGCACCCAAACATTCCAAGCGCGTCGCGGAATTTAACAATATGTTAATCGCATATAACAATAAGGGCAAATATAGAATGGTTAAGATGAAGATAGGGAGAAGGTAAGTGCGTAAGTTATTTACTTCATTACCAAAGGTGGCTTTCTTTGGACTGTGGGGGAATGACTTATCATACACTTCATGTACAACCCTCTTCAGTGAATTTTCTTCGCAAAGTTTCAAGTTGTATTGGTATTTGGGATTCAGGAAGTACGCTGAAACCCAACATGATTCAAATATTTACACATCAGTACAATAAAATAGTGATACATAATATATGAAGAACTAGTAAAGTATTGAAGCATATAGACAAAAATAAAAAATAAAAAAATCATATAACTACTTACCAACCTAATGAAGTGGGTGAGAAAGTGTCATTTCCCATCATTGATTATTGCATGCACCCACTTATGAGGACTTTTGCCCGGATGGCATCTTTCATGGATTGTATGCACGTATACAACGAACCCATCAATGGATACGTCATCTTACTCAACACAACATAAATAAGCTCCAAAATAGCCACCACATTGCACATTCGCTCTTAGAATGCATTGCTCAATACAAGCTCTTCGATTCTCCCGGGTAATAACCATGTGGTTGTATATAAAGGTGTTGGTGAGTCATGCATCGATAATAACGGTTTTCCTTGACGGCCTTTCCCTGATCGTTTCCAGCATGAGATCAAAGTAATGGGCTGCGCAGGAGGTCTGGTACATATGATACTTATTCATTATATCCTTCCCTGCATTGACAATTGCACTTGCATTATTCGAAACAAACTTCACAATGTCATCCTCCCAACAACTTACATGATGTTGTACATTAGATTGTAAATGTAATCCAAGTTTTTAATCTTATTACTGGTATCTATGAACTTTAGGAACACCACCCGCCCCCTACAGTAGACTATAAAATTTATGATTGACATTCTCGTCGGTCTGGTCCAACTGTCACACATGACGATGCATCTGTACATCTCCCATGACTGCTTATGTCCATCCACATAAGTCTTCATCTCCGCATACTCATCTAAATACTTCTTCACGATCTCACAGGGCATCGGAGACAACACACCCTCACCCCTACACTGCACTTCAATTATCGTATTCTTAAAATGTAGGCTCGCTATGGCATTCTCGAGGATTTGATCATTAAGAAAAAGGAACTCAACTATAAACTTCCCCGCCTACTTCTTCATGTCCCTCCACTGAATGTCTCATTTAGTTTCTTTTGTGTCCCTCTTGCCTCTCTGTACATCCTCAGATCTAAAGGTCAATCCTGCACCCGCATGCTACTGTTACAACCCATATCTCATAACCCTCCCCACCTACTACCCTCATCTCCACCACCCTTATAACTCCCCTCTACTCCACTAACTCCTGCCACACTCGGCCTTGACCTACTCCCTTCTACTCTACTCCCTCCACCATGCTCATAGGTAGACCATTTAAATCTAGGTTTACTCGCTTCCCACTACCTTTGCAGATCTCACTCATCTTGTATGGACTCCTCAATTGCGCATCTGTATTCAAGATTATCCTTGTCATCGACATCTACTACATCTTGACCTGCATATGCTGGCCACCCCAACTCTTCCCTAATCTCCCTCTCCTACTCAGCTCGGTCATCTCTTATCTTCACACTTTTTTTTTAACACAACACTCATTTCTACTCTCACATCCGTGGGCACTTAGCGCAGTTCACAACATTATGATAACCTCCCACTAAATGCTCGTCCCCCCCCCCCCCCCCCCCACTATTACATATGGCCATATAAATTACATATATTCCCAAATCGATTATCGGGAATAGGTTGGTCGTATCTTCATTCAATATCAGACTATCTCCCTCATTTTCCTTCTGACATGTTTTACCCACAAAAACAAAAACATTATGTTGGCAAAGGTAGGACCCACATTTATTAATTATAATTAAATAAATATATAATTATATTTTTGAAAAAAATCATCAAACACCTTTAAATGCTCAGAAAATGCAGCCAATTAACCGTTGGTAGAAAATAATTTTCGGAAAAAAATATTACAATAAAAACAAAAAAAGGAACTAGTAGACCATGCCTCATGCATGTTTGATTTCATGTTTGAAGTGTAATATTACAATGAATTTAAGAGAAATGTGGAAATTTTCAAATTATCCCCAATGTTCTCCAAATCAGACCTACACTCAAATCTCGAAATTAGAGTGTATGTGATGATCATTTCATCAAACACTTCTAAATACTTTGAAATTGAACTTAATTGACCACTATTAGAAGTGGAATTAAATAAAATAATTATTTTTTATATTTTTTTAATTAATTTTAATTAAAAAAATAAAAAATTTCTAAAATTTCACAAAAATATCATAAATCAATAGATCAGGCCTTAAGCATTTTTTATTTTGTATTTGGAGTGTAAGATTGCATGCAATTTGGGAGAAATTGGGGAAATTTTTAATTTTCCCCCATTTTATCCAAATCAGGCTACCTTCCCTCAAATCTTGAAATTGAAAGATTGCTTCCCCAATCCTGTCGAAAGCATATTGATTTTGTGAGAAGTACTTAGCCTTGTTTAAGAATGCTTATGAAGGCTAGTTGAACCAATGTAATCATGTCTTACATGCCACATCGTAATTTGTTGTCCATTGTTATATATGTGAGTGGTTGTGAATGAAGAGAAGTATACAAAAAAGTTGAAAAGAGAAGAGAAGCAAGGAAGATAATTTTTCTCCTCTTATTTAAGCATTTTTTTCCTTGTGTATTAAGATTAGTGTTTTTCTGATTTTGATAAATCAAGAAGAAAATTGATTAAGAGGTTTTCTATCCTATCATGGCATGTTTCAAACAGGAGTCCCGACCTTCTTTTTGAATTCTAATTTTCCTCTAAACTAGACCCTACAACATCCAAAGGACACCCAAAACTCATCAGATTTGGACCCAACACCTCATATACGATACCCATATCCAAACTTGACAAGATTGAATCTAATTCCTCCAATTGGATCCGGTACGGGTACACCAATACTTGAGCTGAACCTGGCCAATTGACAACCTTTATTAAGTCAAACTAGGCCAATTTTGGTTCTTTTCACTTTGTCAACTTTCTAAATTCAATGCAATTGAGCTTCTGAACTACCTACACTCAACTACCTCAAGCCTTAATATTGCTCTCAAGTGGGCTTATTCTATACCTTGAGAATTCCTTGGTCAATTTGTGTTCAAGTTGACAAAGTTGTTCCAATCGCTTTGAAATCAAATTGATTTTGTGAGAAGTACTTAAGTCTTATTTAAGAACACTTGAGGATTTAACTTGAGTCAATTTAATAATATCTCATGAAGTGCTTGTATGGTTTGTTGGGAGGTTCCACGATGGATTTGTTAGGGGAATCCTGAATTCGGATCACACGACAATAAGCAAATGCAAACAAAGCATGAATAAGTACACATGAATTTTGCTTGGAAAAACTCTCTCAGGAAAAAACCACAGCACAAAGCGACAAGCAATCACCATGAAAACGAAAAGTATAAGAGATGGATGCACTTAGAATTCAGAAAGCCCTCATTTTTTCCTCTCTAAACCCTAAAAATGACTTGGCCTGCTTAGAATACTCTAATCCTGCATTACAGCCCATATATATAGTGTTACACTCAGAATAGGAAACAAAAACCATGCAATTACGCAAAACTGCGCACACCATTGATCTAAGCATCGATCTATCGACTTCGTTTGAGCAAACCCTCGATTGATTTAGCTCCCATGTTCGATCAATCGAACATGCTCAAAACATGAATTTTTTGAATTTTTTCGATCAATCAAGCCAAGAGTTCGATTGATCGAACTTGTCTAAAAGTGTCCAGAGACCAATTTGTAAAATCCTAGTTGTTCTCAATCGATCGATCAAGTTGGTCGATCGATCGAGCCATTGTTTTCAGCACAGATTGAAGACATCTGCAACAAGATTGGTTGAAGTCTTCTTTAAGAACACGTGAAGATTTAACTTGAGTCAATTTAATAGTATCTCGCAAAGTGCTTGTATGGTTCATTGGGAGGTTCCACCATGGATTGGTTGTACTAGAAAATATGACCGATCAGATAATCTTGATCGTCTGAGCAATGACCCACCAACCAACTGTAGGAAAGTGTTTTGGCAACTCTCACTTTTGAAATGAGAAAGATCCAAACTTGAGTACTTGATCCATGTGATTCACGGACAGTGGTCTTATCTGCAGAGGGATTCACCAATTCTATGACCTGGATCATGGAGCATGGTAACACACTTCTAGTGTGCTTGCCATCAGGTTATGAAATTGGTGCCCTTCATTCATATTAGATTTCCATGTTAATCATCTCTCCCACATAACAAAAGGCTGGAGTGTTCTCAACTTCAATTCTCAATAGTCACAATGTGCTTTTAACATTAAGAACAGGTATCTTCTATTTTCATCTACAAATCCGTGTAGAATAAACTTATGTAAGCTTGTGTAATGTATTCTAGATGAATAAGCATATTCCACAGGGGTTGCACATGAAGCCTTTGTGGTTTGTGTTTGGCATTCAACCTGTGTCTAGCAGCATTGCCCCACCATGAAAGCTGGACACTCCAAAAATCAGTCTAATCCAACCATCATGTGGGCCACCATGTGAATTTTGGAGGTTTATGGGTGCTTGTCGATGGTTTTTATGGGGTTACTCACCTAATGATTTGATAGACATGATTTTTGGACATTCCATCATCATAGTGGGGATGACATAAAATGCAGGTTGGATGGCATATACACTACAGGGTTGGGCCCTCAAGAGGCAATAGTCTATTGGCTAGTGAATGAGCAGATGACTAACTTTTACACTCAGGTGAATAACATTTTATGCACAGGTGAACAGGTTGTAGAATAAACTTATTCTAGGACTTGCAGATGAACCGGCCTATTTTCTTGCCAAGGTTACTCATCCAAAAGAAATATACTGAATGGCCCATAAATATCAAGCCTATCTTAACTTTGCTCATGGGATGAGGAGAAAGAATCAACACCTGGTTAAAGATCAGGATCTACTGGAAGTCAATTTCTGATCTTTTGTTGGCTGATTTTCTGTGAGGTTTCAGTTGACGAATCTCCTCAAAAATGAACCTGTTATTTAACCATTTTTGAAGGAGACTTTTCCCTTCATTCATGGTCCTGCAGGGTCTGTTGAATGGTTTGATTGCAGGTTGTATGAAAAACAACAGTGAGGATTTACCTGTCCCTGATGTGGTCTGCATCAAGAATGATCTTGATCATCTTGCAATATGAACTATAGATGCACAAAGCAAAAGAGGGAAGTGGCTACAGATTCGGCTTCAGGAAGCTTTTACTTCAAAATCTTAGCCAGTATAAACCTCTAGGGAGCCAAAGTAGGAGTGTGTCTAAAGTGTGATTTAGAAAAAAGGTCATACGGCTAGCTATACACAACATCTAATACCGATGTTGCAAATTTGCTGAGGAAATAAAGTTGTTAGAGGATATTTCTGGGGACAAAAATAAATCTGGTTCCAACAATAATCAGTTTAAAACCAGTTGCAAGATGTTATATGAATCATGAAAGAAATGAGCTCATAAGTTATCGAAGGAGGGAATCTAATAACTCTCGTAGTTGGAATCTAAAATGGATGAAGTTACTAACGGTGACCCTTATGTGTGAAAAATGTCACTGTGGCCTGCTCAAATGCTTTTGTTGCTAATAGTTATTTGTTGGTATAGTTAATTTAGTAGCATTGGTAACATCTGATATATGCGTTTGGTAGTTACATACTAATACAAGGTTATGGCATTTAGCTTTGAAATTGGAAAAGAACGTCGAAAGTAGAATTTCTGAAGAAGACGTAAACCGTGATCTATGGCTGGGAGATAAATGTTGTGAGAGTTATGTTCTGTTGATTGTAATGTTATAAGCCTAATAATGTAAAGGTGTCTCCAAATGATTGTCTATTTTGGTATTGTTGTTGTTCCCATTTGAAGGGTCGTGCTTTAGATCTGGAAAGACTTACTCCATCTAGAACAATCTACACTTCAAATTTTCATGACAATTATCCAAGTGCTTTAGATCTGGAAAGACTTACTCCATCTAGAACAATCTACACTTCAAATTTTCATGACAATTATCCAATAAAGAAAACAGAGCACTCTGTGTTAAAGAAGCTGAAGATGAGTAGATAAAAATGGAACGACCGATGGTAACCTTTCCACGTCGAATTTGGGCAATGTTATGGGACTTTTTATGCATTTATGCATTTGACTGGTCTGTCGACTCTCCCTTTATTTTCTTGAGAGAACTCTGCTTTGCTTCTTAGTAGTATAAATTCGTCGCAGGAAAGAGTCACATGTATCCATGTATATACATGCATGCATGCATAAGCACTCACATTAATAGCATGCATGCCTGCTCAATACATTCAAACATACACACATATGTGTGCCATATAGATGAATGTAAAAGACACATTCTTGTGGATGTGTGTGTCCATTATCATGGGTGTAACTTTGGGTGTATATAAGTCCATCTGTGTTGTTCTCTGTGGAGACCCTTAATGAACTCAAGGCCAGTTTTAGCCATTCCTGCACTCATTGGACCCTTGTCTGTTAAGCTGAATGACAGTGTTTTGGTTTAGATTGAAGATTTGAAATGCCTATGTAAGGTAGGAAGTCGGACTCCTGGCCACCCGGAAAATGTCGTGACCGCTGGCGTCGAAGTCACAACTGGTGTGGAAAATTATCAGTAATGTGTGCCTCCTTTTATTTGCGCAATTCTACAAATGTCTATGCTTTGTTAACTTCAGTTTCTAATGATAGGCCCACTTGGACAAGGGGTTGCAAATGCCGTTGGTCTTGCTCTAGCAGAGGCCCATCTAGCTGCACGTTTCAATAAACCAGATGCAGTCATCATAGATCACCGGACGTAAGTTAACTACCAAAATTTACTAGAGAATCAATCTATAAAAGCTTAGGCCTGTTTGGGCACCGCTCAAAAAGTTTATCTCATTTTAGTTAACTGCAGTTATGCAGTAGAGATCACATTTCCTTTTGGTAGTATTAAATGATCTTGACAACCAACAATCATGATTATGGTTAACTAAAATGAAATTATCTCATTTTTTTACGTGGCGCCCAAACAGGCCCTTAGTTATCGAAACATTTTCGTTGAGGAGATTGTATGGAGATTAGCTGATTTAGTTAGTCCTCCAGATATTGCATGATGGGTGACGGATGTGCGATGGAAGGAATATCCAACGAAGCTGCGTCCTTAGCCGCGCACTGGAAGCTCAACAAGCTCATATTGATCTACGATGATAACCATAACACCATAGACGGTGATACATCCCTCTCCTTTTCCGAGGATATTTCTGCCCGTTTTAAGGCTCTTGGCTGGAATACAATCACTGTGGAGGATATACACCGTGATATGGGATCATTCCAATGGGCTCTTCTCTCTGCTTATGGTGAGACTGAGAAGCCGACATTTATAAAGGTATGAAGAGTCATCAGAGTGATAATCTTAAGACTACAATGCTAAACGGACAGCATTATTTCGTGTAACCCAGCAATGTTAGAACTTGGGCCCACTTTTTGCCCACATAATGATCCCATGAGGCCCGTTACTTGATAGGCCATTTCCAAATGTATTCCCCATCAGATGGTCCTAGCCATCCAACCAACATGAACAACCACAGCAAATGGTCCTGGGATCATCCAATAGGAGAGATTTTGGAGCATCTCACAATTCACCATAGGGCCACCACATGAATGACTCCAATAAGCCAGAAGTTAGGCCCAATTTGTGCAGTTTGTTTGGCTGAACAAGTGCTTCATTGAGAATATGTATGTTTCTTTGTTATTTCTCCTGCACTTAAGGTAGTTATTCTTGAATTATTTTCAGGTTAAGACTCTGATTGGGAAGTTGTCTAAAAAGGAAGGAACATCAAAAGCTCATCACGGTACGTTTGACGATGATGATGTCAAGCAAATGAGAGCGAAGGTTAAGTGGGAGGATCGAGAGCCTTTCCATGTAATCCCTATGATTTACAGGTAGGCCTTAGTGAAACTGCAAATATCATTCTTTCCAAGATGTCTATTTTCCTTAAGCATGACTTGAAACCATGAGCACTTTTGCACAATGTTCAAATGACCATTCCAGCTAATGGACAGATGACAGTTCAAAACAGCCATCTTAGTTTATCTAAGAGTTCAAAAGTCGGTGATGAGACTTAAACTTGGCCAAGTCAACTCGACAAGATTTTGAGCCGGGTCACCTAGAAACTCGCTGGCAAGCTTGACTTGTTCATGACTTGGCCAGACTCATAGATTCTGTTCACTGACTCAGTCGAATTAAGTCGGTGGGTGGTTGTTTTTTGAAATGAAAAGTTGATAGAATGATACTCACTGGTGAGCTTGATTCAGTTACTGCTCAGCTAGACTCGACAAGTCGGCTCACCGACTCAATCAACTCATCCAAGTCACTTGCCAGGTGATCTCATTAAAAATAAAAGGTCGATGGGACTCGGTTATGACTTGACTAGACTCGTTGAGTCAGAAGTTACTCACCGGGTGATCTTTTTTTCTTTCTTTTTTTTTAAAAAATAATAATAATAATAGAAAGTGTCATGTTGTGCATGAGGTTCGAACCTACACCTCAGTATGAAGAACCAACTGCTTCTACCATCAAGTCATGCAATTTATTTGTATCCTTATATTCTAATTTTCACAATCATATCATATTATCGATTATTACTGAAATTATCTTATTAATAATTATTAAATATTGTTTTTAAAAAAATATTATTAAATATTGTGTCGTATCAACTCTCAGCCTGACCCGGGTGGACATCAGGTTGAGTTTTGTCTAGTCGAGTCTTTGGGTCAACCCGACCCAGCTGGACAAAGTCATGTCTTCGGGTAGACCGGTAGCCCCACCCATGTTCAACTTAGATTCTAACCTTCTTGCTGCCTATCATTTGTTGAATAAATTGTTTCAGAGAAATGCAATTCCAAGCCGAACTCGGAGAAAGCTTCGAGAAGGACTGGACATCTACCCTAAGAAAATATCAAAGCAACTACCCCCAGGATTACGAGGAATTCAAAATCCTCATCGACGGTGGCCTGCCTCTAGGTTGGGAAAATTCGCTACCGGTGATTATTTTTACTTCCTCCACTGGTTTTTCCTTTTCCAAACATAGCCCATGAAAAACCAAAACTCACTTCCTACACTAACAAGCTGTAAGTGCTGAAACAGAGGTGGTCTAAATCCGATCCGCTTGATGCCACTCGTGGGTATTCAGAGAAGTGCTTGAACCGGCTTGTGGACGTGCTTCCTGGCTTGATCGGTGGAAGTGCAGATCTCGCATCATCCAATAAAGCCTACCTCAATGGCCACGATGACTTCAAGCAGCCCAAATCGCCTTACGGTCGCAACATCCGATACGGAGTCCGTGAACATGCGATGGCAGGGATTTTGAATGGCATTGCGTTGCATGGAAGTGGACTGATACCCTTCGCAGCCACCTTCCTCACATTTTCTGACTACATGAAAAATGCAATGCGGTTGTCAGCGCTGAGCCACGCTGGTGTTATCTACATTTTGACGCATGATTCAATTGGTTTAGGAGAAGATGGGCCCACCCATCAGCCTGTTGAGCATCTCGCAGGCCTACGTGCCATACCACGGCTGCTCATCTTCCGGCCTGCAGATGGCAGTGAAGTGGCAGGTGCTTACAAAGTAGCAGTCAGAAACAGGCACATGCCAACTGTGATTGCACTGTCTAGGCAGAAGGTAGCAGCCCACTTGGATGGCACATCAGCAGATAGTGTTGCAAAAGGAGGTTACATTGTAAGCGACAATTCGGAGAGAGAATTGCCAGAAATCATACTGATAGGAACTGGGTCTGAGCTATGTTTATGCGAGGGAAGCGCGAGGCGGTTGAGAAGAGAAGGGAGGCGAGTGAGGGTGGTGTCGCTGGTGTGTTGGCGGATCTTCGACATTCAGCAGGAGGACTACAAGGAGCATGTGTTGCCTCGGAGTGTGCCGAAGCGTGTGAGTGTCGAGGCAGGCTCGCCGCATGGGTGGAGGGAGTACGTGGGGATGGATGGTGTGGTGCATGGGGTGGAGGATTTTGGGGCCAGTGGGGCCTACCTTGACACATTCAAAATGTTCGGATTCACTGAAGAGAATGTTACAAGGATCGCAAAGTCTCTGCTGGAGAAATAAGAGTGGACCATTGTTATTTAGGTTTGTAGTGCAAGGGCAATGCTTGTCGTGTTGGTGGCTGATCACGGCCTTATAACAGGTGGGCCATGTATGTTGATGGACTTTGCACTTGTTTGAGCTCTCCATTACTAGACAGATGGTATGGATGACATAATGCAGATGCTGAAACCGAATCTCCCCATGGTCCATGTTTTCACATCATTTGTAACGGTCTTTATAACATCATGGCCCACCTTCCTCTGATGCATTTTTGCATTGTAATAAATGACTATCTTTATAACATCATGTTGCAATTTCTGAGTGCACCTGATTATTCTTAGGCGCGTATCCACTAAGTGAGGCCCACATAATGGATGGATTGGACAGTTATGTAGCGTGAAGAGAAGAACGTTGTACAAAAGCTGGATAATCAGGCTCGTTCTCAATCTAGGTGGGGTCCAGTGTTTACCCATCAGACCCAGAAGTTTGGGCTTTTCCAGCCACCTCAAGAAGTTGCCGTATGTGGCCCTTGTGAATCGGTGTAAATAATCTTGGCCATCCAATCGGTGTCTGTTTGGAAGAAGGGTAATTGGGTAAACGGATGTTCATTGCCAACATTATATATATAACCTCTTAGGTAATAGTATTTTGCAATTCCATTGCCTGATTTATGTTCATCGAATTTGGACCTTAATTGTCCATTTAGTGGCCTCTAGTTGGATGGTTAGGATCATTCTATTAATGGGTTGTCAAGATTCTAGAGCTGGTTGTCTGGATTGGCATGCACGTCTCATTTGATGGTTATGGATTGGATCGTTAGAATCAGTAGTGTGAAGACTCCATCTAAAATGGGCCAAAGAACTTGGTTGGTTTGAAATTGATGTTGGCTAATTCTACACGACTTTGGTGGTTGGGAAGAAGAGAGAATTTGGCTGATGGAAAACGACCCAAGTCTTGGGGTGTATTCTCCTGCTTCTGCATTTGATCTTTGAATTATAGGATTTGCTGCTGAGCTGGGCCTATTTCTTAAACGTAGGCGGGTGATAATTTGATTGGAAAGTTTGAGGTTGATAAGGAGCCAATAGATAGAAATCCTAAAAGGAGGGAGTGGATTATGTGAGACCCATACTCACCCAAAACAGTACGGACCTTCCTGTGGGGCCCACCTTGATATATGTATTCTGTATCCATGTCATCCATCCATTTTTCCATATCATTTTAGGGAATTATCCCAAAAATGAAGCAGATTCAATTATCTGGTGGACCGAAACAGTGGTGATTGAACACCCTACCATTAAAAGCTTCCCTACCATTAAAAGCTTCTTAGGGCGCCCCCTAATGTTTCCATAGTGTTTATTTTCCGCCCAATCCGTTTATAAGGTCAGGCTTATGTGAACTTATAAACAGATTGGATAGACAATAAGCACTGTGGAAACGTCTAAGAAGCTTTTAATGGTAGGGCATTTAATCCCCACTTTTTCCTATGAAGCTTTTAATAGTAGGGCATTCAATCACCACTTCTTCCTATGAAGCTTTTAATGGTAGGGCATTCAATCACCACTTTATCCTATGGCATGGTCCACCTGATTATTGGATTTGCTTCATTTTGGGAATTAGTGTCCTAAAATGATATGAGAAAACGAAAGGATGGTGTGGATACATGATATGTACATCAAGGTGGGCCCCGCCATCTTAGGTGCAGTCAAAGGATGGAGCTTCCTCTTTTTTATGGGGATTTTCTCCTCATTGGTGGAATCGATGAAATCGAATGAGTTTCGATATCATCGATAATTGCAGAATTTTTCAATCCTGGTCGCTGGACTGTTTTTTGTCCTGTCGATATCATCGAGTGACTTTCAGATGGTATTGAGGTTGTTATCAATAGACCTTCGATGACATCGATAATTATTAGAATTTTCACCCCTGGTTGCTGGACAGTTTTGGTCCTGTCTCGATATCATCGAGTGACTTTCAGATAACATCGACGCTGTTATCGAGAGACCTTCGATATGATCGAAGAGTTCCGCAGATGCAATTGCAGAAGCGCAGATTCTGCGAATTTTGTTTCCTATTTGGGTTCTGCCTCTCTATTCTTATATAAAGGGGTGTATCCGGGATTGGGGTGTATTTTAGGGTATTTTAGGGTTTCTTAAAGCTTTGCAAGGGTTTGCTAAAGGGCTTAGGATTGTGAGAGAGAGAGAAAGAGAGAGAGGAAGCTTGTGGAAGGGAGGCTATACTCGTAAAGGTGATCTACCATATCTCAGCGCTTTCACGTCCTCATAATCGGTGAGATATCTTTGTCTTCTTTGTTTCTCTTATTGTTTATCCGTTTTTGCGTGAGTGAAGAAGGTTTGATCCAAGCGGTGTGTGCTTGTGATCGGTTGTAACATTCTGCTTTATAGTGGATTGTTGATCTGGACGAGGTCCCGTGGTTTTTACCTCTTTAAGGGTTTTCCACGTAAAAATCCCTGGTGTTGTGTGATTGATGCTTTGATTTACTTCAATGCTTTTATTATCTCATAATTCTGGTTAGTTCTGGAGGGCTAGATCCTAAGGTTTTGTGCAAGGCTCCCAACAAAGTGGTATCAGAGCTAAGTTCATTGAACGGGTAGTATCGGTTTGGAATTATGGAAGGTGGCTCATCAAGGATGATCAGCCTCAATGATTCCAACTGGACCATATGGAAGGTTAAGATGGAAGACTTGCTTTATTGCAAGGACCTATATTCTTCAATTTTAGGCATATCAGCAAAATCCAAGAATATGACTGATGATGATTGGAAGAAGTTAGACCGGAAGGCGGTGGGGTTTATTAGACAATGGCTGGATGATTCTGTGTTCCACCATATGTCTACGGAAACCTCAGCCGCTAGCATATGGCTGAAACTAAAAGGGCTGTATGAGAGGAAGACAGTCGGTAATGAAATCTTTCTGATAAGGCGACTTGTGAATCTCAAGTTCAAGGATGGTGGTTTTGTGGCCGAGCACATGAATGAGGTCAGTAATATAGTGAACCAGCTCTCCGCTATGAAGATGGTCCTTGATGATGAATTGCAGGCTTTAATATTGCTTAGTTCATTGCCTGACAGTTGGGAGACATTGGTGATGTCTCTAAGTAACTCCGCACTAGACGAAAAGATATCCATGGAACAGGTTACTAGCTGTCTTTTCAATGAGGAGACAAGGAGGAAGTCTCAAGGGTTTACTCATTAAGAGGCCCTTGTGACACAGGAATGGGGGAGAGGAAAGAACATGAAGGACGGGAAGGCCTGAGATAAATCAAGAGGCAAATCGAGTAACAGAAAGGATGTTGAATGCTGAAACTGTGACAAGAAGGGCCACTACAAGCATGAATGTCGTAAGAATAAGAACGGCAAGAAAGAAAAAGGAAATGAGAAGGAAGATGAATCAAATTCTACTGCGGTCGCTTCAGATGGCGACGTTGTTATTATTCTTTCCACAGATCATGATGTTTGTCTCATGGCTACGAGTCAGGACACCGACTGGGTTATTGACTCAGGAGCTTCTTTTCATGTGACTCCACACAGGGACTTCTTCACAAGCTACAAGTCAGGTGACTATGGGACTGTGAAGATGAAAAATTCTGGCGTATCGAAGATCGTAGGGGTCGATGATATTTGTGTGAAACTGATGTGGTTTGCACATTGGTTCTCAGGGATGTGAGGCATATCCCAAACCTTGGCCTCAACTTGATGTCGACGGAAATGTTGGATGATGATGGCTATGAAAGCTGGTTTGCTGTGGGCGTTGGAAGCTCATTAAGGATTCGTTGATCGCAGTCAGAGGAAAGAAGTGTTGCACCCTGTACAAGGCAAGTGTCAGTGTATGCAAGGGTGGGTTGAACGCAGCAGAAGATTCAACTATTGACATGTGGCATAGGCGTCCAGGACACATGAGTGAAAAAGGGCTTCAGCTACTAGTAAGGAAGCGGCTACTTTTAGACATAACAGGTACACCTCTCAAAACCTGTCTTGATTATTTATCAGGGAAATAGTATAGAGTTTCATTCGTTAAAACTGCTTCTCATGTTAATAAAGTGCATGCATTATATTTGGTTTATTCTGATGTTTGTGGTCCTATGAGGACAAAAATCTTAGGTGGGGTATTGTATTTTGTCACTTTTATAGATGATGCTTCTAGGAGAGTTTGGGTTTATGCATTGAAATCCAAGGACAAGGTCTTTGGTGAGTTTAAGTTGTTTCATGCTATAGTCGAGAGAGAGACAAGTAGATCATTGAAGTGCATCCGCACTGACAATGGTGGTGAATATATTGGCGACTTTCATGAGTACTACAAGTCCTTAGGTATACGGCATGAACAGACGGTTCCCAAAATCCCCCCAGTATAATGGTGTAGCTGAGCGAATGAATCGCACAATTGTTGAGAGAATCAGATGCATGTTATCCCATGCGAAGTTGCCCAAGACGTTCTGGGGAGAAGCAATGCACATGGCGGTGTATCTGATAAACAGGTCTCCATCAGCCCGTTGAATGGAGAAGTACCCGAGAAGGTGTGGACTGGACAGGATCCATCGTACAGTCATCTCAAGGTGTTTGGATGCAGGGCATCCGTTCACGTACTAAAGGAAGAGAGGTCCAATCTCGATATGAAGATCAGACAGTGTGTGTTCTTAGGGTACGGTGATGAAAAGTTTGATTACAGATTGTGGGATCCAACCGAGAGGAAGCTCGTCAGGAGCAGAGATGTGATTTTCTTTGAAGATCAATGTATAGAAGACATTGGTAAGCCAGAGAAGAACCAGCCTAGTTCAGGTGAGCTAGAGGACATGGATCCGATTATTCCTCCCATAGTGCCTGATGACGGGGGAGTACAGAAAGGTGCAGAGGACGAGGGAGTTCCTATAGAAGATGGACTGGGGAGCAGCCCCCACTTGATCCACCTGTTGAGCCATAAGTGAGGAGGTCATCTAGGGACAGACAGTCATCCAAGAGGTACTCGCCGCATGAGTACATTATGCTAACTGATGGGAGAGAACCAGAAGACTATTCTGAGGCCCTAGCCGACAAGCATAAGGAGGACTAGTTGAAAGCTATACAAGAGGAGATGAAATCCTTGCATAAGAACCCCACCTATGACATAGTGAAATTACTTAAGGGCAAGAAAGCTCTGAGCAACAAGTGGGTGTTCAGAAAGAAAGTTGAGCAGAAGAATTCACAAACGAGGTTCAAAGCCAGACTTGTGGTAAAAAGGTTCGATCAGAGGAAAGGCATGGACTTCGAGGAGATATTCTCACCAGTGGTGAAGATGACATCCATACGGGTGTTGCTTGGGTTAGCAGCTAGCATGGATCTGGAGATAGAGCAGTTAGATGTTAAAACTGTCTTTCTCCATGGTGACCTAGAATAAGAGATCTACATGCACCAACCAGAAGGGTTCGAGTCAATGGCAATGAGCATATGGTGTGTAGGCTGAAGAAGAGCTTGTATGGGCTGAAACAAGCTCCACGACAATGGTACAAGAAGTTTGACTCGTTCATGTTACAGCATGGGTATGATAGAATGGAGTCGGACCACCATGTGTTCATGCGCAAGTTCTCATATGGTAATTTCTTAGTTCTGTTGTTATACGTTGATGACATGCTCATCATGGGAAAAGACATTAAGAAGATTGACAAGCTGAAACAGGAGTTGGGCAAGTCTTTTGCGATGAAAGACTTGGGCCCAGCTAAACAGATTCTAGGAATGGAGATAACCTGTGACAGAAGTAGCAGAAGCTTTGACTGTCACAAGAGTGGTATATTGAGAAAGTCCTAGAGCGGTTCAATATGAATGCAGCGAAGCCGGTCAGTACTCCACTGGATGGTCACTTCAGATTGAGTGACATGCAGTGTCTCAAGACGAAGGCAGAGGTGGAAGAGATGCAGAAGATACCCTACGCATCAACCATAGAAAGTTTGATGTATGTTATGGTGTGTACACGCTCAGACATAGCATATGCGGTTGGTGTTGTCAGCTGGTATCTTGCCAATCCTAGCAAAGAGCATTGGGCAGTGGTGAAGTGGATACTACGGTATCTAAGAGGCTCATCCAGGTTGAGCCTGTGCTATGGTGACGAGAAACTTATGTTAGAAGGCTACACAGATGCAGATATGGCAGGTGACATAGACTTCAGGAAGTCTACATTGGGGTTCATGTTCACGTTTACAGGGGAAGCGGTTTCTTGGCAGAGTAAGCTATAGAAGGTCGTAGCATTGTCGACGACAGAGATCAAGTACATTGCAGTCACTGAGGTATGTAAAGAGATGCTTTGGATGAAGAGGTTTTTATAGAAACTTAGCCTGAAGTAAGAGCAGCACGTGGTCTATTGTAATAGCCAAAGTGTTATACACTTGAGAAGAATTCAAGTCAGCACTCCAAGTCGAAGCACATAGAGGTTCAGTATCACTGGATTAGGGATACTTTGGAACAGAAGGTGTTATAGCTTGAGAAGGTCCACATGGACGATAATGGGTCAGACATGATGACCAAGACTTTGCTCAAGGGCAAGTTTGAGGTTTGTAGAAATCGGGCTGGCTTAAAGAAGGTGGATTCCTCCTGAGTCGAAAAGGAGGAGATTTGATGAGGATTTTCTTCTCATTGGTGGAATCGATGAAATCGAATGGGTTTCGATATCATCGATAATTATAGGATTTTTCAATCCTGGTCGCTGGACTGTTTTTTGTCCTGTCAATATCATCGAGTGACTTTCAGATGGTATTGAGGTTGTTATCGATAGACCTTCGATGACATCGATAATTGTTGAAATTTTCATCCCTAGTAGCTGGACAGTTTTGGTCCTGTCTCAATATCATCGAGCAACTTTCAGATGACATCGACACTGTTATCGAGAGACCTTTGATATGATCGAAGAGTTTCGCAGATGTGATTGCGGAAGCGCAGATTCTGCGAATTTTATTTCCTATTTGGGTTCTGCCTCTTTCTATTATTATATAAAGGGGTGTATCCGGGATTGGGGTGTATTCCAATGTATTTTAGGGTTTCCTAAATCTTTACAAGGGTTTGCTAAAGGGCTTAGGGTTGTGAGAGAGAGAGAGAAAGAGAGAGAGAGGAAGCTTATAGAAGGGAGGCTATGCTCGTAGAGGTGATTTACCATATCTCAGCGCTTTCACGTCCTTGTAATCGGTGAGATCTCTCCGTCTTCTTTGTTTCTCTTACTGTTTATTCACTCCTGCGTGAGTGAAGAAGGTTTGATCCAAGCGGTGTGTGCTTGTGATCGGTTGTAACATTCTGCTTTATAGTGGATTGTTGATCTAGACGAGGTCCCGTGATTTTTACCTCTTTGAGGGTTTTCCACGTAAAAATCTCTGGTGTTGTGTGATTGATGCTTTGATTTACTTCATTGCTTTTATTATCTCATAATTCTGGTTTGTTCTTGAGGGCTAGATCTTAAGGTTTTGTGCAAGGCCCCCAACACTTTTTCCATCCTTTAGTTTGAGATGTTGAAATCTCTTATAAAAAATAGGCTCTAACCGTTGAGCTTCATCAGCTGCCTCTTTCAGTTCACGAACAAAGGAGGTTTCCCTACCCTTATTTGTGCAATGGCCTCTAATATTAAGATAATGAATTTGTTAACTACATGTAAGCATATTAACAAATCTTCCCGAAGAGAAGTGGAGCTGGTAAGTCTCTGAGACTCTTCTCCCTTATATGTCATTGATCATTTCATTCATAATTGAGGCTAAGACCATAGCTTCATCTATGCACTTATTCAAATATCATTAGCAGTTTCAGTTATGAAACTCTCCCAACTTGATTATCCTTATACACCCTTTCCCCTACACACACCTTGTGGTCATTCTTGTACACATTGTGCTATCATTTATCAATCCACTAGGATTGATAGATGCACCCATGATTGGCATAATTGAGTACATCCATGTAGGAGCTTGCGATATACACAATAAAATAAAATTAAAATTAAATGTTAAAGAAAAAAAATAAAAATTGTGGATTTAAGTTTTGACCTGTATAGTCAATTTCTAAAGACATATAAACTGCCATTTTTATTTTATTTTTTGTAAATTTCAGCCGGTACAAAAGAATGGAAATAGTAAATTGTCTTCAAGATACATTAAATTCATAAATTTGAAATTCAACATAAAGATTTGCACATTTAAATGTTGGACAAATCTTTGGACTTATATTGTTGCACTTTTTAAAAATGTTTTAAAAGGACAATTGCAAGAGCGACATATATGAGTATATAAGGCTTTAGCTGGCTTGATTTGAAGAAAAAAAAAAAAAAAAAAACAGTCCGATGGGCTTTAATGCCTGGGGTATATAAAATCTAAAGGAACATGAAGTCTTTTCTGAAGAGATATTTTTATGCCTCTTTACAACAAGCATATACCCATTCACTTCAAATAGTCAATTTCTCCAAAAATGGATATAACTTTTGTGTGCGGTAGTTATTTCTCTTTTGGATAAAAATAATTTAGTAAAAAGTTGTTATGACATGGCAAAATGTGTAACTACTTGTTTAACTACTACCTAAATACCAGTCAGCATAATTTTCATAACATGTACCATAGGTGGCACCGATGCTACATGTATATCCATGTCTCAAGCATACTCCACCAACACTATGGGTAGAACTTTAGACACTACTAAATTATACCTCTGACTAAACTCTAGTTGACTCCAATCCCTAAATGCACCATGGCTTATATGGGTTCGAACCACACATCAAAAAGATTACTTTTAATGACGATGTTAAAGTGCAAAGTGTGCCTTATAAAGCACAAAAAATCGTCCAAAAAGTCGTAAAGCTCACACTACATGTGGACGTGCACAATTGATGCGAACTTGTGGAGATTTGAACCCAAGTTCTTGTGACAGAAACTCCTCATATTACCACTAATCCAATTAATAATATTTTTAATAAACTTTTCATATATAATATATTTATTTACATTTTTAAATTAAATATTTTATTTTTAAAATTTATTTTTCTTATAAAACACAATAGACTAAACTTATTATTACTTTTTTTATTTTATCTTACATCCTACTATCTCGCATGATGATAAATGTTCCCTCATTTGAAAGCCTTAAACCCCTCTTCTCAGCTAGCTTCAAAATATATTTGCCCACTAAAGGGAATCCGTAGAAAGCTATTTTTAAGTACCAAAAAAAATAAAAATTCCTTCTATAAATTCTCTTTTAATAAGTCAGCCTTTAATCAATTCTTGTGTCAAGGAATTTACAGTATTGTTGATGCAAAAATATGGTTGATCCTTCATCACTTCCTGCTGCTAGCCAGAGTACCTATGATTTAATGAAAAAAAATTGAATACATTGGAGTCGCTGGTTAAGGCCGAGGACCCTTAGATGCCTAAGTCAAAATAGGCCTGCAAAAAGTGTAGAGGAATCAGGATATTTGTTGTCTTTACTCATGACAATGGGTATATTTATAGGGCTTTGAGGGCGGTGGCATATATGGCAATGCCTCTTAGATGGTAATTGCGTATTACGAAAGAGATCTTCTTCTGGATGTGTCGTAATTTATCTCCCCGAGATCCACGGCGAAGATCTCGGGAAGATGTTATCTCAATATATTCTAAGTATATTTGTATTCTGAGCAAGTGGTTGATATCCGAGTCTGACCTCCGAGGTCAAGGTCTTTGGTTGAGGCCAACCTCTGAGGCCGACGTCGGTATCCGATGCTGAATTTGGCACCCAAGGCCGATGTCGGCATCCGAGGTCGACCTTGAAGGCTGGTAACTGACGCTAAGGTCAGGGTGATTTTTTGGCCCTCAAGTAGTCCATAATCTTTAACTCTGTACATATAGTCAGTCTATTTTTACCCATAATAATAGCCCCCTACTTCCAAATGTTCTTTAGGAGCTTGGGAAGTAGGTTAGTGTGGACTAACATACCTCACACGAAAGAGGTCGAGACGCTGAAAGGTCGGACGGAGTAAAGAGAGTCGGCCAAGCAATCGTAGGATTGATAAGTTGATTGTTCAGCGATAGATCACACATGGTAGAATTAATAGGTCGACCGTCAAATAGTAGACGTTGTATTAAGTCAAGCACTAAGGAATTTCTTCCCTTACACTAAGAGAAGTCCTTTTGGTCGATTGTACAGCTCGAATAGTCGAAGTTTGAAAGAAATTCTCCTCCCCTGACCTCGGGAGGTTATTTCATAATAGAGTTCACAATGGAGGACTTTCTTCCCTTACGGAAGCCCTCGTAGTCAATCGCATAGCTCGAATTGTAGAGAAAGAGATTTTCTTCTTGATCTGGGGAAGCTCTTCTATAGTAGAATTCATGGTAGAGGACTTTCTTCCCTTGCACTAAGGGAAGTCCTTGTAGTCGGTCGCGTAGTTCGGATGATTAAGAGATCAGTAAAAGATTCTCTTCTCCGAATCAGGGGAAGTTCTTTTATTGTAGAGCACATAAATATAAACATAAATAGTAGTTTTTCGAGCACCTTTTCCCTTTGAAAAGGGAAGTTGCCCTTGTCAACTAAGTTGATCAATCGACGCTCTCCTTATTATCTAATGTTGAGGTTGGGGTTGGCCGATGAATCTAATTACCGAGCTTGGTTGATAGGTTCAGCTTGGTCGTGAGGTTTCTTTGCTTAGTCCAACTTCCTTAAGTACCTGCTCCGACTTGGTGTTCAAGGGAGTGTAATGATGGAAGTGACTTTTCAGATGTCAGTTGGTACGATGGTCTCGGTCTTAGTCATCATCTTTCTTTAATTTGGCGTTAACGGTAGAGGGCTCCCCTTCTTCCCTTCACTTCTTATTCTTAACCGAGTTGTTTCATTCTCGAGCAGCTCTTCGTAAACTAAAGAACTCACCAACATTGGAATATTTTTTTAACTCGATTGAGTAAGTCGGCAAGGGTAATCGAAGGGTTCTTACCAATAGGGAAGAGGAACTTTCCTAATTTAAAGCAGCTTACCATAGCGGCCAGAGTTATTTAGTCGGAATAATCATCGACCTGGACAGCTTCAATGTTACAACGAATGATATAGTCTTTTAACAGTTCGTCCTTCCTCTAAGTGATTGTGAGAAGATGAGTTGATGGCTTTCTTTTATCTTTCTCATATATGAATTATGTGACGAAGGCCTTGTTAAGTTGAGTGAATGAATTAATGGACTTTGACTTCAATTGCATGTACCATTTCATGCAGTTTCTGACAAAGTCAGGGAAAAAGCTCAACATATAATCGAGCTTGACGCGCCGTGGACTTCCATCCATGCCTTGAACGATTTCAAATGCTTGGCCAAGTCGCTAGGGTTGTACATTGATTCGAACCAAGTCGAGTTGGCCTCAACTCGACTCGGCTCGACCACTGGTTGACCTCAGTTCAAATTCGGCTCGGCTCGATCCTCGAGTCTAACTGGCCAACTCGGCTCGGTTCGGTCAACAACTCAGGCCAGCTCAAGCCGAGTTCGAGCCAAGATCGAGCCGAGTTCGAGCCAAGATCGAGTTAAAGTTCGTCATTGAGGCATTTCCACAAACACCTGAACTGCAACTTCAAAATCCCACTATTTTACAAACAAAGGCAATGGTTTTACAGGTATTTTATCAAACACCTTCTGAGTAACATAAAAACCAAGAAAAACAAAGAGAAAAAAGGTATTTGTTTCATGTACATACCTTCCTTGCCACCACCAGCCACATTTTGTTGAGTCATTTTATCAAATAGTTCGTGACCAACATCAATGGCAAAGTAACCGAGTCACCAAACTGGTTCGATCCAAGTTTGATTCGAGCTGGATTTGAGTTTGATTTGATCCGAGTCGAGTCAAGCTGGGGTCTGCTCGAATTCATTTTTGAGCTCAAAAAATCAGCTTGACTCAGCTCGAACTCAGCTTCAAACCGAGTCGAATCGAGCTTTTTTGAGTCGAGTCGAGAGAGCTAACCGAGCTAGCTCAGTTCGTGTACACCCCTACGAGTCGCCAAACCCGGAGTAAAAGGCAATTTGTGGCATTCAGAATTTGGGCTGGAGTTGGGCTCCCATTATGTCGTTGGTAAATGGCAGCTCGATCTCCTCTCGTATAGCCTCGACAGAGGTCAGTATTTGGGTGTGGTAGACTTGGCGGATATCGTTGATCTGACCTCACAGTTCCTTAAGTTTTGTTATCTAGGGGCCCTCATTCTTGGCTACCGCCTCAGGAGTATTTCTACACCTCTTTTTCTCCAACATGTGACACAAGTCGAAGTCGATGGGCATGGAACTTCCTAAAGTGTGGGAGGGCACATGGCTTGGTTTCCTATGATGTTACTTGGTCCTCTGCGAGTCGACCGGTGCTTGAGGTGGTGCAGAGACATCGGTGGTTGTCCATGCATCTATCTCCTAGTCGGGAGGTGAATTTCGGCTCTACAAGATCTACATTATTCGGTTAATGTTACCAGTCGATACTTTAACTTTATGTTCCATAGAGGCGAACCGACCTCCTTAGTTTCGGGACCACTGCGTAGGGCCTACGGATGCGTAATCAGCTTGAAGTTGTGAGGGCGAGTCATTGTGGTCCGTAGACTGCTCCACTAGTCGGGGAGCAACTGCTGCAATCATGGCTTGGGCCCTCTTCCTGCTTTTCATCACTGTAGAATCATTATAGAGGATGTGAATGGCTTTGATGTCATTCCCACAGACAACGCCAAACTGTTGATGCAAAAATTGGGTCGATCCTTTCTAATTACTTCTTGCTAGCCGGAGTACTTGTAATTTAATGGAAAACAAAGGAAGACATTAGGGGCACTGGTTGAGGATGGGGACCCTCCGATGCCTAAGTTAGAGGTCTGTAGAAATTGTAAAGGAATCAGGATATTTGTTGTGTCTTTACTCATGGCAGCGGGTGTATTTATAGGCTTTTGGAGCGGTGGCATATATGAAAATGCCTCTTGGATGGTGATTGCGTATTATGGAAGAGATCTTCTTCTGAATGCGTCATGGTTATCTCCCTGAGATCCATGGTGAAGATCTCGGGAAGATGTTATCTCAATATATTCTAAGGGGTCATTTGGCACCATGGATTTGGAGGGATTTGAGGGGATTTCAAATCCCCCGGTTGTCTGCCAGCATAAAGTAATTGGGGGTTTCAAATCCACCCGTGAGAGCTTGGATTACACCTAAAATCATTTCAATAGTTGCATGTGTAAAATGTGTGTCACCATATTATTATTCTATTAGGCACATGGCCCACTAATGATATCCAAAAACAATTAGATTATCAATTTCATCACTATAATTAGTCTAATATGATGATTAACACCGTCCAAACATTGTCCATGTAAATCAATGGCTAGAAATCATTCCTTAGTCACTCAGACATGATCTTGTGCTTGTGGCCCATCTGAGACTTGAAATTTCATCGTTTTCTGGCAAAACATTTATTTCAGCGGGCTTATTACAACCATTGTGTAAAACATTACATATATAACTAATTAGATATATTACAGTTGATTTAGTAATTAAATTTAAACCCTTGTAAATATACCATGCATAGTTATTCCCATTCTAGGGTGTTAAACACAATAGGAGGATTTCAAATCTAGGGGGTTTCGAATCCAAGGGGTTCTAAATCCACACTCCCAAACAGGCCCTAAGTACATTTGTATTTCGAGCTGGTGGTCGATATCTGAGTTTGACCTCCGAGGTTAAAGTCTTTGGTCGAGGCCGACCTCCGAGGCCGATGTTGGTACCCTAGGTCGAGGTCGGTATCCAAGGTTAAGTTTGGCACCCAAGGCAGAGTTCGACATCTGAGGTCGACCTTTAAGGTTGGTAACCAAGGCCAAGGTCAAAGTGATTTTTCGGCCCTCAAGTAATCCATAATCTTCGAGTCTGTATATTTGGTCAGTCCAATTTTACCCATAATAAGTACTTCTGCCTAAGCTATTATGATGGGGTTAGATTTTATTCATTCCTTGAGCCATTTTTATCATGGCTTATCTTTAGATAGTCCCTTCGTTCATTGTGCTCGTGAATTTATCTTTTGGAATTCTTCTTCTTCTTTTTTTTTAAAAAAATCCTTTTGGAAGCTTTCTTTTTTATCTTTTAGAATTATCTTTTGAAATTAAAATTTAATTTAAAATTCATCTTTAAATTTATAAATCAATTTTAATTTGATTAGGATAAGGGAGGGATATCAAATGAGATGAGATTGTCCCTCCCTTATCCAAACCCTTTGATTCCTTCTTTATAGAAGGAAAAATAAAAGAGAGGAGTAATTAATACCCAATTGTCCATCAAGCCTATCTCTAGATGATATAAGCTATCGATTGTAGTCGAGTATCATTTTAATCATATAATTATAGAGGTGATAAGATTCACTTTGCTCCCATTTTTGTTAAACAAACTGATAGACATAGACTGTCCATCTTCACCCTTGCGAAGAGATTGCAAACATATGGATCTTTGATTTACATAGAATAAATTGCTACGAGGTAAGTGCCTAACCAAATCCAAAATTTTGCTAATTTATTATGCCTATTATTTTATTAATACATTAATAATGCATGTGCCTTCTTTTTTAAAATAATAATAATAATAATAATAAACCCTAAATGATAATATTAAGCCACCGATAATAGAGAGATTGAGGACATTAATGGAAATAGGCTGGGTTTGAGTAATAAAAAATAGAGAGAGAAAATAAAATAAAATAATAGGGAAAAAAGGAACCTAGTACGGGATAGAGAGAAAAAGAAGAAATGGGTAATAACACTTGATTTTGGGCCTATTTTATAGGGTAGAATGGCCTTCTTGAATATGGGTCCATTTTTTACAAGATTTTTTTACTACCTTTAAGGCCCAAATAGAATGTACATTAAGGCCCCAGTTTGTAAAGCTCATGGACAACCAACTTTTTGTGCAATAGACCCTTCTTATGCCAAAATCTAGAGACCATTATACAGTCTCCACATGCACTTATACAATCCAAGAGAGCCTACATTCATGGGCAAACCTCGGTGGGCCCAATGTAAGCCTTAACTAAAGAGAGTGAGAATCTTTTCAAGAGCCAGCAATCAACTATTTATGGGCTAATTTAGTAGAAGTGTTGAAAAGCGACCTGGGGTTTTCCAATGAGATCCAACCAATGGTGTGATGTAATAGATATATAGATTAGGATGTGAATTTCTTGCAAAAGCTCCTCCATAAGGATGCCTGGTGGGGCCCACCATGTTGTTTGTGAGAAATCCATTCCATCCATTTGTGGATCCAAAACTCGACTTGTAACGACTATTTTAAAAAAATAAAAATTGAGTGAGAGATATCTGTTGATCTCATCTCATCTCTCATTATCCTAACTCTCCCTCGCATCTCATAGTCTCTTAACAAACCCTCTCTCTTAAAGAGGGAGTGTGTGAGAGCAAGGGTCTTACTAAGATTCAAAGAACTAATGAAAGAAAATTGTAGAATAGAGAGAGAAAGAGAGAGAGAGAGAGAGAGAGAGAGAGAGAGAGGGAGAGATGCTTTTGGAATTCGTCTATTCAGGTTAGTATAATGATTTATTTTTTTTTGTTTTCTTTCTGTGGAAGTTTAATTCGATATTCATCTACACATTTAATAGATTGGATCAATCAGGTTTGTGTATGTCTAACTCATTAGTGTGGAAAGGTACAGAGATGTGCATAATTTTAAGGCTGATGTGCAGAAGGTGTGATATTTCCACGATGGACAGCGATCGATATGATCTGTACAGTTCACAAGTTTTTAACCATGGGTTTTTAAAGACTTAATCACATAATGATTTAAAGAATCGGACCTATTTGACACCTCAATAGACCATACCGACCATAAATTTACCAAAGTTCATCCTTAATTTAAGAAAATTGAATTAATAACAGAAACGTAATTCGTTGCGTAAGCTACAACTTGACACGAAGAATTGTATAACCTGATCTGAGATGTGTGATTAAATCTCCATCATTCATCATATTTCTATGAATAAAATTAATTAAAATCTTACATTTTAGATCGATTGGATCATTGGATGGGCCACATCGATCTGAGATAATGGTAGACAATGAATCATGTGTTGATTTTAATTGAATCATATTAAGGACAACACTCCTACAACCAACCCTTGAGAGGTAGTTAGTGGCAAATCAAGCCCTCATCATGACTTAGACCCCATATTAGTCGTTGAAACCCGATTTCAAATCAATCCAATCTTGGGATCAAGGTATGACGGCCAACAAAGGATGTAGGTATACAATATGGCCCACCTAGGCCTCGGCCCCACCCCAAACTGGGCCAAGACCCCTACATGAGGATCCTAAGGTGAATGGATGGACTGGATTTCTCACAAACATCGTGGTAGACCCCACACGGGGTGCATGTACACATCATGCATTCATGTACAATGCACACTGGAATGGCGGGCTCGGTCAAATAGTCTTTGACTGAGCCAAAATCCAAATAGAGAAACGGGATCCTCCCACCCGTTTTAAAATTTAAACTGATGGTCTTCAAACTCCAAAGTGGCTCGCCTTGGTCACTTTCCGAACAATCCATGTCGTTCAATCGACTCAGGGCCCCGACATGACAAAACAGTATAGGCTTTTAAGCCCATGCGAAGAAACGTGGAAGATAGGTTGCCACCGTCCACAGTCTTGCATGTGGTGGATACCTGCAAGGTGGGACCCATCTGGGACCACATGGGTGGCCCATGATCATCTTGATCAGGCCATCCCATCCGTCCATCGCTAGGGAGAGCCATGCTCTCTCTTTTCCAGAAAAGGTCGAGCAAGGCCTACATGAAGAAAAGAAAAAGGGGGATTTTCCTCTCTGGAAAAGCCAGTACTGGCGTGATCTCGGCCATCCCCTGGCCACGTGGAGGAATCCTGACCATCCACTGCGAAGCAGGGCGAGATTTTGGAGAGAAGTTGTTCCATCTCACAAGAAAATGGTGAGAATTTGAATTTCTCATGAGATATTCCCAAATTGACGTTTGGGGCCCAAAAAGTGGGCCCCACACTGATCAGAGGCCTCATTTGCACTGACCAAATAGATCGGATCATGCCCAAATATATCAAGTGATGATTTGCCATTAATGGTCAGATCATCTTCCTTGATGAACCATCAAACGAGATGACAAGTGGGCCTCACCGTACCTAGGAAATTTACTTTCCTGGTGGGCCAGGGCGCCAACTACACATCCTAGCGTGTGGATAGGCCCCATGCAGGGCACCGTTCAATCACAACCGTGCAAGGTGGGTCATTTTGATCCAACCGTTAGGAGCTCTCTCCCCATCGCTATAAATGGAGGTCCTGTAGACCTCAGGATTCGCACTAAAGAGAGAAAGGAAAAGAGAGAAAGAAAGGGGAGAGAGAGAGAGAGAGAGAGAGAGAGAGAGAGAGAGAGAGAGAAGGGAGAAAGGCAGGGCTGGGAGCTAGCCAAGTACGAGCTATCCCTTCCCATTTTTTTCCATTGATACGCCAACCTGAGAAGCTGAAGTCTGCCTCCTTCAAGTCAAGAAGACAGGCCGTGCCAAGCTATAATGGGTCAGTGAGTCAAGTCCGGGGCCAAGCCAATCGATGGCTGTGAATCAGACTAAAAACCTAGTCAAGACAGAAGCTCTGTCTTGGGCTGAGACCAAGCCGAGTGGTGGCTCTGTTTAAGGCAGAAACCAGTCCAAACCATGGACGTGTTTTGGGCCAAAGATGGGCTGAAGTCAGGCTCTTGATCAGGTTGTGATGGAAGCTAGTAAAGATCCTTCAAGCAGGCCTCAAAGTGAAGGGAGTTAGGCCCATTTGCTAGACCGAATCCGGCTTTAAAAACTGGGCAGAAGATGAGCCGCAAATAAGGTCTCAAACTTAGCTGCAACAGGCCCTGAATAAGTCTTCCACCCTAGCTGAAAACAGCTCCTAACCAAGCCTCAACTTGGGCCCTGGATCAGACCAAAGACAGACCATTAACATGGCTCTATAATGGGCTGAAAGTGGCCAGCAACCGGGCCCTGGTTTGAATCACAATGAAGATGTTTCAGCTGGGCCGAACCCAGACTAGTCAATGAGCCTTAGGCCTCCAAGTCTGGCCACATCTAACTGAATTCCCCTCTTAGTCAGGCTGGGAAATCACAGAGAAACAGGCCCTTAAATAAGCCCTCGACCCAGCTGAAAAACACCATTCGGATGGCCCACTATCTGCACTGAAACAGGCCTGCAAGTGGTCCACAATTTGAACTAAAGACGGGCCTCAACCTGGCCTTGGGTCGAGTCCGTATACATGCCCTTAACTGGGCCGTAGGCCACATTTAGCTTGGTCGTGCAGTAAACACCCCACACTATCAACAGGCGGACCGCACTATGCATTTCAGTGGGCCACACCAAGTGGTGGGCCTCGCCATACGTTGTTATGTGTCGCACCACATATGATAGTGGACCGCCCTGTACATCCAGTGGGCCACACCACATCTGGTGGGCCTCACTATTTATGAAGGTGGGCTGCACACTATGATGTAATGAACTGCAAACTGGATCTCAGTGGGCCACACCATTGATTTCCCCTAGGCCAAATTGTAGTGGGCCGCATGGCCTTGAGAATAGCCTAGTCGCTGGCCACCCTTGGAAAATGGTGGTTGGGCCGGACTAGGCCCAGTTCGGGCTTTGTTGTGAAGGGGAAACAGGCCCAATCAGGCCACCTTGTTTGGACAAGTATATGGTGGGCCTGGTCACTTTGATTCAGGCCCAATCTCCTCCATAATGAGCCCTATAAGCGCCATACACTTTCAATGAACTAGGTACTTTAAAACACTTATCTAATGTGGGTCGTTGAACCGAAAATTGACGACCAGGAAATCACTTACTTGATATTGAGTCGCAAGACACTCAAGAAAGCTTGGATCGGGGGACACATTACGACCTGTCTGGTGATGATTCTCTTCCCCTTGGGTTTTCCATCCCTAACTAGATTAAGGGTAGCTTTTATAGTTATGACCGATAACCTAGGAGCGTAGAAACATTTAATGATTATTTAGAATTTATGATATACAAATGATTTGCTTGTGATTGAGTTATCCAGACACTACTTCAAGGAATTATTTAATAGCTTGGAAATAGATTGTATTTATTTGGTATATTTGTTTAGATAAATTATTCCTATGATTTAGAAATAATTGGCTTACCTAATGAGACTGTTTAGCATATTTGATTGTTGAGATTGAAAGCATGCTCTAGTTTCACATTTATACTTGGTTAGCTCACTTGAACATGTCTATTAAATTTATCCAAATACTTCAACTAGTCATCCATTAGATGCAAAATGTGTTAGTTCATTTGGTACGGATTTGGATTATAAACTCATGATCACGTGACTCGTAGGAATACATGCAATGCTCTCTACTCCTTATTCATATGTAGGCTCCATGCTATTGTTTATGATACACACATTGTTGAAACCTCTCCATGGGAAACTCTAAATAAGGAGAGACCATGCTTAGGGTGCTCTAGACTGGTTAAGATACAAGTAGACCCCTAACATGGAGGTTGTGGTTGATAGCACTTGATTATGGGGTTTACCATTCATGTGCGGCTTCACCTATCTAACTATAGAATGAACCTCGTAACATTACACCACTGTTTACCCGTCTTTGAACCATTCATGTCGTTATGTTTTAATCGTCGTATTTAACAACTTCGGCATTCATTCCAAGTCAACATTAGTGGTAGCCCCTTTTACTTTGGGAATTGATTGACCACGTGTTGGTGGGTCCTACATGCACCCTAAGATGGTAATATTATGGGTCGGGGATGGTAGTCATGAGACACTATGCTTGAGTTGTTGACCTACGCTGGGCCATGAGCTCCCCGTAGTGACCTTGAGTCTGCATAATCGGCTGATTGTAATTTGACTAATAACGGGTTGGTTAATCATGCATACATGACATAGACCAGCATCTATTACTATCATACATGATTTACGTATCTGTCCATCTGGATGTTTTTCCCAGGACAACCGCACAGATGAGCATCCCCAGGGCGATGATTGCATTCACGCATCCATGCACATAATAATATTGCACTTACTCTATTTTGGATTGCTTGTATATTTTATGTTATTTCTTATCTAGGGCAACGGTGTGTAATCTTGAGGGGAGATCACACTGAGTTGGCCACTCATTCATCAATATTCAACCGTATAGAGGATGATGATACAAGTGGTGGACTCACAACGGATCCAGTGACTGCAGTCGAAGAGGAGCCTTATGAAGAGGAGCCATATCAGGAGGCAGCTGCGTATTATGGCCTCAACCAGTAGATTTCATTTATAATAGTTTGTTTGGGATTATTTACATTTGAGGATTTTGTATTTGGCCCCCAGCTGAGTAGGCTAGGATATTGTTCACATTTATGCTATGTTTCATTCTGTTATTTGCACTTTGATTTAAATATTGATTACAATTATCATTCTGTTAACTCCTGAATTTTTGGTATGCGAGTCATATACTAGGGTTTCGAAAACTGGGGCGTTACAAGTTAATATCAAAGACAGAGTATGAGATAGCCTAGCTGTGGGATCAACATACAAAAACCTTAAGGGATTAAACTTAGACAAAAACTTGGAAGATTTCCCTTAGAAAGTAGGTAAGATGAGTAAACATAGAAACAAAGCACTTAGGCCCTTTAGGTATTAGTAGAATGGACAATTGGACCTATGCAAAGATCCTTAATAGCTAGGTAGAACTTAGAATCCCTTGGGAAATAACAAGTCAGTCGTCTGAACTTAGAAACAGAAACATTAGTCCTCTTGAAAATTTAACCAGGATTAACATTTAGAAGCTAAACTCTCTCGCCATGCAACCGGCAAGCTCTCTGACTTCATAATTCATAAATTCTGCAGGAAATCATGCCACCCATATTGCGGTCACAAAGGATGCATACAGTTGATATACACCCTATTCCATTAACGGAACATCAACAGGAGCGCAGCCCCATCTACGCGCCAGGTCTCCCGTCTGGAGTGGTGAACGTGGATACAGGGTCAGAAGCAGTAGGGGATTCTCCATCCTCTCAAGTCATCCCATCAGGATTGCCCTCACAATATTTCGAACCGTGGACGCCTTCAGCTGAACCTTCGGCTGGTGCATATGCAGATTTGCCGAAAGGGGCAGCGACCTTTGCAGCCTTTGCACAGATGGTTGCCACTATGCAACAATAACAGGATATGTTCGCAAGATAGCAGCAGGATGTGCACGCATTGATGATGCAGACTCTGCGGGATAGGGACTACAGGGGGCATCCCGAGATAGAGACATTAGAGGATTAGACGTGTTCGACCGATTTATGAGGCTCCGTCCACCAACTTTTAGAGGAGCACCAGACCTAGTTCAAGCCGAACATTGGTTGGCGAGGATCGCCAAAATGATGAGGCCAATGGAGTGCACAGACTCCCAAATGGTCACACTGGCCACCGACCTACTCGAGGGAGAGGCGAAACACTAGTGGGACAGCGTGCAAAGAGGCGTGCCAGCTGGGTACGCCTGGACATGGGCTGGCTTCAGGATGAAGTTCCTGGAGAAATACTTCACACGGTCATGCTGAAGCGAAAAGATTGCTTAGTTCTTGAAACTGGAGCAAGGGAACTTGATGGTTGCCCAATATGAGGTAAAGTTTGACGAGCTGTCCCGATATGTACCCAAAGCCCTTAAGGACGAGGAGTATAAGTTAGAGAAGTTTAAGGAGGGGCTAAAGCCCAGGATACAATCTCAGCTATGCACATGGGATTTCGTGGACTTTCCAGAACTGGTGGACAAGGTAATGCGAGTAGAAAAAGACTTCGAGCGCATCATCTGCTCCTGCCTTCTAACACGAGACGCCTCGATCAAGCCAAGGCAGGCACCTCCTGCTCTATCCATTCTAGCAGGAAGGTTTTCGCTACTCGCATGAGATCTTCCTTGGCCTTCTGGCGAGGGTTGTGGTTACTGTGGTAGGGCAAATCACATTGTCCGAAAATGTTTTCAAAGGATGCATGATCAGGGTATTCCACCCCGGGTGAATTGACCCCAGCAGAACCATGCAGCAACCAGAGCAGCGTCCATGCCTTATCAGCCCAGAAAGGGCCCCCCAGCCCAGTAGAGAGTTCCCCGGCACGAGTATATGCAATTGCTACTACGGAGGCTAAGCAGGATCCCCTCCAAACTATCCATGGTACCGCTCGCATTAACGGTACCCCTGTACTTACTTTATTTGATTTTGGTGCAATTCTGTCTTTTATTGATTCTGTCATTGCATCTAGACTAGAACTGAATACAACTCGTATGCATGCCCCCTTAGTTGTAACACCCCCGATGGGTAAATTTGTAGAAACAGACAATATGTGTAAGGCATGTCCCATCACTCTCGCAAATTGTGAAGTGGCCGTGGACCTAATCATCATGCCCATTAGACACTTTGACGTCATCCTCGGGATGGACTGGCTTACATTGGCACGTGCAGTCATGGACTGTCGCAACAAGATGGTTACTATATCCGTCCCTGGTTTGGCCTCTTTCAGATTGAAAGGAAGGGGTAGACACGAAGGATTCGAGAGCTTACAGGATCTAGATGAGGCTGAGATAGTGGAAGCCACCATCAGATGGATACCGGTAATCTGAGATTTTTCCAAAGTATTTCAAGAAATACCAGTGCTACCTCGTAGGCGTGCTGTAGATTTTTGTATCAATCTTAAACCAGGGACTACCCCTATATCACTTCCCACGTTTTGCATGCCTCCTTGCGAGATGGAGGAGCAAAAGATAGATGAGCTGCTGGCTCGAGGTTTCATCCACCCCAGCGTCTCTCTGGGGAGCTTCTGTTCTCTTTGTAAAGAAGAAAGATGGGTCAATGCATCTCTGTATAGACTACAGAAGACTGAATGACGTGACGATCCAGAATAGATATCCCTTGCAGCGCATCGACGATCTGTTCGACCAGCTTAAGGATGCCAAATATTTCGCCAAGGTAGATCCGCGCTCGGTGTACCATCAGTTGAGTGAAATTGCAGTGAAGACTGCTTTAGTTGAAGTAGGAATAGGTCAGTATATCCTAGAGGGGGGTGAATAGGACTTTTTAAAGTTTTTATAAATTATTAAAGATCCTTATCACACTAATCCTATCACTGAGTATTAATTAGGATTACTCAACCTTAACTCTACTAGCTTCCAAGCCTGATAGAGGATCCAATCACAAACTATTTAAAAGATAAACAATGTATAAATGAGATTGTGATGGATATGACTGTGTGTGCATAGGATGAGATCATATATAAAGACATGCAAGGCAATCACATAAATGAAAGATAATATCAAACTCAAACAGAGTCATTTTATAGTCGTTCGACGACTTGTCTACTCCACTCCCGGCTTCCACACTCAACCCTTGAGTGACCGGATTTCACTAAGGAGGTTTTCCATGGTTCACCTCAAACCTAAGGTTTTAAATCAGGTTTACCTTCAACCTTTACAGAGGTTTCTACTCGGTTCACCTCAAACCCTAGAGTTTTGATGGCGTGCTCCTAACCAGATGTTTATGCCCACATAGGACAAGGGTCCACACAACGCACCCTGAGGTTTCTACTCAGTTCACCTCAAACTCTGGAGTTTTGCTAGCGTACTCCTAACCAGATGTTTATGCTCTCCACAGAGCAACGGTCCACACAACGCAACCCGCACATACACTCCTGTTGGAGGCCTCCTTCGAGGACTTCAAATTGTGAGCAATACTTAAAATCCAATCCTAAAAAGGAATGATCGCAAGTGTCCTCTGTATTCTTAGTACTTACAAATAAGTTGATAAGTCCCTTTCAGCGCAATGATGAAGATCTCCTTCTTGTTGATGAAGAATCTTCAGCTCCCTTGATCCACAACACAAAGATGTATATATGTTAGGCTTAGGTTGGGTCAAAGGCTATGATGGAATACCACTCTCTGAAGATTTTCCTATAAGGAAGATAGAGAGGTTCCCATCATCTATTCATTCAAGGCATCCCAGCTTAATGATATGTCATTAAGGTAGTAGCTGAAGGATCCTTTAATGCGGAAGTTCATTCCCCAATCCACTCTATGAGATATCAATGATGAGGGTGGATTGGAGGATGAACTTCCTGAGAGAAAGGGCTTAGGTAAATGATAGGAAGGTTAAAACACTCTAAAGCACTCTCTGCTTTCTCTACCAGCAATGAAGACAACTCTATTTATAGGCAAAAGGTTCCAACGGATATAAACGGTCATATTTATGATAGAGTTCGATATCATCGAGCATTCGTTGATATGATCGAGCGTATACTCTCGATTGTATCGGCCGACCTCTCGATGATACAAACTCAATTGTCATTTTGCTTTTGAAAACCTTCCGCCGACTGGTCGATGGGATCGAGACACTCATCGATGTTATCGGATTTCGAACTCCAATTCCATTGAGTGATGGTTCGATCTATCGACAGTTGAAAAATAAGAGAGAAGCCTCTGAAAAATTTCAGGATTACAGATATGATCGGGGAAACAGTCGATCTCATCGAAATTTGTACATCGATCATATCGGATACCTTGTTGATGGGATCGATAAATCGTATAGATTTACATGTAAGCTTGCTGAAGGATTTATGTCCTGACTCGATCCAATTGACAAAGTCTCGATATGATCGATATAAGAATATCGATTAATCGACTGGCACCCCGATCAACATTAAAAGCAACCTGAAATTCTTGCTGGAGAGAACATGTGCCCCACAGTCGATATAATCGACTGATTCCCGATATGATCGATATTTGAGTTCAGATTGAATCGGACAGCCATCGATATATTGAAGCATTTGTTAGTTTTCTTTAAAAAAACAGGGGCGCCGGAAAGCAGTCTGTCGATATGATCGATCCACTTCAGATATGATCGATTTTCGAATATCGATGATATCGACTCGAAGGTCGATATATCGATAAATCGTCAAGAAAATTATTTTGATTGCTGGACGTATTGTGTCCTCACTCGATTGTATCGATTGAGATGCCGAGAACATTGACAGAGCTGGTCGATCATATCGAAAGGGGAATCGATATAATCGATAGTGTAAGAAAAACTTAGTAGATTTTTTTTTTGATAAAATGTTTTCTTACACATAAACCCTAAGATGTTCTAGTTCTTTTTAAGGGTTTAATCACTTGGTGTTTTGAGACATGGGATGTGAGGCTATGATTTACCTTTCGGTGAGCTTCTACACATCCAGTTGAGGCGGACGCTTGACTTGATCTTCTTGTTAGGTGCTGTTATCCGACTGACTTAACCTACAACGTAATTGACAAACTAGGGCACGTAGTAGGTGCACTTTCAATCTCCCCCTTTGTCAATTACATGATAAAATACCCAAAACACCCTAGGAACATATCTAAACAGATACATCCTAAATTGTGTGTACATGTATTAACACAATTTTATAAATTCTAAACACCCATGTACACAAAAAATAAATTCTCTCCCTTAATTCAAAAACTCCCCCTTTCTTGTTGCGGCTGCTCCCCCTAACACCTGCAACAAAGATATACAATTTTTGCTCGGGGTGTTTTGAATTCTTCTCTCCCTTTTTGTCAGTCATTGGCAAAGGTATAAGACGTGATATTGACTGAAGATTGAAGCATATGGGAGAACCACAGATAAATAGATGTATATAAATAAAAACATTGTAAAAATACATCAATAAAGACACAGAACATAAATCCATGAAGCAGTCAGCACAAGCATTGTATAAGCAAATTGGAATCTCAGTAAAATAAGAATTAAGTTCAGCCATATCAACAAAAAGATTTCATTGTCCAGAAATGTAGGGATACCCAAAACAAGTAATTAAAGATGGATGCAAGATTAAATATTTTTTACTAGACACATGGCTCTACCAAAACTGTCTCTTTCTAACACATAGAAGGCCCGCCAGACGTTAGTAGCTCAAGAATCTGCTGCACAGAGTGTTGGAGGGCTTCCATCCTGTTTTCTATTCTTGATAGTCATTGTTCGTAATGTTGGAGTCACTCATCAATTCTAGTGAGATTGTTTAAAAGTTGGCGCTCAAGCACATGATGTTGATGATTTGTGACAGAAGCAAGACTATAATTAGGAGTTCGATTGGATCCCCAAAGAATTTCTTCATTAAGTATAGGACCACTATCTTCAACAGGTGGAAGGATCTTTGGATTCGATGAGACAGAAGCATACACTTGTTGCACTGCTTCAAGGTCAAACCATTCTTCAGGATATACCTTATCAGGTGTTTCCGGCAGACCTGCCCAGTATACGATCTTGCAGATAAGAGATGGAAAAGGCAGAAATTCAAGATGGTCACTTCTGATTACCTTTATTAGCTGGTCTAATATGAAAGTCAGTAAGCATACATGGATTTCTTGATAGACATCATACAGAATGTTGAGTGCAATGGGACTCAGATATGTGTCATTTGCATCACATGGGTACACATTCGTACTGAAGATATTGTGAAGGAGTCGGAACGAGATTCCCAGGAATTTTACTGGAAGAATATTGCTATCATTTCTAGGAATTGTCCTACCTTGGCACAGTGCTTGTGTAATTTCCTCCCATCTACCCAAATCGTTTAGATTTCTACTAGTGACAGGGATTTGTGTCACTTTAATGTTTAGAGCGTGACCAAGAACTGATGGAGTAATGTGCTTGGTGTGCTGCATGAATTTCAGACATATGCAAGGTGGGTAATCTTGGGTAATATGACAACAGTTGAAGAACTGCTGGATCATTGCAAACTGATATGGCCCGCCCATGTCAAACATATTCTTCCATCCAATGGTTTCCATCATGAGATCCACCCTATTGAGTTTGACAGTACTCATGAGAATAGTACGATCGACTATTGTGACTTGTTCCTAGTCCGACTGGTTTTGAGGGGGTCTAGAATATTTCTCTTTCTTATTCTTGAAAGATTTTGCAGATGAGAGAGCCTTACCTTTTCCTTTAATCATCTTCCTTGTATCACTTGGGTGCCAAAATTTCAGCTAGACTTCACGCACATCAAACAGAGGAACTGATCAGGGCAGAGAGCTGGCCTCTTTAAAAGAATTTCCAATCAGTCTTTTTATTTAGGCGCCATCTGTTGATTATATCGTCTAACATATCGATTGTATCGATAGGTTGTTGATCGATGCTATCGAGACCACCCTCGACGTTATCCATGATCACACGACTTTTCACATTCTTAAGATCTGTCGATTGTATCGATTGTAAGTCGATGAGATCGAAAAAGAGGCTAACACTCGTATCGAAATTAGATAATATTCAGAATTTTTAAAAATTCGATACACTATTAGGTATTTCTTGGCTTGGAAAAAAAATTTCACCCGTACTGTACATACATAGATATGATAATATTCATTATACAAAAATTCAAGGTCTCCAACCTTAGATGTTATATTGAGGCTCAACAAAATTGCATCATTTCAACAATTATCCAGGTTTTGATGCATAACCTAGTCTAATTTCTTCACTCTCAGTGTTTCTCAATATCACTCCTTCCTATTCCTATAATAATATAGCAGTGGTTATTTGTGTGAAGACCTTTCATAATTGATTTTCTTGATTGTTCTAGAATCTCGTATTTTTCTTTATTGAATTTTACCACATGCCCATTATCACAGATTTGAGAGATGCTTAGTAAGTTATGTGTCAATCCTTTTATGCAAAATGCATTCTCATTCTTAAACAGGTTAATTCCTTCTATAATTTCCTGTCCAATTACTTCAGCAGTGGTTCCATCTCCATAGGTGACTACTCCTTTATCGAGATCCTTATAGTTTGAAAGGAGATTTGTCACCAGTGACGTGTCTTGAGCAACCACTGTCCAGGTACCATTTAGCCATATTGTCTGATAAATGATCTGATTGAGTAATAAGGCAATTAGTCTTTTCCTTAATCACCCACTTTGTGACAGGAGTTTTACTTGTGGTAGATTTATTCTTCTTATTTGATTTGTCCACATGACTTAACTGCTTCTCCATCCTGTCAACTATCTCAAGTGGTGATGATTGCATACTCTTTTTATTTAGCTCACAAACTAACTCCTTATTTTTGCAATGAGCTGGGATAGATTTGGTGTTACTACTGGATGCAACAGATTTTGCAAATGGTTGTGCATCAGTTTTTGTTCTAGCCTTTCCATAACCTAATCCCTTTTTTGTCTTCTCCATATTTTCTCATTCCTAATAGTTTTTCTAATTTCTCACCACTTTGAAAAAATTTATAGTTTATTTTAGTAATTTTTCTAGATTCTTCTAGATCATTTTGAAGTGTATAATTTTTATCTTGAAGAATCAGATTTTTCTCATTTAGTTTTTTGACTTGTTCCTCTAATTTCTTTGACTCAGATTTCAATGAATCGTTAGTTCTTTTAAGTTTATCATTGTCTGAGTGGCATTGCTGAAAATCAGTGATTAGATGAGTATTAATGTTTGAAGCTTTATCCAAATCTATTTGCAGCATTTCCTTTTTATTTTCAACTATTCCAAGTCTTTTGACAATATTAACGCTATGGATGTAAAGTTGATTGTAAGCGTTTTGTAATTCATTTTGCTCTTTATCTTCTTCTTCCTTAATTTTCTTTTTGTCAGATGAAAATGTTCAGTGGCTTATTGTTCTTCTTCAGATTCCATGGGAATAATTGGAGTGGTGGAGACCATAAGAATTTTCAAAGGTTTCTGATCTCCATCACTTCCTGAGTCACTGTTTTCTGAATTTGACTCCTCCGTATCATCCCATGTGGTAGCCATCGCCTTGCCCTTAGTTTTTCTGTTTGGGTATTCGGTAGATAGGTGTCCATACTCATGACAGGCATAACATTGTAGTTCTCTGTTTCTTTTCTCAAATTTGCCTGCTAAAGGTTTGTCATCCACCTTTCTACCTTTAGAGGGGTGGCCGTGATTCCTTTGAAAGAATTTTCTGAATCTTTGTACCAGCAGAGCCACTTCCTCATCTTCATCTTCCTTTTCACTCTCACTGTCCTCATGTTTTGATATTTTAGAAATTTTTAGGACAGTGTTTTTAAATTTTTGGGGTTGTGTGAAGTATAGTTCAAAAGTTTGTAAGGAACTTACCAGTTCTTTTACTTTCATCTCATCAATATTCCTACACTCCTCAATTGTTGTTACCTTGGGATTGAAGCGTTCCGGTAAGGATCTTAAGATTTTTCTACATATTTTAGGTGTCGGAACCTTCTCTTCCAATCCACTCATGGAGTTACAAATGATGTTTAATTTTGTGAAAACTCCATAAATGTCTCATGCTCTTCCATCCTGAGATTTTCAAACTGTGAAGTTAAGATTTGTAGTTTGGATCTCTTCACAGTGCTTGTGCCTTCATGGGTTGTTTCCAATAAGTCTCATGCTTCTTTAGAGGTCTCACACATACTTATCTGATTGAAAATGTCTTGGGACACGGCACAGTATATGGCGTTCATTGCTTTTGCTTCAGAATTTCGCTGTTCTTTGTCGAACGTCGTCCACTTCTCATTAGGTTTGGGTTTAGTGATTGTGGTTTCATCTTCAAGTATAATTTGTTCGGATGGTACCACGTATCCTTTTTCAACTGCATCCCAAACTTCATGATCTAAAGATCTTAGAAAGTAGTACATTCTAGCCTTCCAGTACGCATAATTTGATCCATCAAATACTGGAGGTCTAATGACAGAAGAGCCCTCTCCTTTGGCCATATTTCTACTTCAGTCAAGATCACTCTCTAGGCGGTGAAACACTTAAAGAGAGACCTGCTCTGATACCAAATGAAATTACGGTGAAGACCGCTTTAGTTGAAGTAGGAATAGGTCAGTATATCCTAAAGGGGGGTGAATAGGACTTTTTAAAGTTTTTATAAATTATTAAAGATCCTTATCACACTAATCCTATCACTGAGTATTAATTAGGATTACTCAACCTTAACTCTACTAGCTTCCAAGCCTGATAGAGGATCCAATCACAAACTATTTAAAAGATAAACAATGTATAGATGAGATTGTGATGGATATGACTGTGTGTGCATAGGATGAGATCATATATAAAGACATGCAAGGCAATCACATAAATGAAAGATAATATCAAACTCAAACAGAGTCATTTTATAGTCGTTCGATGACTTGTCTACTCCACTCCCGGCTTCCACACTCAACCCTTGAGTGACCGGATTTCACTAAGAAGGTTTCCCATGGTTCACCTCAAACCTAAGGTTTTAAATCAGGTTCACCTTCAACCTTTACAGAGGTTTTTACTCGGTTCACCTCAAACCCTGGAGTTTTGATGGCGTGCTCCTAACCAGATGTTTATGCCCACATAGGACAAGGGTCCACACAACGCACCCTGAGGTTTCTACTCGGTTCACCTCAAACCCTGGAGTTTTGCTGGCGTACTCCTAACCAGATGTTTATGCTCTCCACAGAGCAACGGTCCACACAACGCACCCCGCACGTACACTCCTGTCGGAGGCCTCCTTCGAGGACTTCAAATGGTGAGCAATACTTAAAACCCAATTCTACAAAGGAATGATCGCAGGTGTCCTCTGGATTCTTAGTACTTACAGATAAGTTGATGAGTCCCTTTCAGTGCAATGATGAAGATCTCCTTCTTGTTGTTGAAGAATCTTCAGCTCCCTTGATCCACAACACAAAGATGTATATATGTTAGGCTTAGGTTGGGTCAAAGGCTATGATGGAATACCACTCTCTGAAGATTTTCCTATAAGGAAGATAGAGAGGTTCCCATCATCTATGCATTCAAGGCATCCCAGCTTAATGATATGTCATTAAGGTAGTAGCTGAAGGATCCTTTAATGCGGAAGTTCATTCCCCAATCCACTCTATGAGATATCAATGATGAGGGTGGATTGGAGGATGAACTTCCTGAGAGAAAGGGCTTAGGTAAATGATAGGAAGGTTAAAACACTCTAAAGCACTCTCTGCTTTCTCTACCAGCAATGAAGACAACTCTCTCTATTTATAGGCAAAAGGTTCCAATGAATACAAACGGTCATATTTATGACAGAGTTCGATATCATCGAGCAGTCGTCGATATGATCGAGCGTATACTCTCGATTGTATTGGCCGACCTCTCGATGATACAAATTCAATTGTCATTTTGTTTTTGGAAACCTTCCGCCGACTGGTCGATGGGATCGAGACACTCATCGATGTTATCGGACTTCGAACTCCGATTCCATCGAGTAATGGTTCGATCTATCGACAGTTGAAAAATAAAAGAGAAGCCTTTGAAAAATTTCAGAATTACAGATATGATCGGGAAAACAGTTGTAAGCCCCGTATCCTAGACCGTACCGTTCCATAGACTTCAGCGGTCTTACCGGTCGAATTCCGGCAACCTTCGACCTTTAACCAATATTTACGTGTGACCCTAATTTGTATGCCATCAACCCGTATCGACTCAACCTAAGACCTTTACCATAGCAACCGCGCCGTCGCTGCAGTTCCGATGCCGCGACTTGCTCGCCGTGGCGATACCCTGGTCAAGAGATGTGGGCTAACGTTCGGTGCGAATAAAACGCCGCGCGTTGCGAAACCCAAGAGAATCTCTACGAGGTGTCACATCAATCCCAGCAATCCATCAATCCATCACATGTCAAGTACAAGTCAAGTACATGTCAAGTACATATCACCTTTCATCCATTCCCAAGCAACTACAAAAGTCAAGAATCTCTTACAAACTCATAACTTTCTTACACTAAGAGCCCTCAAAGTCAAAAAGTTCTTACACCACCCATGCGTTTCTTACACAAATGGTCACAAAAGTTAAAATTTTCTTACACCCATCACTCACCACATCCATCACCCATCTCTCTCTCCCTTTACAACTCTCTTTCTCTCTTTCTCATTTTCAAAACTCAAAAAAATCTAAGGAGAGAAATCACATACGTATGAGAATTCTCTAAGCCTCTCCCTCTCTTTCAAAACTTCAAGTGTGGCCCACTTTCCTACCCCATGATCTCTCATCCTAACCATCCATTCCCCATCTCCTCCATTAGAATCAAAGCTAAGGTGTTAAGGAACTCATAGGAGTAAGAAGATCGAACGGTGGGTGCTCCTCTAGATGTAAAAAATCTGATTTCTATAGCCTAGATATTTTTTTCTTTTATGAGGAAAGTGTAGGACCCACCAATCAATGGTGGAGATCCCACACAATCCCATGGTTGTGGCCTAATGGCCTATCTTATGCATGCATGATCCATGCATGGGGCCTTTCTCTATGGGCCCCATCATGATAGTTTTATTTCATATCATATTATGTTTGGGTCATTTAGACCTTAGAACCATGGTGGGGATGACATTATCACCATGTATTTTAATTATAAGCCATGCATGTGCAAGATCCATGTTGTAAATGTAAATCTAGGTATGATGTGCGGGTGTAATTGATCTTGGGAAGGCTCAATAGTGGCGGAGCCCCTTTCCCTATGGCCGGATTGTCCTTCTATCTCTCATTTTTCTCATTTTATTTCCTGATGTGTGTGGCCCATTAATGTATTTCCCTTTTTATTTTACTTATATAATAAATTTTATCTAAGTACATGTTGCTGTCCAGAATTTTCTGGACAGTTTCTGGTTATTTTTGGACCAGATTTTGGGACTGTTTGATAGATTATTCATACCTATTAAATATACTTTTCTGAAAGGTGGGGATCTCATCTTGATGTCTCTCAAATTTCAGTCCCAACTGACCTTCATTGGGGTCCCAAAGGTGTGGTCCAAGTGAGGTGGACAGTCTGGATTTTCATCACTGTTCCAGTAATATTTCACCATGGACAGTTGGATTTTTAAAATTTATTAAAATACCTATGGGTGTTTAAAAATTATAAATTTTTTTATAGGAGTGGCCTACTTATGGTAGGACCCACCTACAAAATTGTGGAGCCAATGGACGCCTGTACACACCATGGTGATGGCGGGACCGGCCCATTATAATATGGTGTCCAGATCAGTCCAATTTTCAGGACAGATTGATTTATGTAAATGAATTAAAATATTTATAGATGTTCAAAAATTTTGAAAATTTTTAGGAGTATGGTCCACTTATATTAGAACCCACCTACCAAATTTCAGGGCCAATGGACCCCTGTACACATCGTGGTGAGGGCCGGACTGACCCACCACATTGGGACTTCCAGGTCTGTTCGATTTTTCTGGACAGTCTGTCTTGTTTAAATTAATTAAAATACTTAGAGATATCTAAAAATTATGAAATTTTTTGGGGGTGTGACCCACCTATGAAAGTATCACTCTGTGAAATTTCAGCCTTGAGTGACCCCGTTTGGGTATCTAAAAGAATGGGCCAAGATGGTTGGACTCCCAGTTTTTTTTTCTGCTGTGTAGTCCAGTAATATGCCTTGATAAAAAACCATAATTCAAAAATATTTTCTCTGATGGTGGCCCACCTTTTTGGGTTTCCTCTCATTGTATACATGATGAGGGACCTTGGCCCTTAATTTTTAGAGTTTTAGAGGCCTTAGACCCACTCCAATGGAGTGCTCAAATTTAGGACAGCAATATGTTATAACTATGCTGGCCTTGGGCTGAAATTTTGAGGAGTGGGGCCCACCATATTATAAAGATCTTAGAGGAAATGATTTCTACCTTTAGTTTCTTAAATGTTGGGCTTAATGAATACACTTTTGAGGCCCACTACAGTTGAATTTAATTGGGTCCATGAATGTAGCTAGTTGTTGAACTATTTAAGGCCCATAGAGTGGACCCATTTGATGTGTTTCAAGGCCCATGGGATTAGGCCCATTTGATGTAATTTAAGGCCCATAGAGTGGACCCATTTGATGTATTTTAAAGCCCATGGGATTAGGCCCATTTTATATGTATAAGGTCCATGGGTCGAGAACCATTTGATGCAATCTAAGGCCCACGGGTTATGACCCATTGCAATGCACATAAGGCCCATTGGTGCGGCCTATTGATGTGGCCCATTTGATGAGTAAAAGGCCCATATGACATGACCCATTTGATGTATTTAAGGCCCAATGGGGTGTACCTAAGGTCCATTGCAATGTGTGATCCCAACCTGGTTTACGTAATGTTATTCACTACGGGATACACCTTGGGAGCAAATGTTGGTTTGACGTCCACATTACGAGTATAATGTTGGTTAAATGTCCACATTGTGACTCTCCTTAGGGCCCATTGGTAGGCCCGTACTTATTGTATGTAAGCCGTCTAGTCCAGCTGCGTTATAAGGATAGGGCATTACTTTATAACATACTTAGTATAACTCCATGACGCACAACCCATTTGTATCGGTCTATTTGATCGGCCTGCTTGTATCGGACATTTGATTGATTTAGCCCATATGATTAATTAGGCCCATCTTGATATATTTGTGGCCTATTGCTAAGGCTATATATGAGACCCGTTGTTGAGGCCCACCTTGATATGTATGAGGCTCGTTGTTGATGCCCACCTTGATGTGTATGAGGCCTGTTGTTGAGGCCCACCTTGATGTGTATGAGGCCCGTTGTTGAGGCCCACCTTGATGTGTATGAGACCCGTTGTTGAGGCCCACCTTGATGTGTATGAGACCCGTTATTAAGGCCCACCTTGATGTGTATAAGGCCCGTTGTTGAGGCCCACCTTGATGTGTATGAGGCCCGTTGTTGAGGCCCACCTTGATGTGTATGAGGCTCGTTGTTGAGGCCCACCTTGATGCATATGAGGCCCGTTGTTGAGGCCCACCTTGATGTGTATGAGGCTCGTTGTTGAGGCTCACCTTAAATATAATGAGGCCCATGTTACAAGGCCCATTGTGATGTATGCAAGGCCCATGGGTCATGGCCCATTGCAATGTATGTAAGGCCCAATTGGTGCGGCCTATTCGATATATTTATGGGGTCCATGTCATTAGGCCAATCCTGTTGTATTGGTGACCCGTCCATTGAGGCTCACCCGTGGTATATATTTGAGGCCCATGTGTACGGCCCACCTATTGTGTATTTAAAGCCCATGGGTTGTAGCCATAGGGATGTATATTAGGCCTATGTAATGTAGCCCATACTGATGTGTATTAGACCCAGGTATGTGACTCACCTGCGAAGTATATTTGAGGCCCATTGTGATATATCTGAGGCCCATGGATGCGACCCATCCAGATGTATTTGAGGCCTATGGGCAAGGCCCATTGTGATATGTGTTAGGCCCATGACCAGGGCCCACCTGTTTCGTATATTTGGCCCTTGTGTGAGGCCATGTGCCCATTATACATTTGATTCTATGTGGGCCATTCCTTGGGGGAAATGTTGGTTAAAAGTCCACATTGTCGACGTCGGTTATTGATTCCGTGTATGAGTATGTGACATCATAACATCATGATACATGCCCATTCGCATCATCTGCATGTTTGTTATGAGATTTGATTGACCATTGCATATGTCATTGGGCAGGATGATGTGAGACTCCCTGATAGGTGGAGATTATTTCACATGAGCGCATGACATGCACAGGATTGATGCATGATTGGATTGTATGACTCATGCATCTTGTATTGTGTTGTGATTACTATACGCCCTAGTGACATCAGGGTCGTAGCCTCCACAGGCATATTGTGGATGGCTAGATGGGACACCGAAAATTTATTCAAGCATCGGGCCGCCATAGATGGCCCTGGGTGAAAATTCCGAAACACCCTTTTGGTTCCAGAGGATACTCCAACGTATAGACTGAGTGGGTAGATGAGCGTTGAGTGCCGATTACCAGATGGCTGCGCTCTCCACTGTGTCGTGGTTGGTTGGAAGGGGGTGCGGCCTTACCCCCCCGAGGGAGTAGGCATGGCTAGGCTGAGTTTGACCAGCTCGAGGAATGGGTCCGTTATCGGCGAGCCGGGTAGGTATTGACAGACTACTGACAGGCGGATAGTGAGGTCTTTTTCACTTACCCAGTTGTGCGCTTGATTGGGGCAGCAGGTGGTGTGAAGTGTAATAGACCCCGCTGATTTTTCCAGAGAGGAACCGTACTGATATGAGAACTGACATGATATTATGACACCTCGTCACTGTTGTGCATGTGGGCGGGCGCACGTGGGCAGACGCTGATGTGGGTGGGTGTGATGTGGACGGGGCTAAGGCCTGGGCAAGCTACCACACTGGGCAAGCTACCAGCGGTTGGCAGGCTACTATGCTGACAGGTTACTGAGTAGAAGTTGCATACTCATTCATTCATCCATTCACTATACACTCGGGCTGGTGGTGCGTAACTAATTGTTGTGTATCTTCGTTATGGTAAGGATTTCGGTTGGGCGCGCGACTAACCTGAGATCAGGAGTTTACCACGTTGAGTCAGACTATCCAAATTTAGGTATGGGACTGGTTTGGATAGAGGTTCCTTGTGGTGGACCCCGTAGCCTGCGATACTACGTACTATCATCCCGACATCACACTCCAGCATGGTCATTCCATTAGCACTATATACTGTATATTACATTCATCTTCGGCGTGTGGCATTGTGGGTTGTTATGTTTCTGTATTCCTGTGACTTAGATGAGAGTGATGATATTTGTTAGCTCTTTCGAATTGTGTATTATATTATATCTTTGTCATTCGACATTTGATTATCTATGACTCATCATTTGCATAGTTGTCCTATATTGCGTATTCTGATATTGATTAACTTATGGACTTGTTCATACTTCCGCTTATTCTGTTATCGCATGATTATAATCTTGTCAGTATTTCTGTTTACGCTGATAATTCCTGCTCTTATCAGTGTTTCTGCTTATTCAGTCATTGTATGGTTTATGGATTAATAGCTTTCCGGTATTGTATGATTATGATATTATATTGAATACTTAGCACTTATCTCGTGCACACACTTACACCACCCTCTAAGCTTTCTATAAGCTTATGCACGATAGATGCATGTAGGTGATGTTAGGTTGCAGCAGCATTGAGCTTGAAGCGTGCAGTTATTTTTTAGAGCTTTGATTTTGACATATATATTTCCCTTTCAGCATTGTATTCAAATGATTATATTAGTGGATATGTGATGATGATGTTGCCTTTATGATTTGGGTAAACTTGTGGTTATGCTTATTACTAGTTAAATGTATAAAAAAAATTCCTCCTTGTAGGATCCCAGGATCGAAAATCTGGCATATGAATGCTAGGAGCCGAAAATGGGATACTACGGAGGCTGTCGGCACCGGATTCGACGATCGGGATTCCTGTGAATCCAGTTTCTGGGTTTGGGGCGTGACAACAGTCGATGTCATCGAAATTTGTACATCGATCATATCGGATACCTTGTCTATGGGATCGATAAATCGTATACATTTACATGTAAGCTTGCTGGATGATTTATGTCCTGACTTGATCCAATCGACAAAGTCTCGATATGATCGATATAAGAATATCGATTAATCGACTGACACCCCGATCAACATTAAAAGCAACCTGAAATTCTTACTGGACAGAACATGTGCCCCACAGTAGATATGATCGACTGACTCCCGATATGATCGATATTTGAGTTCAGATTGAATCGGACAGCCATCGATATATCGAAGCATTTGTTAGTTTTCTTTAGAAAAATAGGGGCGCCGGAAAGCAGTCTGTCGATATGATCGATCCACTTCAGATATGATCGATTTTCGAATATCGATGATATCGACTCGAAGGTCGATATATCGATAAATCGTCCAGAAAATTGTTTTGATTGCTGGACGCATTCTGTCCTCACTCGATTGTATCGATTGAGATGCCGAGGACATCGATAGAGTTGGTCGATCATATCAAAAGGGGAATCAATATAATCGACAGTGTAAGAAAAACTTAGAAGATTTTCTTTTTGATAAAAGGTTTTCTTATATATAAACCCTAAGATGTTCTAGTTCTTTTTAAGGGTTTAATCACCTGGTGTTTTGGGACATGAGATGTGAGGCCATGATTTACCTTTCGGTGAGCTTCTACACATCCAGTTGAGGCGGACGCTTGACTTGATCTTCTTGTTAGGCGCTGTTATCCGACTGACTCAACTTACAATGTAATTGACAAACCAGGACACGTAGTAGGTGCACTTTCATTGATGATCAAGGATGAGGATATCCTAAAGACGGCTTTCAGGACTCGTTATGGGCATTAAGAGTTCTTGGTGATGTCATTCGGTCTCACCAATGCCCTAGCTGTGTTTATGGACCTGATGAACCAGGTATTCATGCCATACCTGGACTAGTTCGTGATCGTATTCATCAATGATATTCTGGTCTACTCGAAGAGTCAGGAAGAGCATGAATAGTACTTGCACACAGTCTTGAATACTCTGAAGGAGAATCAGCTATACGCCAAGCTGAGCAAGTGCGAGTTCTAGGAAGAGCAAGTGAAATTCCTGGGCAATGTAGTGAAGGCAGAAGGAATAACAATTGATCAGGCCAATGTAGAAGCGGTATCTAAGTTGGAGCAGCCCACTACAGTTATCAAGGTTTGAAGCTTTTTGGGCATGGCATGATACTACGGGCTATTTATTAAGGAGTTCTCCAGAATCACTCACTTAACTGACGAAAAAGAACAGCCGATTTATGTTGGATGATAATACGGAAGCGGCTTTCCAAGAGCTGAAAATGAGACTGACTTCCGCACGAGTACTCACTCTCCCACAAGGAGAAACGTTCGTGGTCTACAACGACGCATCTAAGATGGGACTGGGGTGTGTGTTGATATAAAATGATAAAGTGACGTGAAAAGGGGGAAAATAAGATGAATTTTGAGACGGTTGTGGACCATCTGCAAAATCCCTTGGTTTAAAGATAGCTATGAACCGTCTCTAAAATTTCAGACGGCTCTTAACCGTATTTTATATGAACTAAAATCGTCTTATAAATGTTGAACGTCTATAAATCATTTAAGACAGTCAAAATCCATTGGTAACTGTGGAGAAAAGACAGTTATCGATCGTTTGGAATAAAAGACGGTCCTTAGCTGTCTTATAAGCAATCATCTAAAACTGTTAGAGACCGTTTGCATTAGAGATGGTCCTTAGCCATCTTATAGTGGTCATCTAAGATAGTCAGAGACCATCTGCATTAGAGACGATCCTTAGTTGTCTTATAGTGGCCATCTGAGACGGTTAGAGACTGTCTGCATAAGAGAAGGTCTTTAGCTGTATTATAGTAGTCATTTAAAATAGTCAGAGTCCGTCTACATTAGAGACAGTTATTGGATGTCTTATAGGCCTATAACTGCCTTACCCTTCCACTGTCATGACTCCCTCACCAAGTAGAGCACGCCTTAATGGGGGGTTACTGTGGGGGGCCACCTTGATGTATGTATTATGTATCCAGGCTGTCCATTAGTTTCCCACTCTACATCCTTCTTATTTTATTAAAAATAGAGATTTTAGGAAATGAAGTTCGAAAAAAAAATCGAGATTTTGATAAATAATTGACATTCTGAAAAAGAAAATTGAGAAGTTCAAAAAAATTATGAAAATGAAAAAAAATAAAAAATAGTAGAGATGCTTACAAAAATAATTAACAAAGTTGAAGAAAATTTAAGATTTTGAAAAAAAAAAAAAAACTATGATTTAATAAAAATCTAGATTTTGAAAAAAAAAAATTAAGAACTTTGAATAAAGTTGATAATTTGTAAAAATAATTAGATTTCCAAAAAAAAAAAAGAAGATATTTTGAAAAAGAAAATTGAAAATATTAAAAAATTTGTGAAAAATTTGACAACTTTGAAAAAAAAAAATTTCCAAAAAGAAATTGAGATTTTGTATTTCGATTTTTTTGTTTTTTTAAAAAAATTCGATAGCAAAAGTGAGATTTTAATGATGTGTTGTATATCCATGCCATCCATATGTTTCTCCAACTCATTTTTGGACGAGGTATAAAAAAGTGTAGATTTAAATCTTAAGTGGACCGCATCACCAAAAAGAGTGATAATATAATGCATTGCCATTAAAAATTATAAAGAGCCAGTCATAAGGTTTTAATAGTGTTTATTTGCAATCCAACTTATTGATAATGTAAAGAAGATCTAGATGAAGGGAAATTATAAAGATCAAATTGATCCAAAACTTTTGTAGCCTTCAAAAGGTTTCTAATGGTTATTCATCACTGTTTTGATTGGTATTGGCCCACCTGAGATTATCGAGTTCTTATGATTCGGAATCACATCCTAAAATATGATGGAAAAATATATGAACGGTATCGATGTACACAAAATATATTAATGTAGGCTCTACATAATTAGGATAACACCCATGAAAGAGTTACCTAAATAGTGAAATGGTACTATAAGGTCGATTTCATGGGAACTTCCCGTGGGTCAATTTGTGTAGGCCCCACCATCATGTGTGTAAAACATCAACACCATGCATTTGATGTGTCCCCTTTAGGTTATGTGATATCCCAAAAATTTGTCGCATTTGATAACATCTAAAACTATGTGAAGATATCCCTAAAGGATATAAAAGCACTTGGTGGGGCCCACGTGAGTTTTGGATGTGGCTGAAACTTGGTCTTACCCATCATCCTACATAATGAATGGGTTGGATCTGTGAACCACATCTAGGTGGGCCCAATAAATGATTATGAATGTTTTAATGGGAAGGTAATCCCTCTCAACTATAGTATGTGGTGTGGCCCATCCAAGTCAATGTACTTTATTTTTAAGCCCATGGCCACGATGGAATGGTGCATTTGAAGGTAGATCCAAAGTTCAAGTGGACCCTACAATAGAAAAGAGTGGGATAGTGACACCCACCTTTGAAACCTTCTTAGGGCTGACCATGATCACCACAAGAAAATAGACCTTTAGTCATAATTTTTTAGCCTTAGTTGAAAAAATGGAGGCTAAATATGTTTTTTCGCCTCGGTTGCTAAAGAATTGAGGCTAAAAGTTTGTTTTTCGCTTGATTAAAAATTTACCATTTCACCTCGGTGAAAAATTGAGGGAAACAGTGTGAATTGAAAATCTACCATTGAAAAAATATTGAGGGATACAAGTTTTGGATTAAGGTTATATTTGTGTTTTCTCTTTCATCCATTTTTTTATGATCTTATATACATACAGGTTGGATGACAAATAAACATCAATGTGGGCCAGCAAGGTTTCAACGGTGGAAATCATTATTCCCACTGTTTCCCTATGGTATGGTCGACTTCAGCTTTTTAATATGGTTCAATTTAGGTCTCCACCACTTAAATGAGCAGGGAAAACGGATGGACGGCGTGGATAAATAACATACATTCATGATGGGGCAATAAAGTTTACTCAGTACAATAAGAACGGAGTAGATGCGGATTAAATACTGAAAGGTTGAGTAACAAGTTGGCTACTGAAGTAACGTCACCAAGTTCTGTGGGCCCCAGTATGATGTATTTGTTGTATCTACACTGTCCATCCATTTTTAAATATCAGTTCAAGGCATGAGACAAAAAACAAGGTAGACAAAAAGTTAGAGTGGACCCCATCACATAAAATAGTGAGGAAAGTGATTCCCACCGTTAAACCTATCCTAAGGCCCACCATAATGTTTATTTGAAATCCAACCTGTTTAAAAGTTAAAAAAGACTTGAAATAAGAGATATTAGCTTGATCTAAAACTTTTGTGTCCATTAAAAATTTTTAATGGGATTGTCACTGTTAATGACAAAATCTGCTCGACCCTCTCTCCACGTCACCCTCTGCGTATCGTCCCTAAAGCCTGCACCAAGAGAAAAGGTAAAGGTGACCCTGGCTAAGCCGGGGGACCCTCCGATGCCTAAGTCAGGACAAAGGAATCTAGGTCTAAGTCGAGAGTAGTGGAGAAGAGCTTGATTTCGCATACCTGTAGATATGGCGTGATGTGCTATTTATACATATGGCGTGATGTGCTATTTATACTTGCCTGTGGAATGGTCCGGATCCAATAATCTCGGCACGATCAGGGGGATTCCTGGATCGTGGATGTAAGACCCGTATCCTAATTCGCACTGTTCCGTTGATTCCCGCGACCCTTCTTGTCAAATTTCGGTAATCCGCGACTTATGGTTGACGTTGCGCACGACCGTAAGTCGTATCCTATTCATTTGAGCCGGCTTAATCCGAGACTTGTATCATTGCGACCGCACCATCGCCGCTGTTCTAACGCCGCAACTCACGCACCAATCCGATACCCAGGCGATGAGATACGGACCCACGTTCAGTTCGAGTAAAAACACCGCGCGTTGCAAATCCCAAGGAATCTCTACAAAGTGTCCCATCAATCACATCAATCAATCACCTCTCATGTCAAGTACAAGCACCCATACTTCCTTTCTCCACAAGTCAAGTCACTCCATACCCAAGTACAACTAACCCATGTCATGCCCATACCTTTCTCTTACACAAGCAACCCAAAGTCCACTCTCACATCACTTCATCCATCACCAAACCCATCATACATCACTCCATCACCCTTTTTCCCATCACTCCTCTCTCTCTCTCATTCATTTTCAAAAAAAAAATCTCTCCAAGCAAAAATTTCACACGTCCAAGCATTCCCAAGCTTTTCCAAAAGCCAAGTGTGGCCCACCCTCTCATCTCTCATCCACACCATCAAAGGTCCATCATCCACCGTCCAAGGCGAAAGCAAGGAGCATTGGAGGCCAAGGGAGCAAGGAGGAGGCTTAGAGGTGGGTGATCCACCGTTAAATTTCTTCTTAGGGACCACTTGTTTGTGGGACCCATTTTTTTTTGTGTGTAATTTGTATCATGTGGGGCCCATAGTAGCGAGGCCCCACCATCACCGTCTCTTATTCTCTCTTTCTCTCTCTGTAACACCCTGAAAATCGGGGGTCGTGTATAAACTCAACTCCCGAGTTCCAGACCGTCACTTATGCAACAAAAATGGTTATGATTCAATGTTGTCTGATTTAAAGCATTCACATGAGTAAAAGTATACCAAATCTGCAATTCATACTTCAGATCCAGTGATAAAAGCAAGCGGAAGACTAAACAAGATATATATCACTGTATGGAAAAACAAAGTAATCTCAACTGTCTCCAAAGTATGACTACATCTCTGAGTCTCATATACATGTACATAACAAAAGAATAATGTTCAGAAAGAAAAGTCCCACTGATGTCCCCTCGATCCAGGTCACCTACGGGAAGCCGTCATGATACTGCATATACGAGAACTCATCCTGGTCCTCGTCATCATCTAGCTCCACCTCCTGGATCTCATCGTCACCTGCAACTACAACAGGGTCTGGTGGGTGTTGCAAACACCATCCCGTAACGTGGGAATGAGTGATCAACTCAGTGGAATCATAGAGCAAAGATTAGCATGTTCACAATTCAATCACGCGATAATAGTAAAGCAGTAAATCAGACAAGTCCTAAAACTGTTGTTAATGCAAGATGATATGACGTGATGTATGCCCTCACCGACGATCACCCTCATACGGCAACATCTTACGACCGCGGCATGCCACACTCCCTAGAGTGCTCCACATCTTCCAGGCACATGCAATGCTATGGTGATATGATTACCAAGTTGTTATTAGTCCATTCAAACAGCAGGATTGGGAAACTAAGGTACCTCCCTTGTATCAATCCCAACACGGATCCTGTCTAGGGTCGTCACTCCTAGTAATCTCATACGATGTACATTTCGTAGGTCACTGCAAGGGCTGCCAGGGCTGTTGCTCGCACTCGTTGCACCGCTCCCCCATCACCTTATCAATACAGGCCTACTGTACTCTACTGCACGGAAGGGTCGTCGCCTCCCGTGAACTCAGAATACGCTCGCGGTCACTACAAAGGGCTCGTCGCCTGATCAGTGTAGGCCGACAGCTAGAATATAGTGTCCCATACCACCATAATCTGCTCACGAGTCAAGGTGCTCATTGGTCACTACGGGGAGGTTTGTGGCCCCAGCGTAGGCCGACAGCTCGACCACGGTGTCCCATACCACCATGCCCGGCTCATGAGTCTTCGTGGATCAAGGTACCACGGTTAATAGGGTTTACAATGGTAAGTTCAGTACCCTAGGTTCAAGCAGTTATGATACATACAAGGTGAACAAACATCGGCCAGTCGGGTTACTTGACGGGCTCGACTAGCGCGATCGCATCTCGAATTGAACGACATGAAGTGCGTAAAACACTTCGCGTGGCCTAACCACTGCCGCCAACTCTCAACACGAATCACATTCATCGACGCGTCGTTCGTGGCTATGACCAGTCAGCCACGAATTCGCTCGGTTACCGACTGCCTGGACTAAGTCAAGTCCCACACATCTATGGAATTACTATACAAGGTATTAGAATTGAAATACATCATGTGAGCATGTTAACACATGTTATAACTTTCAACTTAAGCAAATCTTCAAGGCATACTTCCCATGCATATTCAACTTAAGCAAATCCTCAAGCACATACATTCAATGCATGTAATGAAATCATGCATTTTATCAACATGTAGAAAATCATCTAGGTCAGCATAATAGTGGAAAAATCAATCACAAACTATCATATAACATCATTTAATCCAATACATACTAATACAAGCATTTATACAAACACATGCACTACACACTTAGGTCTACATATAGCATGTCGACCCAAAGTGTGCAATTAGGCGAATCTCTTCGCCAAACTAATTATGCACGCATTCCTAACTTCCTAATGCGACAACAAACCATGTCAATCACATCAGCAAAATATGAATGCAAACAGTACTTCCTACAAATGACTAAAATGCCCTAAATCTCATATTCTTCGTTAGCTTACGAAACGGGAAACGGAGAGCATTTTGTACATGTCAAACGGCGATGCCGTCAAGAATCTACTATTACACGACATTGAAAGCATTGGGAACCGTCAATCCAAGCGTCTAAAATCCTCACCTAGTGTCTTGTAGACTCGGGAATTGAAGCGGAGTGTATATGCTTCGTCTACGGCGAGTAAGGAGCCTAATACATAAGATCCATAAGCTACATCGCCATGGAAACAAGAAAAATTCAAATCACCAACTATTTAGGGTTTTTACTTACCTAGGATTGCGGTGGAATCGCCGGGAAAGCGGTAGAGAAGTGTCGCTTAAGCATGTGCAACACGTAGCACAAGTGGCGGGAAGAACTCTCCCACTCTCTCACAATCTCTCACTCTTTTTCTCTCTCCCAAGCTAGGGCTTCTCTCAAATTCGGATGGGAGAGAGGAGTGAGGGTTTCAACCCCTTTTATAGCCTAAAACATTCCCAAAATAGGCTTGGGAACAATGTTTACTTGGTGCCTAACCAAATCGGGGCCGTTTCGGTCCAAAAGGGCATTTCTGGAGGTCCCCAGGCCAAGTGCGGTCGGACTTAAGCTCATGCATACTAGATCTAGCATACATCCAGTTTTCAGACCGGTTGGGGTCCCAGATCGCACGTGGCGGCCCAGTTTCAGTTTAACGGTCACCGCACCAAGATCAGGCCTATAAGTCCCGTGATATATAATAGATATTTTTCCTGATCCAAGGGTGTAATTTGGCTGTATTCTGACGGTCAGAATGCTTAATACTGATGCGTCAAATTTGTGTGCCAGATTTGAATTTGAAATTCCAACTATGTCCCTATTCACACTCTCTTCGGTCCGGGCTCAATGAAATAGCCTGTGATCATCGGTTTGACTTGATTTTTGGAATGAGTGTCAAGCCCAGCTAGACGGTCCTAACGGTCTAAGATAGGAGGTATCGGACTTTCAACGTGCGGTCTAGATCCAATACAAAGATTCAAAGTGGTCCAGAGAACAAACCGGCTTAGAGTTTGATCCGAGGCTTTAGAGCATTATAGCACCCTTAGTTCCACTCGCTTCGGGCCTTGTAGATCGTATTTAAAGTGATCAGGGACCATTTCCCAGCTATTCTAACGTTGCACTAGCTAACCTAGTCAAATTTTCCAAGGGAATGAATTCTACGCAAATTCGGGTCGAGTTGGTACTCGAGCCCAAGTATGGATTTTTCACGGGCGTTACAATCTACCCCCCTTAACAAATAATTTCGTCCTCGAAATTTTGTACCTTTTCGTACTCCTCGAGAAGCTGTGGGTAGTTCTTTCTGATCTCGGCTTCTGTCTCCCAAGTAGCCTCCTCCTCAGTATGATGCGTCCATAATACCTTCACAAGGGGAATCACCTTGCTACGCAGTACCTGCTCCTTCCGGTCTAAGATGCGTGTCGGTCGCAGGATATAAGTAACATCCTCTCCTAACTGCACCTGCTCCCATCTGATGATATGAGAAGGATCAGCAACGTACTTCTTCAGCATAGAAACATGAAATACGTTGTGGACGCTCGCGAGGGGCGTGGGTAAAGCCAATCGGTAAGCCACTGCTCCCACACGATCGAGGATCTGAAATGGACCAATGTATCGCGGTGCCAGCTTCCCCTTCTTTCCGAACCGAAGGACTCCCTTCATAGGGGAAACTCGCAAAAACACATGATCCCCGACTGTGAACTCTAGTGGTCTCCGTCTCGTATCGGCGTAGCTCTTCTGTCTGCTCTGCGCTGTAAGAAGCCGACGTCGAATAATATCAATCTTCTCTGACGTCGCCTGCACCAACTCTGGGCCAATCAAGCTGCGCTCACCGACCTCTAACCAGCAATGCGGTGCGCGACAAGGTCGCCCATACAGCGCCTCATAAGGTGCCATGCCGATACTCGCCTGGAAGCTATTGTTGTATGCAAACTCCGCATATGCAAGACAGTCATCCCAACTGTCCTTGAAGTCCAATGCGCAAGCTCGCAACATGTCCTCCAGGATCTGGTTCACTCGCTCTGTCTGTCCGTCCGTCTGTGGGTGGAAGGCAGTACTGAACTTCAACTTCACACCCATAGCCTCCTGAATGCGAGTCCAGAAAATAGAAGTGAACCGCGTGTCTCTGTCCGACACGATCTCCAACGGAACTCCATGCAGACGCACAATCTCTCGGATATACAATCTAGCCAGCTCGTCTGCAGAGTTCGTAACTCTGATCGGTAGGAAGTGCGCCGACTTCGTCAATCGGTCGACGATCACCCAAATGGAATCATGCCCCTTCCTCGTCCTCGGCAACCCAGAAATGAAGTCCATGGAAATGAAATCCCATTTCCATTCTGCAATCGGCATAGGCTGCAAAAGTCCAGGTGGTCGGCGATGCTCTGCCTTCACCTGCTGACAAGTGAGACAACGGGACACGAACTCAGCAATGTGGGTCTTCATACCTTCCCACCAGTACGTCCTCTTCACGTCACGATACATCTTCGTGCTGCCAGGATGCATCGCGAGTCTAGTAGAATGCGCAGCCTCGAGAATCTCTCGTCTCAAGTCAGGGACATCAGGAACGCATAGGCGGCCACGGTAACGTAAACCCCCATCCATGCCAACTCGCCAGTCGGCGTCATCATCATCACTGGCCTGCTCTCGAAGCTCAGTAAGATGCGCGTCGTCCCTCTGCGCCTCGATGACACGGTCATCGATCGGGGATCGCACCTGAACATGTGCGATGAACTCAAATGGCTCCTCTACGGTGAGTTTCTGCTCAAAGTCTCGCAAAAACTCAACCATATCCCACTCGGCAACCATCAGCGGAGCCGCAAACTCTATCGCCTTCTTGCGGCTCAACGCATCAGCCACAAGGTTCGCCTTCCCAGGATGGTAAGAGACTTCAAACTTGAAGTCCTTCAGCGTCTCCATCCATCGCCGCTGCCTCATATTCAAGTCCCGCTGTGTGAATATGTACTTGAGGCTCTTGTGGTCGCAAAAGAGCTCGAACTCCTCTCCATAGAGGTAATGTCTCCAGAGTCTCAGTGCGAATATCACGGCTGCCAACTCCAGGTCGTGTGTAGGGTAATTCTCCTCGTGCTTCCTTAATTGTCTCGAGGCATACGAAATTACCCTGTCCCTCTGCATAAGGACACAACCTAAACCAACGCTAGACGCGTCAGTGTATATAGTGTATTTAACCCCTTGCTCTGGCAATACTAGCACAGGGGCGGACGTAAGTCTGTCCTTCAGCTCCTGAAAAGCTGACTCCGCCTTATCATTCCAGGCGAACTTCACGTCCTTCCGTGTCAACTGAGATAAGGGTCTCGCGATCTTCGAGAAATCCTGAATGAAGCGCCGATAGTAGCCAGCGAGACCCAAGAAACTCCTCACCTCAGTGACAGAACCAGGCTGCTCCCAGTCCTGCACCGCAGCTACCTTAGACAGGTCAACTGCCATGCCATCCTTGGACACCACGTGTCCTAGAAACTTCACCTCCTGCTTCCAGAAGTCGCACTTCTTATACTGTGCGAACAACTGATGCTGTCTGAGGGTATCAAGGACCAAACGCAAGTGCTCCTCATGCTCCTCTCGACTCCTAGAGTATACCAAAATGTCGTCGATGAAGACAACGACGAATCGATAGAGGAAAGGCCGTAGTACCCGGTTCATCAGATCCATGAACACGGCCGGTGCGTTCGTGAGACCGAACGACATCACAAGGAACTCGTAATGACCAAAACTGGTCCTGAACGCTGTCTTCTGCACGTCCTCATCTCTGACGCGCAGCTGATGATATCCTGACTGAAGGTCAATCTTCGAGAAGTACTGCGCTCCTCTCAACTGATCAAACAAGTCATCGATCCTGGGCAAAGGGTACTTGTTCTTCACTGTGAGTTGGTTCAGCCTGCGATAATCAATACACAATCGTAGCGAACCATCCTTCTTCTTCACGAACAAGACCGGTGCTCCCCAAGGAGATACGCTAGGCCGTATAAGGCCAAGCTCTAGTAGACCATCAATCTGCGTCCTCAACTCCTCCATCTCACATGGTGCCATGCGATACGTCGGCAGTGAGACGGGTGTAGAACCAGGAATCAGATCGATAGTGAAATCGATCTCACGTCGGGGCGGCAAACCAGGGATCTTCCTGAACAGATCCCCGAACTCAGAAACAACCGGCGTCTGCTCAAGTACCTGGGCACCAGCGTCGTGCAACAGGGTGGCGTAGCTAAGAATGCGGAAAGGAAGATTTACCCGCACTGAAAATGTGAAAGGCGTGCCCTCAGGCTCGTACACCGTCACCACACGAGCCTCGCAGTCAATCTCGGCTCTCGCTGCAGTCAACCAGTCCATGCCAAGAATGACGTCGAGATATACGAGCGAGGGATCGACGACCAAATCAAGAGTCATCGTCCTGCCTCCCAGATCAAGTAAACAACCCTCACACATCTGGGTGACATCCGAATAATCTCCATGAGCTGCAAGGACTCGCACGCTATCCATAGTGATAGTCTGCAACCCAAGACGTCTGACTACGGCACGCGATATCAAGGAAATCGTGGAACCAGTGTCCACCATGACAAGAACGGGAGTACCTCCGATATGGCCCGTGACCTCGAAGGCTGAATGCTGGAAAGTCGGCGTCGTAGCTGCCTCAGCGGTCAGTGCATGAACTCGAGCCTGCTGTGGCCGGTTCGGCCGCTGTGTCAAGGGCCGTGGGGGCTGTCGAATCTGCGATACTGTGGGTCTGAAAGAGGACTGCGCAGGAGCTGACCGTATAGGCGGTGCTGATATCGCCTGTGGACGTACACGATCAATCTTCTGCGGCGGCGAGAACCCACTGTCCCGCATCCTCGCAAAGCAACTCGGCGCTAGGTGGCCCGTCCTCCCACAGTATGTGCATGATAGATCAGGGCGCCGAAACGGTCCTACTGGCGCCGTGGTCCTGGTAGGAGGATCAATGCGAGGCCTCTTGCCCGCGAAGGGCCTATCTGGCAACTCCGGTCGCGGCCTAGAAGTAGTCGGGCCTCGTGATCGCGCAAGTCGATCCACGTCCTGCTCTGCCCGCATGGACATGTGAACCAACTCCGCATAGGAGGAGAAACTGATGCAGCACATCTTCGACCGAATATCCGGTCGCAAGCCCTCCAAAAAGCGCCGTATGCGCATCTGCTCATCAGCTAAAATCGTCGGGACGTACCTGCCCAACTCTGTGAACCGATGCTCATACTCGGTGACCGTCATCGCTGCCTGCCTGAGACGGAGAAACTCATTCTCCCTCTCGTGTCTGTAGGTCTGAGGATAATACTTCTCATGGAAGCGAAACTCGAATGCTGCCCATGTCCATACGAAGTCTGCGGTAACAGTCCGCAATACACTATCCCACCACATACTGGCCTCTCTCTCAAACTGGAAGGTAGCCAGCTCTACCTGCTCTGCCTCAGTACAGTGCAACATGCGCAGAATCTTCGACACTCGGTCGAGCCAAAACTCAGCCTCCTCGGGTCTGTGAGAACCCGTGAAAGTAGGAGGCCGCAAGCGCTGAAATCGCTCCAGAAGGCCCCGTGTGTCGGCAGGGTTCCCCGCAGGGAAAGCAGGCTGCGCAGGAAGTGCTATGCCCTCATCCTGGGCGTAAGCATAGGCATCCTCAGCTGGATGCGCAGGTGGTGCAGGCGGAGTAGATGCAGTCGCACCCCCACCCTGGGCTAAAGTCCCGACTATAGTAGTCAATAGCTGCTGCTGCTGTAGCATCATAGCCATCATCTGCTCGAATCTATCAGGTGGTGGAGCAGGCTGTGGCGGATGAGGTGCGGAAGTAGATGCGCGCTGTGGCTCTCTAACTGATGGTGTAAATGGCGGTGGTCCATCTGTAGGACCAGTAGCAGGCTGAGACGATCGAACAGTCTCAGGAATCGGGCCCACAGCAGGGTCCGGACGAGTACCAGACTGAGAAGGAGCCTGATCCATCTGCTCTAACAATGAAAGCCGAACCGCGCTCCTCGTAGTCTTAGGTGGCATTCCCTATATTCAAAATAGGGCGCAACCTTGTCAGTCTCAATTGCACAAATACACCACAATCATTCACTAAAGAGTCAAGGCATTCCATGCACTTCAATTAATCAAAATTGTCACAATACAAGGGATATATCCTTACAAGCCTCATGACTAGAATGACATGGAAATTAAGACAGTTAAGCAACAGCGACAAAAGCAAGGCACTAGCCCTAATAGGCTTTACACACATGAAACAGAAAATAGCTAACTACTCATAACAACATCAAAGATCGCGTTGCTAGTCGGAGTCTGGCGACGGAGGAGGAGCACCCTTATCCTGTAAGCAACACAGGATTGCCTTCAAGGTGCGAGTCACCTTGCCAAATTTCTTCTTCGTAACGGCCTTGGCATCAGCGACCTCTGCTCGAAGTTCTTGGACTTCCCTTCGCAAAGCGGTCTGACTCTCCTCCATCCGAGCAATGCGATCGTCAATAGTAGTCTGCGCAGAAGGAGGAGGACTCTCATCAGTATCCTGAGCCTCCTCTTCTGCTTCTTCCTGAGTCTCTTCCTGAACTTCTGCACTAGGTTCTCCTTCGCTTTGATCTTCCTCTTCATCAAAGTCGTCCCCACTATCCCTTTCAAGTTGATTTTCACGATATTGCGACCCAATCTTCATCTTAACCATCGTCGACTCATCGATGGTGTGAATCGATACCGGCAACTCGGGTCCAAGTCTATAGGCAAACTCAAGCGCAATTCTGCAAATGAGTCGGCCAAAGGGAAGGGATTCGGATGTTCTTCTCGACCTGGCTATGAGAACTATCTGCCGTAAGATGAAAGTGGCCATACATACGTTCTCTCCCTGGGCCACCAGAAATAAGAAATCGACCATAAGACGTGTACATTCAATGCGGTTCGTCGACCTAGGATAAACATTGAACGTGCAGATGTGATGCAGCAGACGCAAATCCTCAGACATGTACGTCGCCTTGAGGCTGTTATTAGGCTGCCATGGAACCAACTTACCGCACAGAAACCTGGTGCGGCGATCTCGTTCACGTCTAGTCCTCAAATTCTTCTCACTTGGATGTACATCACCTAGAGGCACGTTGAGAAGTCGCGCAACCAACTGGACGTCGATCGTAGCCATCCGATCTCTACCAAAAGGGATTTTGAACTGCAAGGGCTCCAAGGTAGGACTCTGGATGCTAGCATAGAAGGCACGAACAGTGCTCACATTAGCACGAGCGCGAGCTTCAAAGATCGGTCCCCAGTGCGCAGCTTCAACGCGTTCGAACAACAGATATTCGCCGAACAATCGCCCATCTACGTCCGCCTCAAATAACACTCTACAATCAGTGTATTCACCATGAGGCATCTCTGATAGGATGGTTCGTCCAAGGTGTGCATGGGGATCCAAATCCCGCTTCGTACGGCACTCTAGGACTGCAGCTGGACCTGCGGCGGCGCTTGAACTTGCGGCACCACCCCGCGGTCTTCTCAATCGAGCAGGGCGGCTCGGCCCAGCCTCGTCTGTTGCAGTTTTCCTCTTACCCATCAAAGACAGGATGGATGAGAGTGACAAAAGACCCAAAATAGCTTCCACGAAAGCCATGGAAAACGCCGAAAATGCGAAGAAATGGCTGCCCAATCTGACAAAAGGAAATCTAGGCGTCGTAGAGGGATGCTTCAAGCTTCCCAAGGCTGTAGTTTCAGGGAAAAATAAGAACAAAAAGATGGAATGGAGCTGCTCACGATTTCAGCACTATTTGGGGGATTTTGGAGCTCCAAATGGGAAAATCTTCAAGGAAAGGGGCTGCCAACACCCAATAATCAATGGGTGGTGGTCGGTTTTGGCCAAGGAAGGGATTAGGAGGGGTTTGGGTCGCCGGGATTTGGAATGGAGCGCTGAAAATCGAAGATAGGGCATGCAAGGGGGCTGTTTGTGAAGGAGAGGGGTGTTTTAGGGGTTTTCGTGGGATGGGAGGTACCTAGGGGTGTTGTGGGAGACATATAAGTGGGTGCGCCCAAAGGGCAGCACCGTCCGAGGTGGCCGGCCGGCGATGCATCGCCCGGCCGGCGATGGCATCGCCGGCCAACCTCCAGGTTGGCCAGCGGGACCCCATGGGTCTGGTCCCCCATGGTCCCAGGGTCCCAAAAAGTCTAGTCCCACCCCTTAGTTCATAGTATTTTGGTCCCTATGGGCCCAAACATGTTTTTGGGGCTTTCCGGGTCCACATCGCAATCCCGAATACCAAACCATATGATGCAGCATATGAATTTGGGGTAGAAGGATCCAGTACATCTTTCTAGCTCCTTAGTTGCTAAAGAAAGTGAAGTTAGAATGGCCTTATGGCCATTTTTCATGAAATTTTACTATTCACTGTAAAATTTGGTGAATGTACTAATTTGTGTTATTTTCACATTAGGTTTGATGCCTAACATGAAATGGATAAGAAAGAACTGAAGGTTGAAGTGTTTAGAGAAGGAATTTTGAGAATTTTTGGCAAAACGGGGTTTTTAAGCCCTGGCGATTGATTACTGGAGTCGTGGTCATTCCACGGCCCAAAGATTCACTTTTGCGGTTTAAAACCGCTCATAGGACGTCTCCACCCGACTTCCTACAGCTTAGAAGTGATTCGGGTCGCTTTACGCGACCCGAGATGCGTTACAGACTCGATCTTGCGATCGATCCTTATAGATTTCGCCAATCGGCGAATCTGTGATCCTAGAAGTGTTTCTAGACCCTTCTCGCACCCACCTAAGTCAAAAGAAGCGACAGCGTACGTCGCAAGACCATAACCCAGGCCCAGTATACTCTCATTCATGCTCTGATACCAACTTGTAACACCCTGAAAATCGGGGGTCGTGTATAAACTCAACTCCCGAGTTCCAGACCGTCACTTATGCAACAAAAATGGTTATGATTCAATGTTGTCTGATTTAAAGCATTCACATGAGTAAAAGTATACCAAATCTGCAATTCATACTTCAGATCCAGTGATAAAAGCAAGCGGAAGACTAAACAAGATATATATCACTGTATGGAAAAACAAAGTAATCTCAACTGTCTCCAAAGTATGACTACATCTCTGAGTCTCATATACATGTACATAACAAAAGAATAATGTTCAGAAAGAAAAGTCCCACTGATGTCCCCTCGATCCAGGTCACCTACGGGAAGCCGTCATGATACTGCATATACGAGAACTCATCCTGGTCCTCGTCATCATCTAGCTCCACCTCCTGGATCTCATCGTCACCTGCAACTACAACAGGGTCTGGTGGGTGTTGCAAACACCATCCCGTAACGTGGGAATGAGTGATCAACTCAGTGGAATCATAGAGCAAAGATTAGCATGTTCACAATTCAATCACGCGATAATAGTAAAGCAGTAAATCAGACAAGTCCTAAAACTGTTGTTAATGCAAGATGATATGACGTGATGTATGCCCTCACCGACGATCACCCTCATACGGCAACATCTTACGACCGCGGCATGCCACACTCCCTAGAGTGCTCCACATCTTCCAGGCACATGCAATGCTATGGTGATATGATTACCAAGTTGTTATTAGTCCATTCAAACAGCAGGATTGGGAAACTAAGGTACCTCCCTTGTATCAATCCCAACACGGATCCTGTCTAGGGTCGTCACTCCTAGTAATCTCATACGATGTACATTTCGTAGGTCACTGCAAGGGCTGCCAGGGCTGTTGCTCGCACTCGTTGCACCGCTCCCCCATCACCTTATCAATACAGGCCTACTGTACTCTACTGCACGGAAGGGTCGTCGCCTCCTGTGAACTCAGAATACGCTCGCGGTCACTACAAAGGGCTCGTCGCCTGATCAGTGTAGGCCGACAGCTAGAATATAGTGTCCCATACCACCATAATCTGCTCACGAGTCAAGGTGCTCATTGGTCACTACGGGGAGGTTTGTGGCCCCAGCGTAGGCCGACAGCTCGACCACGGTGTCCCATACCACCATGCCCGGCTCATGAGTCTTCGTGGATCAAGGTACCACGGTTAATAGGGTTTACAATGGTAAGTTCAGTACCCTAGGTTCAAGCAGTTATGATACATACAAGGTGAACAAACATCGGCCAGTCGGGTTACTTGACGGGCTCGACTAGCGCGATCGCATCTCGAATTGAACGACATGAAGTGCGTAAAACACTTCGCGTGGCCTAACCACTGCCGCCAACTCTCAACACGAATCACATTCATCGACGCGTCGTTCGTGGCTATGACCAGTCAGCCACGAATTCGCTCGGTTACCGACTGCCTGGACTAAGTCAAGTCCCACACATCTATGGAATTACTATACAAGGTATTAGAATTGAAATACATCATGTGAGCATGTTAACACATGTTATAACTTTCAACTTAAGCAAATCTTCAAGGCATACTTCCCATGCATATTCAACTTAAGCAAATCCTCAAGCACATACATTCAATGCATGTAATGAAATCATGCATTTTATCAACATGTAGAAAATCATCTAGGTCAGCATAATAGTGGAAAAATCAATCACAAACTATCATATAACATCATTTAATCCAATACATACTAATACAAGCATTTATACAAACACATGCACTACACACTTAGGTCTACATATAGCATGTCGACCCAAAGTGTGCAATTAGGCGAATCTCTTCGCCAAACTAATTATGCACGCATTCCTAACTTCCTAATGCGACAACAAACCATGTCAATCACATCAGCAAAATATGAATGCAAACAGTACTTCCTACAAATGACTAAAATGCCCTAAATCTCATATTCTTCGTTAGCTTACGAAACGGGAAACGGAGAGCATTTTGTACATGTCAAACGGCGATGCCGTCAAGAATCTACTATTACACGACATTGAAAGCATTGGGAACCGTCAATCCAAGCGTCTAAAATCCTCACCTAGTGTCTTGTAGACTCGGGAATTGAAGCGGAGTGTATATGCTTCGTCTACGGCGAGTAAGGAGCCTAATACATAAGATCCATAAGCTACATCGCCATGGAAACAAGAAAAATTCAAATCACCAACTATTTAGGGTTTTTACTTACCTAGGATTGCGGTGGAATCGCCGGGAAAGCGGTAGAGAAGTGTCGCTTAAGCATGTGCAACACGTAGCACAAGTGGCGGGAAGAACTCTCCCACTCTCTCACAATCTCTCACTCTTTTTCTCTCTCCCAAGCTAGGGCTTCTCTCAAATTCGGATGGGAGAGAGGAGTGAGGGTTTCAACCCCTTTTATAGCCTAAAACATTCCCAAAATAGGCTTGGGAACAATGTTTACTTGGTGCCTAACCAAATCGGGGCCGTTTCGGTCCAAAAGGGCATTTCTGGAGGTCCCCAGGCCAAGTGCGGTCGGACTTAAGCTCATGCATACTAGATCTAGCATACATCCAGTTTTCAGACCGGTTGGGGTCCCAGATCGCACGTGGCGGCCCAGTTTCAGTTTAACGGTCACCGCACCAAGATCAGGCCTATAAGTCCCGTGATATATAATAGATATTTTTCCTGATCCAAGGGTGTAATTTGGCTGTATTCTGACGGTCAGAATGCTTAATACTGATGCGTCAAATTTGTGTGCCAGATTTGAATTTGAAATTCCAACTATGTCCCTATTCACACTCTCTTCGGTCCGGGCTCAATGAAATAGCCTGTGATCATCGGTTTGACTTGATTTTTGGAATGAGTGTCAAGCCCAGCTAGACGGTCCTAACGGTCTAAGATAGGAGGTATCGGACTTTCAACGTGCGGTCTAGATCCAATACAAAGATTCAAAGTGGTCCAGAGAACAAACCGGCTTAGAGTTTGATCCGAGGCTTTAGAGCATTATAGCACCCTTAGTTCCACTCGCTTCGGGCCTTGTAGATCGTATTTAAAGTGATCAGGGACCATTTCCCAGCTATTCTAACGTTGCACTAGCTAACCTAGTCAAATTTTCCAAGGGAATGAATTCTACGCAAATTCGGGTCGAGTTGGTACTCGAGCCCAAGTATGGATTTTTCACGGGCGTTACACTCTCCTTATCCTTCTCCTAAAATGAAGTGGGCCCCACCGATTCATGATAAATCTACTCCATCCATCAAATGGTGTGGCCCACTACATATTAGATAAATGATATTTATTATATATATATATATATATGTACATGCAAGGTGGGCCACGATCATGTGGGACCCACCTTGGTGAACGTGGACCATGTCCCTGTGGGACCCACCGTGTTGTATCTGTTTAAAGCACGCCGTCCAGCGTCTCTGGACACTGGACTGGCAGCGTTAACACATTGCACTTAAAAAAAAAGAAAGGGAAAAAGTATACTTTTACAGTGGGCCACTGATGCAGGCCCCACCTTGAGGTATTTGCTTGATCCAAGCCGTCCACCACCTTTCTCAGACTATTTTAGGCGTTGAGCCAAAGTTTGGGACCAATATGATTCTCAGGTGGGCCATACCATCTAAAATCACGTGGAGACATGCCTGAAACATACAAAATCATTTGGTGGGGCCTATCTAAAATTTGGACGTGGTTGAAACTTGGTTTGGACCCTTAATTTTGTGAGACACATGCAATGGACGGGGTAGATCTGTTTAATGTGGGTCCCACCTAGGATAAAAAAATAATTTTCTTTTTTGATATGACTTTGTGCCATGACGTCCAGAGACGTCCACGTTAAAAAGCGTGGCCGCATTGGCCCACTTGTAGACTCCACCATGATGTATGTTTTACATCTATACCGTTCATTTAATAGGTCCCCTTGAATGGTGCGTTGGCTCCAAAAATCATCCACAAACTGAACTCAGGTGGGCCATACCATCCAAATCATGTGAAGACATGCCTAAATCATATAAAACACTTGGTGGGGCCTACCTGAATTTTTAATGTGGCTGAAACTTGGTGTGAACCCTCAAACAGGTGGGACATACGTAATGGACGGGTTGGATTGCAAATAAACACTTTGGTGGGCCCTACATGGGATCCACTGTGGTATGTGTGGCTTACCACACCGTCAAAACAGTGGGTGGTGACACCCACTGTGATGCAAGTGTTTCACTCACGCCGTCCGTCCACGGCAGTGGACGGTGGCCCCCACTCAGATGTATGTGTTATGTCCACGCCGTCCATCACGTGGGCCCCTGGCCACGTGATGTTATGAACGGGTTTGGATGGCAATAAACATTACAGTGGGCCCTAGGCCATGTGATTCAATGAGCAGTTTGGATGCAAATAAATAGTACAGTGGGCCCAGGTTGGGTAAAAATATATATATATATACATTACGGTGGGCCCTGGGTCTATATGACCTCATCAGCAGGTTTGAATGGAAAATAAACATTTTGGTGGGCCCCTTGCTACATGGCCTTATCAACAGGTGGGATGTAAAATAAACATTTTTGGTGGGCCCCTTGCCACACGGCCCTAACAACAGGTTGGGTGGCAAATAAGCATTTCAGTGGGCCCAGGATTGGATGGAAAATAAATGTTATAGTGGGCCCACATGGGAGTCTACCATGATGCATGAGTTTCATCCAAACCGCCCATTTATTTGTTGTTGTAAAATTATTTCATGGCTTATGCCAAAATGAACCAGATCTATGGTTCAAATGGGCCACCATGGTATGTGTATAGGGCCATGTTGACCCATTTATGGCCATTCATTTAGGCCCACCTTGGTGCACATCTAAGACCATGGGATTAATCCCATTTGGCATGTGTAATGTCCATGGGATTAAGCCCATTTGGCATATTTCGGCCCATTTGATATATACAATGCCTATGAGATCCGGCCCACTTATTCTATATAAGGCCCACGGGATCTAAGCCCATTTGGTACATATAAAGCCCATGGGATCAGGCCCATTTGATGTGCAAGGGGCGCAAATGGAATGGCCCATTTGACATATTTAAAACTCATGTGTGTAGTCCCACTTTGATGTATTTCATGGCCCATGAGTCATGGACCATTGCAATGTACATAAGGCTCCTTGGCGAGGCCCATTAACGTAGCCATTTGAAGAATGTAAGGCCCACGCAATTCGGCTCATTTGATATATCCAAGGCCTAGGGATCGAGGCCCAATGGATGTCCTTAGGGTCCATTGCAATGTATGTCTATCATGGTTCGTGAAATGATATTTACGGCAAGCCATGCCTAGAAAACAATGTTGGTTTGACGTCCACATTGTACGTACAATGTTGGTTAAATGTCCGCATTGTAGCTCTCTTTAGGGCCCATTGATAGGTCCATACCCGTTGTTATTCATTGCCTTATAACATACTTAGTATAACCTCATGACTCATGCCCATACGCATCATATGTATGCTTGATATGAGTAATGACTGGTCATAACATACGCCATTGGGCAGACCATTTACGGGACTCGTTATGTGACTGAGTGCCGTACATGATTGCTCAGTACGCGCTGGACTTCTGCATGATTTGACGTGTGATTCATGTATCTCGCATACGTGTGACTTGATCACTACACGCCCTAGCGACATCAGGGCCGTGGCTCCACAGGTACATCGTGGATGACCGTATTGGATACCGAAAATACTTATTCTAGCACTGTGGGCACTTAGGATGTCCTTGGGTGAAAGTCCCAGAACCTTTTTGGTACCAGGAGATGCTCCAGCGTCTAGACCGAGTGGATACATGAGCGCCCGAGTGCCGAATACCAGTAGGCCGCGTCTCCCACTGTGTCGTGGTCGGTTGGAAGGGGGTGTGGCCTTATCCGCCTGAGTGAGGGGGCTATAAGCTAGGCTGAGTTTGACTAGCTCGCAAATGAGTCCGCTATCGACGAGCCGGGTAGGTATTGGCATACTACTGGTCAGGCGGATAGTGAGGTCTTATCCGCTTGCTTGACTGTGCAGTTAGGGAGGTGGCAGTCTCTGCGAAGTGTATTAGACCCCGGTGATATCCAGAGAGGAACTGTACTGATATACGTATTTGAGGAGTACCGACTTGCTTGGATTGCATTTCGCATATGACATTTGGCTATGTAGGCCTTGCATTGCATCGGTGTGGCCGATGACATCCATATCTCGCATCATGCCTTGCATTACATAGCCTTGGTATTTTCACGGACTTACCACATACTTCCGCATTGTCCTGATACTGTACACTTGGCGTTTGCCTTATGCACACACTTACACCACCCTCTAAGCTTTTGTAAGCTTATGCACGATAGTTGCGTGCAGGTAGCGTTGGACGACAGCAGCGCTGAGACATGAGTGCACATCAGGACCTTTTTGAAGCTTTTTGATCACCTTGTATTTCCTTTTCTGCATTGTACTTAAAATTGTTGTTATAGTGGATATATGGTGATGTTGTTTTGTGACTTGGTTATGTCTGTGGTTATGCTCCTTTACAAAAAAAAAAAATTCATTTTGAAAATCCTCCTTGTAGGATCCCAGGATCGGAATCTGGCATTAGATTATCAGAAGCCGAGAATGGGGCACTACGGAGGCTGTCGACACCGGATTCGGCAATCGGGATTCATGTGAATCCGATTTTCGGGTTTGGGGCGTGACAGTGGAGATACTATGTGTAATCCATTGATCGTGTAGCGTATCTGGTTGATAGTGCGTATCTGCGAGCGAAGTTATCGGCCACGTTCGATTATGACAGTTTTCATGTTCAGCGAATGAGATATGCGCATGTGTTCGGCCGTTTGGCTCGGAACGTCTATTCGACTCGGCTCAGCGAATGGGATATACAACCGATTCGACCCACCTGGCCGGCTCCTTCGATTCCCTTATAGTTGGCAGGGCTGACTTCGCCGAGCAAAGTGCGGTTACGGCATAGAAGGTCATCCGGTCGGAGTATGGTCCCATGTCGCACCTCAACCTCGTCGGCTGCTCGGACGGGTCGTGTCTCAAAACAGGTCGAAAGGATCACGCCTTGGCTCAGATTGGTGCTCGGAGCAGTGTCGTATTGTAAGCTTGAATTTTTCATAACAATTACTATCCCCACTCTTTTCTGTGCTGAGTTCATTAAAACTTTAGATTTAACTCATTTTTTTAATATTTGCTTAGAATGATCTCCCCGAATGGTTGGAAGGTGTGAATACAAAGCATACATCGCGGTAGAGCCTACGGAGCTTAGCGGCGTCACTTCAGCAGCGAGTCTAGCTACTCGACCTGTCAGTAGCTAAGCCGCGCCCTTACTGAGTTACTAAGTACGCAGTCCGATTTCCTCTCGACCCTCCTCTCTCTCCACCCTCTCTCTTGCGCCCTAATCCTCTCCATCCTCTCTCTCTCTCTCTCACCCTCCTCTATTCTCCAAATCCAACCCATCAATTACCGCCACTGTCCAGAGTTTTCCCCATCTCCGGTAGCAGTGGATCTGGTCTCAGTGCACGGCTGCCCAACCTCCATCAACAGCCACTACCATCATAAGAGGCCGCCCGTCCCTCATCATCAGCAGCCAAACCCATCTTCACCTGCAATCGTCCACCATCATTAGGGTTCTGATTGGTAGGGTTCTGATTTGTAGGGTTTTTTTTTTTTTTTTATATAATTAGGGTTTTGATTATGGATTTTTGTTTTGAGTTTTCTGATGGATCGGCATTTAGGTCAGGCTTTCGATTAGTGTTTTTCTATTTTGGGACTTATTCTTAGGGCTTTTTCAGTGTTTTTATTATTAGAGTCCTCACATCTGATACCTTCGCAGACAAGGTGAAGGAGAAGGACACTGTGTGGTTCGTGCTGTTCTGTGTTCCTTGGTGTAAATATTGTAAGAAGTTGGGCTCATTGTGGGAGGACTTGGGGAGGGCTGTGGAACGGTACCAGATCCGTCATTTAAAAACGCTCTTTCTGAACTAAGACTGAAGGGGGGAGAGATGAATGAGATGAGAGAATAGAGAGAAGGCGAAAAGCAAAAAACAGAGAAAAAGAAAATGGGGAAATCATCTCTCATCTTCCTTACTTTCTTTCTCGTGGGTTTGGCAGCATCAGCTTCACAGGTGGGGTGGAGAGTACAAAAATTAGGGTGTTATTGTCAGAAATGAGAGGATTTTTATACACCAGAAGCAAAGGAAGGTGCACGCTCTCACACTCATATTTCTATTATAAATGCTTTTGTATTGCCAGAGTTACTGTAGCACCTGGGATTCTGGACCGTACCTTTCATTGCTTGGTCCCTGTTTCAAGAACCACACCTATTATGCAATCCTAGCCACCGCTTTTCTTCAGCTTCACACATTGAATATCCACTTATTGTACAACCCTAGTGGTTCTGGTTTTTTCACTACCATTGATTTGCTGGTAACGGATTGCATGGCTAGGATCATCTGGTCTGGCAGTATTTTGGTCAGTTTGCCAGAAAGAGGTTCTAAAAATGTTTTCTAATGGAGTTTTTGGATGCTTGCTTTTGGCGTTTGGCCCTAAGAATCTTGGTAGGAGTGGAAATGGGCTGGATTTGCCCCTAGCCCGGCCCAATCCAAAACCCCTGCCGAATCAGGGCCCAAGACTTTGGATGGGCCCGAATAGGTCCAGCATGTAAGCTGATGAAATTCCTCTTTCTCACTTGAATGTTCTTAATCTATTCATTGATCAAGTTGGGCCACACATACATGAAGATGAGATTGAGATAGGGCAGGTTGATTGCAGTACAAGTAAATCAGTATGTACCAAAGTCGATATTCATTCTTATCCTACATTAAAGGTTTTCTACGATGGAGAAGAATTTGCAAAATACAAAGGTACAAAAGATGTTGAATCACTTGAAGCATTCATCTTGGAAGAAGCGGAGAAAGCAGCAAGAGGGCAGCCGGCTAATGATAAGGATGATTTGTGATAGCTTTTTGACATGTGTTCCCATCTGTTTTCCTGCTGTAGAATAGCATATTCATGAAGAAAACAAAGATCCTGATCTCCTTTTCTGCATTTCCCTTCACAAGTGTGATTGGGATGATCCATTTGAAGGACCATTGATATTAGTCTTTCTTTTTTGCATACTCACTTCAAACATTGTTTCTTGCAATTGGCAATGATGTAGAGAGGTTCTGTTCGTGTGGTAGCAGTACAGGGGCTGGGATGACTCTGAACCTGTAACAGGAAAGGGGAGGTAAAAGGTGAGACTGATTCCTTTTCATCACTTTCTGTGTCTGACGGCTGGACTTGCAGATAAGTTCAATACACGCTGGATTTTCTAATAGTCATGTGAAGATGGTAGGCTGGAATCAGATATGGGGTTGTTATGGCCCATAATGTGTTGCTACGAGGCAGTAACAGGCCAATACAGGCCTGTAAGAGTTTGATATTGGGTCAATACATTTTCTTCCTATAAAATAATGTTGAACGTTACAGGGGCCATAACGGCTGTTACAGTCTGTATTGTAATGACCATAAGGCTGGCTGTTGCGGCCACTGTTACTGTTTGAATACCTTAATATCGATCTTCCCACAACATGTCATAAGTGTTTTATTTATTTTTGCAAGTTTTCTTGTTTCATTGTTCACGTGAGTACTGGAAAGAACAAAGAATATTTTCATATGAAACATGGATTGATTTTATCTAATTAAATAATGGGGAAACTAATTTCTGATACTGGTATCTTGTTTAATTACTGACTCGCTTAAGGGCGGCCTCTTCTCAGGAAGGTTACCACACATTTTGTGGGGGATTCTGGAACTACTTTAGCTTGGGTATGAACTTTCCTTTGCACAATTATTTATAGTACCACTTATCCTTGTGAGAGTTTATAGGACCACAGGTCAAGGGTGGCCCCATTCAAGATGCTTTTGGCATGCTGAGATCTGTTTGTCACTGTCAGTTCTGTAATGGCTCTGTCACTTCTTCTTTTTTTTTCATGGTCTGTGATAGCCTTTAAAGTATGAAGCATCTTTCTTATGTAGCTTCATATGTGTAGAAATTTCATTGTTATGTTTTCTTCATTTTATTTAGCTTGAGAAAGATAATTTTTCTAGTCCTAGAATAAATATATCTTTGAAAGTGTTCTTATAAATGGGTATCAGATGTCATATCAAAATATTCTCATGACATAGCAAACAATTCTGTCTTGTTTCATACAGGAATGGACGCTCAAGTATCTTATGCATTTCACTTGGAGCGGAAGTCGCATCCTGAAAATTTCAAAAATGAGATAGTTAATCAGGTAAATTTTGACTCCTAAATTTTATTTCTTGTTTAGTCGGAATGCATGGTTGTTATTTTGTAATGTTCTCAGTTATTGTGTTTCTTATTCTGATTCATTTACACCATGAATATGTTGAACTGGTAAGAATCAAACTGACATGCAATCACTGAGATCATTTTGGAATTATTCGAGGTTTGAATCAGTGGTCTTGATTGTACTGTTAGCAGGGATAGTGTGCTTTGGCTGAAGTAAGGCGGTTCACTAGTCGACTTCATTGATTTATCAGTCTAAAGAGGCAGTTATGGGTGGAAGATAGATAATTATCATTTTTTTTTTCTTAATGGAAACTATGAAAGAATAATATCATGCGCATTGTTTTTTTTTTTTTTAAAAAATAAAAAAATCTTATCATAGATGGAAGAAGATGGTTGTATTATTTTCTTTGCTCTGTTTGTAAATCTTGGTAGTTATTTGCTTTGCTCTGTTTGTAAATCTTGTAACGTTTATTCCATCAAAAGATTCAAATCTTGTAACGTTTATTCCATCATTCTTAAATGGTATTAACCTTTGATTCTTGGGCATGAAGGAGGAGTAAGCTACTGGAGATCTTATCCATTTGGAATTAAGCTTCTATTGGATTATATCAAAGTTAAATATGAAAATTTGTCCGTTTATATTACTGAGATAGGTAAATAAGATTTACTAATTATGATTTTTTTTTAGTGTTACTTCCATTCATTTTATGTATTTGGATTTGTTACATAGAGTTCGCCATATGATAGTTGATTTATCCATCTTTCCATGTGATGCCTCAAAAAAGAGAAGATAGACATGCAAGGGATTGTTTAGCTCCTTGGAATCTTAAAAGGTGGAGTGAATCTGTTTCCAAGCGAATCTGTTTCTGTGGAAACAGATTTCTTGTGAAGAGATTGCCTATGCTGCTTGGGTACTGGGAAAGCCATCCTTGGGAATTCAAAAATAGTGGTTGAGTACTGGAAAACGGATTATTAGAGAGGGAATCAAATCCCCGGTGATTTGCTCCACTACTTTTTCTTATGAATCTGTAAAATGGATCAAAATGGCTCCCCTCAATAATCCATTTCAACCGTTTTGCGGCACTGAAATGGAAATGAAGGTCCTTACTAATGAATTCTGTTTCCATCAGGGCTACTTTGTTAGGAGCCAAACCCAGTTATAGGAGACATGTCTGCCAAATAGCCAATTTTGACACAGGATTTGAGGTGATTTTGGTTTATCTATGGGAAATTTTTGAAATTTATATAGAGTAGTCCCGATTAGCCTATGACCCAATTCCCAGCTGCCCAAATTTTGTATGACATCCAAACAGGCCAGACCTAAAATTATCTCATTTACTAATTGAGATACCTTGCTTATAATCTAGAAATTCGAGCAAATTCAACACACCGTAGAGAAAAGGAAAATGTGGATCTTCGATCCATTGAATTAGCATATTAGACCACAAAATCCCATTTTATGAGAGCATGAATATTATACTACCCATTTTAAGCTTATGTCGGTCCCACATGATGTATTTTCACCATCAAAGTCCCATTTTATGAGTGCATGAATATTAGAGGACCCGTTTTAAGCTTACATCTATACTTGGTAGATGTGGATCCGACATGATGCATTTTCACTAGCAAACATGTCCATCAAATATGCCACCTTGCTGCGCAGCACGCTAACAACGCAGCGAACTGAGATCCAATCTCCGGTCTTACCCACAAATGATAAACAAGAAGAAATATAAACTAGAAGAAGAATCAAAGCATTCCAAACAAACTATAAGACAAGATATACGTGGAAAAACCCCAACAAGGGTAAAAAATCATGGATGCAAACTTCCACTATGAAAAAAATAAAGATTACAAGGTAATATACTAACCTTTTCCCTTGGAAGTACATAGAAAATCCTTTGCCCACACCTTAGAATAACTCTCATAATACCTAGAAAAGTCTCAGGGACCCCTATTTATAGTTTAGACAACTTTCCTTTCGCACCCTTACGAAAACAGACTCAAAAATCCACAGTCCACATTAAATCCGGAAACGAATCTGCGTAACCTCGACTGGTCGAGCAGGGTGCTCGATTGGTCGAGCGGACCTTCGATTGGTCGAGCATGGGCCTCGACCGGTCGAGTACCGTGGAACCAAAAAATTAATGCTCATTGGACTTTGAGTTGAGCCAGTCCACGACTGGTCGAGTGGGCCACTCGACCAGTCGAGTAGGGCACTCGACTGCTTGAGCGGCCGTCCAGATGTGGCTCCATATCTCAACAATCTCCTACTTGGAGACACATCGCCATAAACCTGTTTTCTTCATCCGGAGTGCACCACCTCCCCGTCTTGAAGCCTGAAGATCAACGAAAGCTTAACAGAGCTTTAGCTTCTCCCGTGTGATCACCCTAGTCAGCATATCTATAGGATTCTCACTTGTATGGATATTCTCCAGAGCAATCGATCCATCTTCCAGTAACGAACGTATGAAGTGATATTTGATGTCAATATGCTTGGTCCTTGAATGAAAGACTGAATTCTTAGCCAAGTGTATTACACTCTGACTGTTATTGTACAGCTTGCAATCTGCTTGCTTCTTACCCAACTCTTCCATGAAATCTTGCATCTACACCATCTCCTTGCATGCTTCTGTAGCTACAACATATTCTGCTTCCGTCATACCGATAGATACTATCTTATGTAACTAAGAGACAACTGACTGCAGCACTACCCAGAGTAAAGATATAACCTATAGTGCTTATTTTACTGTCGATATCTCCTGCCAAATCTGAATCTACGTAGCCTTGTAGCTTGATTTTTGATCCATCATAGCACAACCCTGTATTCACAATACCTGCTAGGTATCTGAGGATCCACTTCACAACTTCCTAATGTTCCTTCTTGTGGTTGTTCATAAACCTGCTAACAACTCCCACTGCTTGAGCAATGGTTGGCTTCGTGCTCACCATAGCATACATGAGATTCTCAATAGCTGATGTGTATGAGACTTTAGCCATGTAGTCTCGTTTCTCCTGCGTCTTTACATTTTGCTCTTTAGAAAGCTTGAAATGGTTGGCCAATGAAGTGTTAACTGGCTTAGCACCTCGTATATTGAATCGATCAAATACCTTGGCTATGTATTCTGCCTGTGACAAAATTAATTTTTTGTTTTTCTGTCACACTTTATCCTTATGCCTAGAATTTGTTTTGCAGCTCCTAAATCCTTCATGGCAAAATCTCTAGACAGTTGTCTTTTGAGATCTGAGATGTCCTTCATGCTTGAATCGGCCATAAGCATATCATCAACATACAGAAGAAGGATGATGTACGACATATCAAACTTCTTCAAATAGCAACAGTGGTCTGCATGACATCTCCTAAAACCGTTTCCCGAAATGAAACTGTCGAACTTCTTGTATCACTGCCTCGGGGCCTGCTTCAGGCCATATATACTCTTCTTTAGTCTACACACCTTGTTCTCCTTTCTTGGTGCCACGTATCCTGTCGGCTGATGCATATATATCTCTTCTTCAAGGTTCCCATGAAGAAATGCTGCCTTAACATCTAGCTGCTCTAGATGTAAGTCCTCTGTAGCCACTATACTCGAGACCATGCGAATTGTAGACATTTTCACTACTGGTAAAAATATTTCAATGAAATCGATACCTACTTTTTGTTGAAACCCTTTCACGACCAATCTGGCCTTGTACTGTTTCGAACCATCGTGCTACTATTTCAGTCTGTAAACCCACTTGTTATGAAGAGCTCTCTTACCCTTGGGTAGTGTAACTAGCTTTTATGTACGATTAGACTCAAGAGAGTCCATCTCATCATCTATTGCCTGCTTCCACTTAACCCGTGTATTTGATTATAATGTCTCTTCAAAACACTTTGGTTCACCATTATCTGTCAACAGTAGATAATGTAAGGAGAGTGAGTATCAGACCATGGGTCTCCTCTCCCGAGTAGACCTCCTCACAACCGGTGTCTGTGGCTTTGCCTCATAATACTCTTGATCATGATAATCCTGTGGCGCTGTAACACCCGTGTCCGGTAATTCTTCCAACTCTACGAATTCTTTCTCCTCGACCTTATTTTCCTACACTATCATTATGCATCACTTTTTCATTGAAGATTACATCCTTTTGATTATTTTCCTGTTTTTTTTTTTTGCATCCCAAAATCTGTATCCAAAATCATGCTACCCATAGCCTATAAACGTGCACCTCTTGGACTTCGCATCCAACTTGTTACCGTGCTATGCATCAATGTGAACGTATGAAGTGCAACCGCACACTCTGAGATGTATAAGGTTCACTTCTTTTTCAGTCCATGTTTCTTCTGGTAGTCCACCATCCAATGGTGCAGAGGGACTTTTATTGATGAGATATGCGACAGTATTCACAGCATCTGCCCAAAAGGTCCTGGGTAACTCTACATGTAACCTCATGCTCCTGGTGCGCTCAAGGATGTTCCTGTCAATGCGCTCATTCACACCGTTCTGCTGTGGTGTTCCTAGAATTATTTTCTGATGTTTGATTCCATTTGTTGTACAATACTCCTCAAATCTCTTATCACAGTATTCTCCCCCATTATCTGATCTGAGATGTTTGACCATTTTACTTGTCTCGTTTTCTACTATTATTTTTCACTTCTTAAATATATCAAATACATCATATTTGTCCTTTAAGAAATAAATTCACAGTTTTCTACTAGCATCATTAATAAAGGAAATAAAATAACATGAGCTACCAAGAGATGATTCATGTGCCGGTCCCCACACATCAGTGTGTACGAGCTCCAATAGATGCGTCTTCGGAGCGCGTCTTGTCTTCTTGAAACGTACCCTCTTCTGCTTGCCATACACGCAGTCCTCGTAGAATTTCAAGTCAATAGATTTTAGCCCTGGTAGCTTCCCTTTTGACAATAACACTTTCATCCCTTTCTCACTCGTATATTTCAACCTTTAATGCCATAACTGCCCATTCACTCCAGTTAATGCGACTGTGAGTGAACTATATGATCTTGAAGTCACGTATATAGTATCTTCCTTCTTGCCTTGAGATATCACCAAGACACCTTTTGTGATCTTTTAGGAATCACCAGTGAATGTCGTCACATATTCGGTATCGACCAACTGCCCCACTGAGATCAAGTTCCGTTTTAAACTCGGTACATGTCTGACATCCTTCAATTTCAAAGTTATTCTGTCTTTCTAATTTATATGAACGTCTCCCTTTCGAACAATATTATACGGCTCATCATCAGCCAGGTAGACTCTCCCGAAATCACCTGATACATAATTACGCAGAACTTCCTTATATGAAGTTTCATGAAATGAAGCACCCGAGTCTATAACTCAAGACTCATTCCTCGCATCAAGAGACAAGATCAACACCTCTGTGTCACTCTCCTCAAATAAATTCACTGAATTCTTCTCACCTTGAGAGCTTCCTTCTTGTTTCTTGAACACCCTGCAGTCAAGTTTCATGTGTCTCTTCTTCCCGCAATGCCAACACTCGTCTTTGTCTTTCGTTCCCTTGGACTTTTTCCTCGACTTGGAACGTCCGTATTTATTGCCTCCTTTGTTTAGCGATCTTCTTCTTCCTTCAACGTTTAGAGTATTTCCTGAATCCCCTGAAACTTCTGATGCCTTTCTTCTAGATTCTTCGCTAAGAATTAGACTGGCCACATCATCAAATTTCAGCTTTGTCGACCCTGAAGAATCGCTCACAGCAATCACCAAACCATCCCAACTGTCTGGCAAACTGGACAATATCAATAACGTCCTGACCTCGTCGTAAAACATAATGCCAACGGATTCCAACTGGCTCGTGATTATATTGAACTCGTTTAGATGTTCAGCTACGCTCCCACCATCTGACATTTTCATGTTAAATAGCTATTTCATAAGATAAACCTTGTTGGACGCTGAAGGTTTTTCATACATGGTGGTTAGGGCTTCCATTAATTCTTTTGTGGTTTTTACCTTGGATATATTGAAGGCGACACTCTTAGACAAAGAGAGTCGGATCGTTCCTAAAGAGTTTCCGATCCAATAAAAACCATTCATCATTTGTCATCTTTTCTGATTTCTGCTCTTTTCCTCGTAAAGGAATATAGAGGTCCTTCTGATACAGATAATCCTCCATCTGCATTTTTCAAAACGCAATGTTTGAACCATCAAACTTCTCAATTCTAGTCTTCTTTTCTTCCATCATCGCTCCCAATGGAACTAAAACCAATAACTTTGATACCAGTTGTTGCGCAACACGCCAACAATGCAGTGAACCGAGATCCAATATTCGGTCTCACCCACAAATGATAAACAGGAAGAAATATAAACTGGAAGAAGAATCAAAGCATTTCAAACAAACCACAAGACAAGATATACGTGGAAAAACCCCAACAAGGGTAAAAAACCATGGATGCAAACTTTCACTACGAAGAAAACAAAGATTACAGGGTAAATACTAACCTCTTCCCTTGGAAGTACAGAGAAAACCCTTTGCCCACACCTTGGAGTAACTCTTATATTACCTAGAAAAGCCCTAAGGACCCTTATTTATAGTTTAGGCAACTTTCCTTTCGCATCCTTGCGAAAACCGACTCAAAAATCCGTTGTCCACATCAAATCTAGAAACGAATCTGCGTAACCTCGACTGGTCGAGCATGGGCCTCGACCGGTCGAGAACCACAGAACCAAAAAACCGATGCTCGCTGGACTTTGAGTCGAGCCAGTCCGCGATTGGTTGAGTGGGCCACTCGACTGGTCGAGCAGGGCACTCGATTGGTCGAGCAGCCATCCAAATGGCTCCATATCTCAACACACCTTACTTTGAAAATATAACACCCAATTCTTCATTACATTGATACTTTGTATTGATTGAGAAATACCTGAAATTGAATAAGTGAATTTTGAATATAGAACTGTATGTACAAGTTCTATCCTCTACTTTTCCTTCTAGAGAAGGACTTCTCTAAAACTGATTCTTCCTAGTTGCTTTAGATGAATCTTAGTTTCTTATTTCTTTGCTATCTTCTAAGATGGGACCTCACCTGAATATTCTTACACTTCCCAACCATCTTTTTAAGACTAATAGTAAGATTCTTTTGTGGTAGGTTTTCAACAAAGAAATAGACAGACATGGTCGACTTGCTTGCAGCCAGAGCCTCAAGACTGGAGAACCAAGATGCCATTGATACAGCCATCATTAATATGCTTGCTGATCTAAAGGAGGTAATTAGACCATTTTTTAAATGAGGCTATTTTATCATGATTTTTTGCTTTGGTCTTTATAACTCAAGAGAAAAACTAGCAGCAACTGTTTTTCCTACAGGTCCGGGCAAATCTCACAAAAGTATATTTTCAGCCCTTCAATCCCGTCGACAAGCAGACTGCAATTACATACATTGATTCTGACAGTAACTGGTATCGAGCTAGCAAAGGAGCTCCTGAACAGGTATTTACAGACTTAAATAACAACAGAAAATGCTCCACAAAATGACTGTTAGATTATGGATGGAAACTACATTCCCTGCAAAGCTTTAGACAAGGGCAATACACGCACAGTGGATTCCCATCTCAGTTTTACTTGGAAAGCTTACCTGTGGTTTGTTAAACACAAGCTACTTTCCTACAACAATTCTGTATATGCATGGTAATCATCCTGGAACTAGTCTTTGTATATGTATGCCTGCCTGCTTGTGTATACGTGGAGAAAGTGTTAAGTACTGAACTTTCATTACTCGTATCTGACCAATGATCTTGCTAAATTTGACTGTCAGTCATCCATCACCACTAGATCCAACTGTTGATTGTCACCTATGCTTCTCAAGAACAGCTAAATTTATTTTTTCTTGCACAGTGCCAGATGGTTGTGATATATTAAGTTTTCAGGCACCCCAATATGTACAATTACTCCAAAAAACAAAGCTTGCATTTCTGGATTTCATTGGATCCTCATCTTTGCTTCATTTTACAATGTAAGTGCTGATTTTCAGGTCTGACGTTTCCGTCTGTGCTATTATTTTGGTTTCAAACTGTGTTTGCACGGTTATGTTGTTGTTTTCACCTGCTCTATCTTGGGCATGTGTTTACCTTTACCTGGAATCTGCTTTGATGCTGTTGTTTGTGTTTCTGGCCAATGATGACTTAGTGAATGACCAAGTGCGAGTACTTGCACTTTGTGGAAATGCAACTACTAGGACAGTCTGAGGCTTCACTTAGATGAACACTCAAACAGCATTTGTGTGTGTGACTGTGTTCCATTTCGTCTTGACTATCATCTCTATTGTAGTGATTTCTTTAATAAACATGCATTGTACTTTGGTGATGTAGCAGCTGAAAAATCATGCTATAATATGCAACGTTTATAATTAGCAATGTTTTAAAAACAGGATCATCCTGATATGGTCCAACAGGTTTTGAACTGCAACCAGTCTTGACTGGATGAAATAATTCATATTAGATGATTTAAGATAATAAAAACAATTCAAACTGGACTCGAACTAGTGATTTTCCTAGATTGAACGCCTATTTTGAAAAATAAGAGTGCATTTTATTGTATGACATAGTGATTATGTCATGGTTCAATCCAATTTGGTGGAAACTAGTTCTCAGTTGATCATTGTGGCCAATGTCTAGAGTGTTACATCAACCAGTCATTGTTGACAAATAACGTCCCACCATCTCACCATCTGAGAGTTCGGCTGCATCAGAGCTGTTAGTAGTTAAATACTGCCTATTTGAATCTATTTTAACTTACTAACATGAAGTTGCTTCTTTTCCTGTATGCTGACTCTGAAATCACTCAAGAGCAAGGTGTCCCAAAATGGTTACGTAACGGTAACGGTGGTACCCGTTACGCGATACGGGGCCGTATCGGCCGAGTCCCGTTTTTGTACACGTAACGGCCGTTACGGTCCCGTTACGGGCGTAACGGCCGTTACGGGCGTAACGGCCGTTACTGACCCGTAACGGCTGCTACGGGCTTGAAAAAAAAAAAAAAAAAAAAAAAAAAACTCTTACCTTTTTTCTTTCTTTTCCTTTTCTTCTCTTTCTTCTTATTCTTCTTCCTCTTCTCGGCCTGCTGCGGCCCTGCTGCGGCTGCGGCTGCGGTTGCAGCTGCGGCCCTACTGCTGCGGCTGCGGCTGCGGTTGCAGCTGCGGCCCTACTGCTGCGGCTGCGGTTGCGGCTGCGGCCCTGCTCCGCAGCCTCCTCAGCCTCCTCCTTCTTCTCCTCTCTCTCTCTCTCTCTCTCTCTCTCTCTCTCTCTCTCTCTCTATCTGTTCTTTCCCTCTTTCCCTCTTTCCCTCTTTTTTTCTTCTTTTCTTTCCCTCTTTTTTATTTTCGGTTTCCCCCTTCTTTTTTTTTTTTTTTTTTTTAATTACGGGCGTAAGCTGCTGTAAGTACGTGTCACGCGCTGAGACGAGCGCTGACACTCCTCGAGCTCCGAGTTGTACGAACGGTTTAAAGGAGATCAAAGTTATACGGGCCCCACAGTGATTTATTTATTATATCTACACCGTTCATCTATTTTTAAATATTATTTTAGAGTATTAGCTAAAAAATGAAGCGTATCCAAAAATCGTCTGGACCACACCAAAAATAGCAGCGATATGAAGATTTTTACCGTTAAACAATTCATAGGCCCACCGTAAGATTTATTTTCCATCCCATTTGTTCATAAAGTCAAAAAGACATGAATGAAGAGGAAAAACAAATTTCATATTGATCTAAATTTCTATGATCCCAAAAAAGTTTTCAATGGTAGACGTTCAATCCCCTACTACTTTTTGCAGTGTGGTCCACTTGATAATTAGATCTGTATTATTTTTCGTGTCAAGCCTTAAGACAATCTCGTCAAATGAATGGACGGTTTAGATATAACACATTCATCATGGATGGGGCCCAAAAATTTTTAACATGTGTGTTACACTTTCTGATCCAAGTCTCACCTAATTTGGGCCCTTAAAAAATTGTATACGAGACATATTAATTTAAAATTTACCTATTAAATTATAAATTGCAATTGCTAACTCACAATGCCAAAATCAAATTATTTAAATAATTTTAATTATTATTTTGTATAATTTAATTATTATTTTGTATACTTTTATTTTTTAAAATAGGGTCTTTTGATTTTTTTTCATGATTCACTGTCCAATAAATGTCCACCAATACATAAGTGGAATAATGAGAATAAATTGCATGAATTTGAGGCTAATTTGGAGCATATATTGATCCTCTAAGTCAGCCCGAAATTGGCAACGCTATCTACCTGAATTTAATTTCATTTTTTTAAAGAACTATTGAGAGAAAGATATTAAATTGTTAGGTATATAAAATAGATATTTAGAAAATTAAATATATAAATTTTATAGTCAAATTCAGGTTACTTGGTTCAAAAATTAATCAGACAGTCCGATACAGCTTTTCACCAAAGAGTGGACCGTTACACCACCATAAACATGTTCCAATTTATAAATGAATGCATATTTGGAATGCTTAGAATATTTTGGATTTAATCCATATTTTTTCATATTTTTTTAGCAAAAAAAAAAATTTACGCCGTTACGGGCCGTTACGCTTCCGTATCGCCGTTACGCCCCCGTATCCGTATTGGCTTTGGAAGTCACCATTATGCTAACCGATACCGATACGGGACACCTTGCTTAAGAGAATGCAACTGCAGATAACTTTTGAAAATGAAGGCCGGTGGGTTAGCTATGGGTGGTATGGTCAGACTGCTTTCCATTGATTAGTTTAAAAATGAAGGCCGGTGGGTTAGCTATGGTAACTGCAGATAACTTTTTTATTAGTATTATGCTTTTATGAATGGATAACTTTTTTATTGGTATCGTGGCAATTGATTTAAATGAATGATTGTATTTGATTGATTGAATGAATGGTTATGCATAGGTTTATGAATGGATTAAAATAAATAATTTAGCCACAGTTGTTGAGAATTGAGGTTAAAAATTGAATTTAACCTCACTTGATGCCAATAGAGGCTATATTTATCTTTAGCCCCAGTTATCCAAACTGAGTCTACAACTCCCATGGCTGAAGGCTTTAACCTCAATTGTTGAGAACCAAGGTTAAAAATAAATTTAGCTTCAGTTAGAGGCAACTAAAGCTAAAATTTAGATTTAGTCTCGGTTAGAAACATCATAGGCTAAAATTTTGATTTAGCCTTATTTCGAGACAACTGAAGCTGAAAAGGTTCTTTTAGCTTCACTTGAAGAACCAAGGCTATAAAAGTTATTTTAGCCTCGGTTGCTAAAACCGAGTATAAAGCCTTTAGCCACGGGGGTTCCAACCTCGGTTTGAAAAATTGAGGCAAAACTGAGGCTATAGGCTTTAGCCTCAGTTTTTAACCTTTTTAGCTTGTAGTGTTGGGAGTAAGACGGATGTGGCTAGTGATTTAGAGGTCTATAATGGGTTATGGAAGCTGTTATGGATTTGACTTTTGGCTTTGAAAATGCTAAAAGTTGATTTGACTATACACTTGCCAGGAAAAATAGTTTGCGAATATCGTGAAAATAAATTTCTAAAACTTTATAAATGCTTCATGGTTGCAGATTCATGTGGATCATAGAACCCATGAATTTAATAGCCTTTTGTTTTGTGCTACTAGATTTTATAATGTTATTATATTAAAAGTTTGTAGACCGTGAACGCCATCTCATTAAATGAATACTGTTGTTTTTATTTTTTTCAAACCCTCTTTTAATTCATTGATTAGTTTTCATAAGATTGTACATTTTTTGTTGCAAAGGAAAGAAAATGGCTTGATTAGTTTTTGAATTCTTCTAAGCTTCCTTATCATTCATGTATAGCAGTGCAAACCTTTGTTAAACTGTAGCTCTAATATGAACTCTGTGTGCAATCTGATCTAAGTACATTAATGGTTCAATTTGGTCAAGTGCGTTAACATATAATACTATCCTATTTCTTTGCATGATAACATTGTCGTATTTATGGACCCTTGTACTGTAAATACTTGTTCTCATTGTCATTGGATTGTTATACATGAAAATCAACGAGGTATCCCTTTAACACATGCCTCTTTTTACATAGCTTTAATTTTTGTTGTTATTTCTAGTAACTTGAATTGAAATACTGTTATTTATTATTTCCTTTACTTAAATGAAACTTCTATTTAAGCTTAACAATTCTTCTTAATTTTGAATTATAATCATGTTTTGTTAGTTGAATATTTTTTTTATTAGATGAAAGAAACACAGAAATTTGCTGTTGATTTTTATTTTTTTAATGCAAGAAATTTTTTGATGGCTTTAGGCGGTACATTTTTTTCTAAAAATATTGAAATCCGAGACGGTCCATAACCATCCTTTTTTAAAGTCACACTAACGACGGCCACAGACCGTCAGTGTTTTAGATAGTTTATAACCTACCAATTGTCCATCACGGTCCCCTTTTATGGTCCATCTTTAATGACGGTCCAGGACCGTCCTTCTTTACATATGGTCCTTTGTCCTTCTAACGTCAATCTTTAATGACAGTCCATGATCGTCCCTTGACTAAATTTGGCGTAGCAAAATAGAACGGCCCATATGACAGTTCAAAACCGTCATTTATTGAGATTTGAGATGGTTTTCAGCTGTGCTTTTTTCACTGTTTTCGCGTAGTGATAGCTTACGCTTCAAGGTAGATGAAGAAACATTAGAACTACCTGACACACGATCTGGAGCTGACAGCAGTAGTTTTCGCCCTAAAGATATGGAAGCACTACCTCTATGGAGAAGAATTTCAGTCGTTTTGTGATCACAAATGCCTAAAGTATTTATTCACACAAGGACTTGAACATGCGTCAGTGCCGATAGATGGAAATACTCAAAGACTTCCATTTCGATATATCTTACCACTCAGGTTAAGCAAACTCTGTTGCTGATGCACTGAGCTGGAAGAAGAAACACGAGCTGGTAGCCACCTTGATGATCAAAGAGTGGAAAATGATGGAATTCCTTCAGGACTTCAACATCTAGCTTACTCTTGACGAGCCAGACGCTTATATGGCTCTCTTGACCGTGAAGCCGACCCTGGTCCGCCACATAATTTCGGCCCAAGACCAGGACCAGTGGCTTGTCAAGATGAAGGAGAGATGTAGGGGAGAGGAAATGCCCGATTGGAGGGTTGGTGCTAACGGCGGTCTCCGGTATCAAGGACAAATATACATACTTGATGACGCTGACTTGAAGAGAGGAGTAATGACGAGAGCCCACCACTCCAAACTAGCTTTCTACCTGGGTAGTACTAAGATGTACAACGACATCAAAAGACAATATTGGTGGGGCAACATGAAGAGAGATATAGCGGACTTTGTGGCAAAGTGCATGGTGTGCCAGAAGGTTAAAACCGAGCATCGCAAGCCCGCTGACCTCCTTCAACCACTACCACTAGCTAAATGAAAGTGAGATAACATCTCTATGGACTTCATATTCGGCCTTTCGAAGACAGAGGAAGCACGACTCGATCTGGGTCATCGTTGACAGATTGACAAAGGCTGCCCTATTCCTCTCGATTCGCACAACCAACTCTACTGACGTTTTGACAAAGCTATACATTCGGGAGGTTGTGCGATCCTACGGAGTTCCGCTGGAGATTATATCAGATCGAGACTCCAGATTTACTTCTGCCTTCTATTCCTCTCGATTCGCACAACCAACTCTACTGACGTTTTGAAAAAGCTATACATTCGGGAGGTTGTGCGATCCTACTGAGTTCCGCTGGAGATTATATCAGATCGAGACTCCAGATTTACTTCTGCCTTCTGGAAGAGGTTACAGGAAGAGATGGACACAAAGCTCAAGTTCAATACGACGTTCCATCCTCAGATAGACGAGCACACTGAGAGGGTGAATAAGATTTTGGAGGATATGCTGAGAGCATGCGTTCTGGACTTTCAGGGCAACTGGGACGATCACTTGGCTTTGGCAAAATTTACATATAACAACAACTTCCAATCCAGCATAGGCATGGCATTGAATGAGGCTCTCTATGGTTTCTTTTGTCGAGCCTCACAGTGTCGAGCAGAGATTGGAGAGAGGAGTTTGTTAGGGCCCGAGCTTGTTTAGGATACTACCCGGGTCATTGATGTGGTTCGGAAACGATTGCTCACCACTCAGAGCAGACAGAAGAGCTATGCGGATAATCGATGACGCAACCTGGAGTTTGCGACTGGCAACCATGTATTCTTGAATGTGTTGCCTATGAAGGGTTTGATGAGATTCAGACATAAAGGGAAGCTAGCGCCTCATTTCATTGGACCTTTAAAAATTTTGGATTGCGTGGGAGCCATAGCATATCGCCTCACGTTACTTACTACATTAGACGGTATTCATAATGTCTTCCATGTATTTATGTTAAAAAGGTACACGCCAAACGAATTGTACATCGTTAGCTGGGAGCAGCTTGAGCTCACAGACAATGCCTCTTACACCGAAGAGCCTATCTGCATCTTGGACCACAAGGAGCAGGTCCTACGGACAAAGACAATACCATTAATCAAGATTCTTTGGTCACATCATGGAGAAGAAGAGGCAATGTGGGAATGAGAAGCTGAAGTTAAGGAGAAATACCCTTATTCAACAATGTACCGCAGGTAATTTCGAGGGCGAAATTTTTTTTTCAAGGGGTAGACTATAACACCCCGTACTTCTGTTACACGGGCATTACCCCTTTAAAACTACGTCTATGAGAAACCAAGGTCGACTAACTAGACGATTTGAACTTGACATGCACAGGATGGAAATTTCAGTCAGCATTAAAGCCATCCATCAAGGGTCCTAGGAGTTGAGGTGAACTCCCCGTCAATCAGGACGGTAAGATTAACTAAAAACTCCAACTTATAGAAACTTTCGTATCATTTAATTGAATCATATTAAGGATAACGCTCCTACAACCAACCCTTGAGAGGTAGGTAGTGGAAAATCAAGCCCTCATCATGAATTAAGACCTCATATTAGCCATTGAAACCCGATTTTAAATCAATCCAACCTTGTAATCAAGGTATGACGGCCAACAGAGGATGTAGGTATACAATATGGCCCACATGGGCCTTGGCCCTGCCCCAAACTGGGCTGGGACCCTTACGTGAGGATCCTAAGGTGAATGGACGGACTGGATTTGTCACAAGCATCATGGTGGACCCCACACAGGGTGCATGTACGCATCATGCATTCGTGCACGATGTGCACTGGAACAGCGGGCTTGGTCAAAAGTCTTTTGACCGAGCCAAAATCGAAAGATCCTCCCGCCCATTTTAAAATTTAAACTAACGGTCTTCAAACTTCAAAGTGGCCTGCCCTGGTCACTTTCCGAACAATCCGAGCCATTCAATCGACTCAAGGGCCCTGACATGACAAAATGGTATAGGCTTTTAAGCCCGTTCAAGGAAACGTGGAAGATAGGTTGCCATCGTCCACAGTCCTGCACGTGGCGGATACCTGCAAGGTGGGACCCATCTGGGACCGCATGGGTGGCCCATGATCGTCCTGATCAGGCCATCCTATCCGTTCATCACTAGGGAGAGCCATATTCTCTCTTTTCTAGTAAAGGCGGAGCAAGGCTTGCATGAAGAAAAGAAAAAAGGGGATTTTCCTCTCTGGGAAAGCCAGTACTGGGGTGATCTAGGTCATCCCCTAGCCACGTGGAGGAATCCCGACCATCCACTGCCAAGCAGGGCGAGATTTTGGAGAGAAGTTGCTCCATTTCACAAGAGAATGGTGAGAATCTGAATATCTCATGAGATATTCGCAAACTGATGTTTGGGGCCCAAAAAGTGGGCCCCACACTGATCAGAGGCCTCATCTAGACCGACCAAATGGACCGGATCGTGCCCGAATACATCAAGTGATGATCTGCCATTAATGGCCAGATCATCTTCCTCGATGAACCATCAAACGAGATGACGAGTGGGCCTCACCGTACCTAGGAAATTTACTTTCCTGGTGGGCCAGGGAGCCAACTACCCATCCTAGCATGTGGATAGGCCCCATGCAGTGCCACCGTTCAATCACAATTGTGCAAGGTGGGTCGTTTTGATCCAACCGTTCGGAGCTCTCTCCCCATCACTATAAATGGAGGTCCTATAGACCTCGGGGTTCGCATCAAAGAGAGAGAGAAAGGAAAAGAGAGAAAGAAAGGAAAGAGAGAGAAGGGAGAAAGACAGGGCTGGGAGCTAGCCAGGTACGAGCTTTCCCTTCCCATTTTTTTTTTTTTTTTCCCTTGATATGCCAACCTGAGAAGCTGAAGCCGGCCTCCTTCAAGTCATGAAGACAGGCCGTGCCAAGCTCTAATGGGCCAATGAGTCAAGTCCGGGGCCAAGCCAATTGATGGCTGTGAATAGGACTGAAAACCCGGTCAAGACAGAAGTTCTGTCTTGGGCTAAGACCAGGCCAAGTGGTGGATCTGTTTAAGGCAGAAACCTGTCCAAACCATGGACGTGTTTTGGGCCAAAGATTGGCTTAAGTCAGGCTCTTGATCAGGTTGTGATGGAAGCTAGTAAAGAGCCTTCAAGCTGGCCTCGAAGTGAAGGGAGTTAGGCCCCTTTTCTAGGCCGAATCTGGCCTCAAAAACTAGACAGAAGATGGGCCACAAATCGGGTCTCAAACTCAGCTACAGTAGGCCCTGAATAAGTCTTCCACCCTAGCTGAAAACAGCTCCTAACCAGGCCTCAACTTGGGCCCTGGATCAGACCATAGACAGACCATTAACAGGGCTCTGTAATGGGCTGAATGTGGCTAGCAACCGGGCCCTGTTTTGAATCACAATGAAGACGTTTCAGCTGGGCCGAACCCAGGCTAGCCAATGAGCCTTAGGCCTCCAAGTCTAGCCACATCTAGCTACACTCCCCTCTCAGTCGGGCTGGGAAATCGCAGAGAAACAGGCCCTTAAATGAGCCTTCGACCCAGCTGAAAAACGCCATTCGGATGGCCCACTATCTACATTGAAACAGGCCTGCAAGTGGGCTACGATATGAACTAAAGACGGGCCTCAACCAGGCTCTGGGCTAAGTCCGTATAGAGGCCCTTAACTGGGCCGTGCAGTAAACACCACGCACGATCAACAGGTGGACTGCACTGTGCATTTCAGTGGGCTGCACCAAGTGGTGGGCCTCACCATACGTTGCTGTGTGCCACACCACATATGATAGTGGGCAACCCTATACATCCAGTGGGCCGCACCACATCTAGTTGGCCTCACTATCTATGAAGGTGGGCCGCACTCTATGATGTAGTGAACCATGCTGCAACCTAGATCTCAGTGGGCCACACCATGGATTTCTCCTCGGCCAAATTGCAATGGGCCGCATGGGCTTGAGAACAGCCCAGTCTCTGGCCACCCTTGGAAAATGGTGGTTGGGCCAGACCAGGCCCAGTTCGGGCTTTGTTGTGAAGGGGAAGTAGGCCCAGTCAGGCCACCTTGTTTGGACGAGTATATGGTGGGCCTGGTCACTTTGATTCAGGCCCAATCTCCTCCATAATGGGCCCTATAAACCCCATATACTTTCAATGAATTAGGTACCTTAAAACACTTATGTAATGTGGGTCTTTGAACCGAAAATGACAACTAGGAAATCACTTGCTTGATATTGAGTCACAAGACACTCATGAAAGCTTGGAAAGAGGGACACGCTATGACTTGTCTGGTAATGATTCTCTTCCCCTTGGGCTTTCCATCCCTAACTGGATTAATGGTAGCTTTTATGGTTATGACCGATAATCGAGGAGTGTAGAAACATTTAATGATTACTTAAAATTTATGATATAAAAATGATTTGTTTGTGATTGAGTTATCCAGACACTACTTCAAAGAATGATTTAATAGTTTGAAAATAGATTGTATTTATTTGGTATATTTGTTTAGATAAATGATTCCTATTATTTAGAAATAATTGGCTTATCTGATGAGACTGTTTAGCATATTTATTGTTAGGATTGAAAGCATACAATAGGTGCACATTTATACTTGGTTAGCTCGCTTGAACATGTGTATTAAATTTATCCAAATAATTCAACTAGTTATCCATTACATGCACAATGTGTTAGTTCATTTGGTACGGATTTGGATTATAAACTCATGATCACGTGACTCCTAGGAATACATGCAATGTTCTCTACTCCTTATTCATAAGTAGGCTTCATGCTATTGTTTATAATACACACATTGTTGAAACCTCTCCATGGGAAACTCTAAATAAGGAGAGTTCGTGCTTAGGGTGTATCTAGACTGGTTAAGATGCAAGTAGACCCTTAACATGGAGGTTGTGGTTGATGACACTTGATTATGGGGTTTACCATCCGTGTGTGGCTTCACCTGTCTAACTATGGAATGAACCTCGCAACATTACACCGCTGTTTACCCGTCTTTGAACCATTCATGTCGTTATGTTTTAATCGTTATATTTAACAATTTCGACATTCATTCCAAGTCAGCATTGGTGGTGGCCCCTTTTACTTTGGGAATTGATTGATCATGCGTTGGTGGGTCCTATATGCACCTTAAGGAGGTAGTCTCATGGGCCGGGGATGGTGGTCATGCGACACTATGCCCGAGCTGTCGGCTTACGCTAGGCCATGAGCTCTCCGTAGTGACCTTGAGTGTACATAATCGGCTGATTGTAATTGGACTAATAATGGGTTGGCTAATTATGCATACATGGCACATACCAACATCTATTGTTATCATACATGATGTACGTATCTGTCCGTCTGGATGCTTTCTCGGGATAATGATTGCATGAGTGACGAGCCCGATATCCGCACAAATGAGCATCCCTGGGGCAATGATTACATTCATGCATCCATGCACATAATAAGACTGCATTTACTCTGTTTTGGATTACCTGTATGTTTTATGTTATTTCTTGTCTAGGGCGGCGGTGTGTAATCTTGAGAGGAGATCACACTGAGTTGGCCACTCATTCATCAATGTTCAACCGTACAGAGGATGCCGATACAGGTAGTGATGGACTCGCGGTGGATCCGGAAGTGGTTGCAGTCGAGGAGGAGCCGTATGAGGAGGCAGCTGCATATTATGGCCTCAACTAGTAGATTTCATTTATGATAGTTTGTTTGAAATTATTACATTTGAGGATTTTATATTTGACTCTCAGCTGAGTGGGACAGGATATTGTTCATATTTATGCTATGTTTCATTCTACTATTTGCACTTTGATTTACATATTTATTACCATTATCATTCTGTTAACTCCTGAGTTTTTGGTATGCGACTCATATACTCGAATTCCGAAAATTGGGGCGTTATAATGGTTGAGATCCAACTCGCTCTAGACTAACTATCAAAATTCGAACATTAGATGATAATGTCATCCATATTTGATGATCAATCTGACCATCTAGTGGGGTACATTGACCAATCAATGTGATCATTAGGAATTGTAATAAATTAATGTATAGATGGTTGAATCAAGATGATCATCAACTGTTCCTTGAAATTAATTAAGTGACGATCAATAGTTGGCCTTAATCCATCTATCAAATGTTGATTTAAACATTAAATTATCAAAGTAGATAAATTCCCAAAAATTCGTGTAAATCAGCACAAATTGCGTAAAAATTTAAAAATTAAATTTTAAAAAAAAAAATTGTGAAGTTAGGGAGTTCTGGCATAAAATTTTAGAATGTTGCAGAACGCCGTCCAAATTTTCAAAAAAATCAACTTTCAGGATTGTTGCTGAAAACATCCCGAATTTGCAGAAATTCCAAGCGCCAAATTCTAACACTTTAATTTTTTTAATATTGTTTCCTAATTTATGAATTCATTTAAATGAGATATCTTGTTATTTAAATAAATTTACATCGATCAAAGGTAGGCTCCACCATGTGAACTAGTGAGATTAGAAAATAATTTCATTTATGTGATTTTATGAAATTTTAATTCAAATCAAACAATTTGTTTACGGAATCAATGTGTTTCCCCTCCATTAAGTTGAAATAGATTTATTGATGATATGTTGTAAGTTTTAACATTGTTATTATGATCTCTTATTGAATTTGATTGAACGTATAATTTTGATTGTTGTATTATTAATTATGTAATTTGTTCAATATGCTAATATAGCCAATGATCTGATTTACTGTATTGGTAAACTTATTATTTGCTTTTCTTTATAATTGTAACTAATGATTTAATTGGTTGAATGTATATAACTATGAACTGATGGTTGTGATGATGTTATCAGTTAGTATGAAAATTACAATGATTCAAATATGAGAATGAGAATGATCATATGATATATCATTTACGACTTTTGATATGCTTGTGTATCCTTCATTTGCATGTATAACACGTGTCGAATTCTTAGGAGACCTCTCTAGATAATATACCTGGTAGAATTATTATCAGAAGCCCCTATACTAGTAGAAGCTTATTCAAGGAGTAGATGTAGACATTTCCTATGCCTACTAAATAGTAAAAGCCTACCAAAGGGTAAATGTAGGTTGATGGGTTTCCAACTCAAGCAAGTGGATAGATTCCCACTTAATGCATTTAAGCATTCACTCATTGCATAACATTTGCATTTTCTTTCTAAACTTATATTGTATATGATTATTTTTATTATATTTTAATTTGATATGAAGTATTATGTTGCGACTTCTCACTAGGTCTGCCCAGCTTACCATGTATTGATGTAAAACTATATAGATACGATTGAGGGTGAGCCAGTAGCTCAAGAACAGGAGTACGTAGTTGAGACAAAAAAAAATTCAAGGGACACGTGGACCTACTTGACAGAAGAAGTTGCTGCCCTAAACTAATCATAATTATCATTTTAATTTCGTTTGATGTTTTTGAATTATTATTTATTTCTTAAGTTTGTTGGATAAGATTTATTTAATTGTATGAGACCACGAATGGAATGGTACTAGGCTATTTTAATAACTGATAATTGAAATTGATGGTTGATTTCTTATTAATGAGATGTAGCTAAGTATAAATGAAAGATATACATATATACATGCATACACACATACACACACATACACACACACACACACTATTGGTTAGGTGAATTTTATGTAAGTATATCAAATAGTTTAAGTATACTTAGTGCATAAGTTATAACGTGGATATGGAATCTAAAGTATGCGCCATGTATCTGAAATCTAGGTTGTGATACAAGTAGGTCACATGAAAGGGAAAATTGGAGAAAGAAATGGCTATTGTTGAAACCTTTAAGGCATCCATCTTGATGTTTATATGCCATCCAAACCATTTACAAGGTCATTCCCACAGGGATGAAGTAAAAACATAAAAAATTTAGTCAGATGAAAAACTTCTATGGCCATAAGGATGTTTCAATGGTGTTCACTAAACACTTACCGTTTCCTCTCGTGTGGTCCACTTGAGTTTTGGATCCACCTCATTTTTAATCACATATACTAAAATGAGCTCGCCAAATGGATGGACAGAGTGGATTTCTCACAAACATCATGGTGGCCTCACTAGTAGGAAATCCACGTCCAATGGATTAATATTCCATTTGCCAATCTGCGCCAACATGAGTATATGATTCGACCCACTCAGTGGGGAAGTAGACAAGATTGGACCCACTCGGCTGCTGGCTCCTTCATATTGGCCACACCCAAAAACCCAAGCGTGTGGTCTGATTATCCTAATCCGACTATGCAGGAGTAGCGACCAAGGTGGGTAAGCGTCTACGAGAGTGATTTTTTTATCTAAAAATTGAGAATAGGGATCCTTTGTTTGCGTCAAGCAGTAAAATTGTGGTTGCAATCTACCTGGACCATGTGATTGTTGCAATCTAACTGCATCATTGCTATACAGCAAAGGAGGAAAAAAAGCAAGAAAGTTGTGATTTTGTCAAACAGAGGATCCAAACTCAAAAATTGATTGCTAAAGATCCTTGACCAGGGAGATGGTTAGATACTTACAGGTTGAGTAGCGAGACTAGCTACTGAAGTGACGTAAGCAAGTTCGTCCATCTGGAGATATGATTTTAGAGAAATATCCAAGTTAAATCCAAAGCTCCAGTGAACCCCAGCACAGAAAACAGTGGGACAGTGACACCCACCATTAAAAACTTCTAAAGGCTACAAAAGTTTTAGATAAAGCTGATATTTGTATTTTCCCTTATTTCATGTCTTTTTAAACTTTTTAACCGGTTGAATTTCAAATAGAGATTACGATGGCCTTAGGATAGTTTCTGTTGATGCGAAAAACTGGATCAGCCTCTTCCTGTACTTCCACCTGCAACACAATGACAGAGAGAGAACCTTGGCTAAGCCGGGGAACCTTCGATGCTTAAATCAGTAAAGATCCAGGAAGAGGAGTTTCTTAGGGTTTTTCTTATGTATCTTTGATCCTGGAGAGCCCTCTTTTTATAGGAATGAGAGGTCCCAGCGTAAGGGGATTCTTTCCTAATTTTTTGGGAGATTTGATTTAATTGCTATTTTGTTTACGGATACTTCCCAATCTCGAGATTTCCGGAGTTGGGAATCCTTTTACAAGATTCTCGGGACGGTATTTAAGATTACACCGTCTCTCCTTTACTTGGCTCGGCCTTAATAGATTTTGCAGTCTCGACTGGCTTACAAAGATAAAGCTTTTTGCCTACTGTCGGATGAAACAGAGTCGGTTTAGAACTGATGCCCTTTCTTAATCCGATAGCCAACACTACAACCAACCTCGTGTGGATCGGTTTCATAGTCGATCAGGTGGCTTTTAGCTTTAGGGCCTTTAATTGGTCCCTTTAGACATCGTTGCCTCTTTTGTCGAGTCAACTTCATGCGTCTTACATATTTTGCCTATAGCTCTTGACTCATTTAGCTTCGGTCGGGATTCATATCCTACAGATCCGAGCTAAGTCTCTCCTTGAGGCTTTACCTTCACTCGGTTTTACCTGTTGCATTGGGTTACGTCAGCAGGGTTGGTTCATCCCATAACCGAGTTTCCAGAATTGTCGTATTTTTCCCCAACAGTATGCCCCCTACTCCTTGTGTTAGTTATGTCGACCCAAAGGAGTAATGAATTGCTAGGTCGGTTTATACCGGGAACCGACGTTATGATGGAGCATTTAATGCTTCTTGTATCGTCCTTAACGTATGACGGTTTGTTACTCGATGTCGCACGAGCGGACAACCGTCAGGTCGTTTTGCCCACTTATGAGCATCAGACACGTGGCGAAGACGTTACTTGCATCAGTTGACGTGTGCCATGAGTCGGGTGGGGGAGTCAAAGCAGGTGTCGATTTGACTCCTCCTTAAATGTAATTACCATGTGGCTCAGCTATAAAAGGAGGAGCGGAGTCGATTTTTACACTTTTGTCTGCCTGCTCAATTTCCTTTTCTTCCATTTTCTCTCTTTACTGTGCTTGCAATCTGCCATTTTTCTCCGTCCTTGCTTTCTTCTTTCCTCCTCAACTGTGTGCTTTTCGCCTCTCCGGTGATTTTTCTCTCCCTCCCTTTTCTTTTTGACTTTCAGTGATAATGCATCCTTCAAGTCCTCGGGAAGGAATTTTTGGTGATGAGGGAGAAACAGGACATTTTTGGAATGTTTCGAAATCAGCTTCTTTACTGGTGGAGATGGCGATGAGCGCCACTGAGGCCTTCCAACTTATTGCTAAGTTGTCCAGTGGGGCTTTAGCGAAATGCCCCGGTCCAGTGGGTTCCTCTATCTTGAAACATGCCTCTGGCAGGCCTACTCCTCATTTTCCTAGAGATGACTTGGAAGAAGAGGAAGAATTAGAAGAAACTGTTGAGCCGACTCTTCTTAGGAGACCGGTGAGGACTGAGCTTGGGGGAACCACTGAGTCGGTTCCCCCACGGAGATCGGCTCAATTTTCCGTAAGAATATTTTTCGGAGGACCATGTCTTCGACTCGAAAGCGTCTGACCTTGACTCAGGCATTATAGAAGCGAGCTACTTGTTGCTGCCAAGCCATCATGTATAACCGAGATCTTTCTCTTTCTTCGTCCACAAGGTCGAGTCTGAGGGCTAGGAGTTCTTCATTTTCTTCCTCATTAAATGAGCTGACTCAGGCTGAAGGTAACCCGATCTCGACTGGTGTGATGGCTTCCGAGCCATAAGTAAGGGAGAAAGGAGTTTCTCTTATAGCTGTTCGAGCTGTGGTTTGGTACGCCCATAGTATCTTCGGGAGTTCCTTGGCCCATGCTTCTTTGCCTCGATCAAGCTTGGTTCGAAGATGCTGCTTGATCTTGTTAACTACTTCAACTTGCACGTTCGTCTAAGGATGATGGGGTGATGAATACACATTCCTGATTTTGAGATTATCACACATCTCACGATAAATTTTATTATCGAATTGCTTCTCATTGTCAGTTATTATAGTTCGAGGTATCTCAAATCGACAGACGATGTTTTTCCATACAAAGTTTGTGATCTTTTGTTCAGTTATTTTTACCAACGGTTTTACCTCGACCCACTTTGTGAAGTAATCTACTACCACGACTGTGAATTTGGTTTGTCATTTCCCCATAGGGAGAGGTCCAATAATGTCGATTCCCTACTACGCAAAGGGCCAAGGAACGGTCATAGGAGTTAGTTCTTCAGAAGATTATCTCGGAATAGTCGTAAATCGTTGACACTTATCGCATCTCTGGACGAGCTTACGAGCGTCATGCTGGATAGTCAGCCAATAGTATCCTTGGCGTAAGACCTTATGTGCGAGGGATCGTCCACCTGAGTGATTTTCACAAATCCCTTCATGGATTTCCCGTAGTACATAGTTGGCTTCGCTAGGATTCAAACACCATAGCAACGGATCATAGTAACCCTTTTTATATAATGTTCCGTTGAGTATGGTATAGCAGGAAGCTCAGATATTCAATCACCGAACCTCGGCACGATCTTTAGGCAACTCCCCATAGTCGAGATATCGGGCGATCGGGTCAAGCCAAGTAGGTCCCGAATCAATAGTAAGTACGGTCGAACTAACTGGTTCAATAATACTCGGTTTAGCGACATACTCAATCAGAACAAACCTGAGTATGTCGTCTTCATCAGCAGAGGCGAGTTTCGCTAGTAGGTCGGCTTTAGCGTTTTTAGTCTGAGGGATCCGAGTGACGACACAACGTTGAAGGCCGCCAATCAGTTCTCTAGGTTTCTCCATATACGCTTTTAGCTGTTCTTTTCATATTTGGTACATACTAGTAACCTGATTTGAAAAGGCCTAGCTATATGTCCTAGAGGGGGGAGGGGGTGAATAGGACTATGCCAAATAAAAATTTATAACAGCGAAAATTAAAGGAATATGATAACCAATAAGATAAATAAATAAACCACAATACAAAAATATAAAGCAACCTTAAAATTCAGATCTTGAGAGGTTGATACAAATGTTGTTCTAAGGACAACCCTACACCAAAAACCAGAGTTTATGGTAGGACAACCTGATTTCTAGAAAGGTCTTTATATCAAGTTTCAAACCGAAGAAGAATAAAAACTAAATATAAACTGCACTAAAAAATAAATTGTAATCACAAATATATATTGTTCTAGGGACAACCATGCACTATAAGAATGGCAGGGCAACCTGATTGGAACAATTTAATATCAAGCTGATAAACAAATAGCAAGAAATAAATTCTAAACTATTACAACATTCTCCACAATGCTTGAAATAAAAGATTACAACTTTCACAACCACTTATACATCCCACAAATGAATAAATAAAGATATGAAATATAAACCATTCAACCACAACACAAGGGATTATAGTGGTTCGCCTGTGTGTTCACCAACTGTTATACAACAGTCACACAGAATGCTACTCCACTCCTAATATCCTCACACAAGGGATATTAGCGTTCACTAACAATGTAAGTTTTCACAGGCTCACCAAAAACCTTTACAATTGTGTTTTTGTCTGTGGACTTACACAATTAAAAAAACCTCACTTCTGAATTTTCCTGGCTCTCCTCAGATAACTAAAGAAACGAGATTTTTTTAGCAAATCCTGAAAGAAACCAAAACAGAAAGAAATTTATAATTAAATGTAAAATACCTGATTTTCTGCTTTGATGTAGCAGCCCGGAAGAACCAAGTCAGAGTAGATGATTGAATGTCCAAGTTCAATGTCCAGTACTCGATTACAAAGGTTCTAGTTTTAATTGATTTTAAAATTAAACTAACATAGGGCTAGCCTTAATTGATTTTGATTCTAAAGAAATGAAAATAGCGATTTCTCTTTTCAGATTAGATTGGAATACAAGAAACAAAATTAATTAAATAAAGCTAAAGAAAGAGAATATTAAATAAGCACACTTACGTTAAAATGGATCACAGACTTATCTCTCAGAAGGCTGGAATAATTAGCTTGAATTTTCTTTTTTTACTTTTTCACTATCTCATTAATTTGAGATTCGTGCTCTATTTATAGCTGAGCAAAACACAACTTCGACTAGTCTTAAGACATCTATGACTGGTCGAAGAACCAACAGAATTTTGAAAAAATCGGGCGCGATAAGATTTTCAGTTGCACGACTGGTCGTGGGTACCCTACGACTGGTCGAAGGTCCCCTTCGACTGGTCATAGGTTCTATACGACTAGTCGAAGATGGCCCAATCTTAACGCTGTGCTTTGAGTCGAAGAACCACGACCGGTCGAAGAACCAGTGGACAATGTTCACAGGACTGGTCGAACAGTCTTCAGGACTGGTCGAAGAATAACCAGAAAATTCTGAAAATCCTCAACAACTTAGGACTGGTCGAAGAATTTCCTAGATTAGTTGAACCAGTGCTAGGACTAGTCGAATAAGGTCTACGACTAGCCTTAGAACAAATCAAAGTCACTTATAAAATATATATGGATTATGTATCCAAAGTGACCTACTCTAAAGGTCAACCTAAGGTCAGTTATACCTCAATAGTGAAGTAAGGACATTGAAACTTGAATACCAGTGACCTTGAGTATCATGAAGATTGAGTTCTTGAACTTGAGATCTTCAGCTTGAAAAGCTTCTGAGAACTTGAACTTAAAAGCTTCTGAGATCTTCAACTTGAATAGCTTACGAGAACTTGAAAGCTTTTGAAATCTTGACCTTCGAGATCTTCAACTTGAAAAGCTGTGCTTTACTACTCGAAGCCAAACTTGTATCTTGAATAGATCTTTTGTTCATCACATAAACAAGTTTTAAAGTAGTGTCTTTGTCACCACAAATTTGACAATCACAAGGGGTTATTCACTATAGCACTTATAATCTCCCCCTTTGTCAAATTAGTGACAAAACACACTTCAGAGATAGGATACATATCACAGAATATTTAATTAAAGAATCATGCACCGGTTGTTAAACCGACACACATTCATGAACCTATAAATCAATATCCAACCAACAAGCAGTCCATACTCATACACTCATGTTCATACAGACCACACAGACCACCACTGTACATACTCTCCCTGAGTAACGTATTTCACCAATCCAACTTTATACTAAGAAGCAAAAGTATATCTACTCTCCCTTTTTGTCACAATATGACAAACGAAGAACAAAGTAGATTGGAAAGGAGTAATAATCAAGGAGTAAAAGAAGATATTACCAAATAAGAATTGAAACCATAACATAAGCAACACATATACTAGATAAACTGAGCCACAAACAGCGATAGTCACAATAGCAAATCCAGTCAAGTGAACATGATATAAAGAAAGTTATTACAAATCAGAAAATAGAAAATGAACTAATCTGACCTAGATGAAGGAGCAGGGATGGAAGGATCAAGTTTGTGCATGCCCTTATTCAAGCGCTTAAGATATTTGCGTATATACTTGAATTGTAAATCATGGGCAACATAGATGTTTTCCATCCTAGCATTTAAAGATTCAACTTTAGTTTTTAATGCAACAAACAGTACATTGAAAGCAGAAGGCGGATAATCTGGATCATCTACAGAGTCTGAATCAAGCTCTTCAAAGATATCATCCATGTTAATATCATCTGGAGGAAGATCACCAGCTTCTTCCTTGTGTACAGCTTCAACTGCACCACCACCATCAACTTGGCCAGGAAGAAATTTCAGCTTCATCTTGTTGAGATTAGAATTATTAAATATCAAGTGATGGATAGGGGCCTCTTCGACCGGCATATCGACTAACATATGACAAGCCAATACGTTCATCAAATATCCAAAGGGTATATCACTATGACCAGGATGGAGTCTGAACTGAATGATAGAATGACAAATCAAGGAAGGTAGGCAGAGATAAGAATCTCGGGCTACATTATGAAGAATATGAACCATAAAAGCCGTTAACTCAGTTTCATTACCTGATCGAAGATATAGATTAGACACAAAAATCTTGTGCAAAACTCTGTATTTGGGTAACAGATACCTTGAGGGGAGAGCATTTCCTTTATGCGTCCATGAAGTATCCAAATTGCATAAATCCTTAGAAAGCATGCGTTTTTCAGTTTGAGAGGATTTTTCAGTCAATGTATGGATGGGAACTCCCTCATCATTAATTGAAATTTCCATAAGAGCAGAAATCAAGTGACGATCAACATCAAATGGTCCTTCTCTTGTGACAATTTTAAATGTTAGATTTTCAAGTGAATAATCACATATACATGCAAACATGGATTGAGCAATGGACTGGAATGCAGACCCACCCTAATGTAGTAAGTTATCCTAACCTACAGCTTGTAGCATGTGAAAGATATCAAACGGAGCTGTATGATTAAGATCAACATGATGTTCAACGATTACATTTCGCAAACGGATGTCACGAACATATGATAAATCATCCTCAAAAGCCTTAAGATGACGTTTAGTGAGAGGGGCTGATCTGGAGAATGATGATGGACCACGAGAAGTCAATTTCCTTCCTTTAGAAGCCATTTACAATAAAGAGTTCAAAAAGGAGTTGCAAACGAAAGAAACTGAATTTTTCTAATATCAGATTTTTCAGAATAACTTCCCCAAATCACAATGAAACTCGAAATAAATAGCTTCAAGAGAAAAAGAAAAGTATTCTAGAATCAAATCTAGAAGAAAAATGCAAATGGAGCACTTACAATGAAGATTTTGGGAGTTGGCTTCGACTAGTCAAGGTTTGGCCAGTTGGAGGGAGAAATAGAAATGAGGAAGATGAAGGATTTCTCCAAATTAAAAGGGTTTCATGAGTTCCTTGACTGGTCGTGGATGTACACGACCGGTCGAACCATGACTGGTCGTGTATTTCTACGATCGGTCGAGTATAAGCCAAAAATGCATTTTAATTTTATTTTTGTTAAGATTTTTCAGAATATTTTGTAAAAATTAAAATCTAACCTATCAAGCATATACAATATGATACAAAAATGTATAAAATATCATCTTATAATGCACATGCCAAGATCAAATTTCATTTGATTAAACCGACTTTTGTCGAGCGGTTTCGTGAAAATATCAGCCCGTTGATTCCTGGTAGGTATATATTCCAGAGATATAACCTTTTCTTCTACTAATTCACGGATATAATGAAATCTAATGTCAATGTGCTTAGTATGAGAATGCTGAATAGGATTTTTTGAAATATTAATGGCACTGAAATTATCACAATATAATAACATAGAATCCTGTTTAATTCCATAGTCACTTAGCATTCACTTCATCTAAACAAGCTATGTACACACATTACCAGCTGCGATGTATTTAGCTTCAGCTGTTGAAAGTGATATAGAACTTTATTTCTTGCTAGACCAAGAAACTAAACAGTTTTCGATATAAAAGCAGCCACCATTGGTTAATTTTCTATCATCAAGATTACCAACCCGTCAGCATCCGAGTACCCAGCTAATTGAACGCTAGTCTCACGAGGATACCAGAGATCGAGATTTATAGTACTTGCGACATATCGCATAATTCGCTTGACAGCAATCAAGTGCGATTCTTTAGGACTAGACTGATATCTAGCGCAAATACCAACACTTAGCGCGATATCATGTCTACTAGCAGTTAAATATAATGAACTACCAATCATACTCCGATAAAGTTTCGGATCAACATTTTTACCTTCAGAGTCTTTTGAGAGTTTCAGGGTAGTACTCATAGGAGTATCGAAGTTCTTACCATTCTCAAATCCAAATCTCTTAATTAAATTTAAGACATATTTAGATTGAGAAATGAATATTCCATCAGGTTGTTGCTTTACTTGCAACCGTAGGAAATAATTCAATTCTCCAACCATGCTCATTTCGAACTGTGATTTCATCAAATCTGCAAACTCAGTAGTCATGTTAGTACAAGTAGATCCATAAATGATATCATCAACATAAATCTATACCATCAAAATATGATCATTATATTTTTTAACAAACAGAGTTTTATCAACAGATCCCATTTGAAAATTATGGCTTAACAGAAATTTTGTTAGTTTCTCATACCATGCCCTAGGCGCTTGTTTTAAAACATAAAGTGCCTTTTTAAGCCTATACAAATGATCAGTATTCTTGGGATCTTCAAAACCCATCGGTTGTTCTACATAAACTTCCTCATGCAAATCGCCATTTAGAAATGCACTTTTCACATCCATTTAATAAATCTTAATCTTTCTAAAACATGCAATGGATATAAATAGTCTGATTGATTCAAGACGTGCTACAGGTGCAAAGATTTTATCAAAATCAATACCTTCAATTTGAGTGTAACCTTATACCACTAGTCTGACCTTATTTCTAATTATATTTCCAAGCTCGTCAGAATTATTTTTGAAGATCCATTTTGTTCTAATGATGCGTTTATCTTTAGATCTTGGTACGAGATACCAAACATTATTTCTTACAAATTGGTTAAGTTCTTCTTGCACGCAACAATTCAGTTTTCATCAATAAGAGCTTCTTTTACGTTAGATGGTTCTATTTGGGATGTAAAATACACATAATTACATATATCCTCAAGTTGTCTATGGGTGCGAACACCAGTAAGAGGATTTTCAAGAATTTGTGTGGTTGGATGATCTTTAACAGTCCTTAATTCAGAATCATTCTGATTAGATGAAGTATTGGATTTATCAATTACTTGAACTTCATTATTATTTGAATTTGAGACTGGTGTGTTTAAGTGATCATAAATGACAACATTGATGGACTCTTGAATCACATCGGTTCTTTTGTTCAGAACCTTATAAGCTCAACTGTTTAAGGAATATCCTAGGAAAATTCCTTCATCACTCTTCGTATCAAACTTTCTTAAATTTTCACGATCTCGTAAAATATAGCACTTGCTGCCAAAAACTCAAAAGTATTTGACAGTAGGCTTTTTATCGAACCACATTTCGTAAGCCGTTTTATTATTATCTTTGCTAGTGTAGACTCGGTTAATAATATAGCAAGCTGTATTGACTGCTTCAGCCCAAAGATTCTTAGAGAGCTTCATGCTATTCAACATATGACATTAGCCATTTCTTGAAGCACTCTATTCTTCCTTTCCACTATACCATTTTGTTGTGGAGTTTTTGGCACTGAGAATTCATGTAATATTCCTTTGTTGCTACATAACTTCTCAAAACCGCTATTTTCAAATTCAGATTCATGATCACTACGAATCTTACTGATTTGAGAACCTTTTTCCATTTGAATCCTTTTGAGAACTTTTCTTACTTCTTCAAGGGTTTCTGATTTGTCTCTTAAGAAGACTACCCATGTATATCTAGTAAAGTCATCCACTATTACCAAGATATACCTTTTGCCACCTTGACTCTCTATTCTGGTAAGTCCTATAAAATCCATGTGGAGGAGTTCGAGTGGTCTTGATGTGATATTTGAATTCACATTTTTGTATGAGGTTCTTGTTTGTTTGCCTATCTGACATTCACCACATATTTTATCTAATTTTTGAAGCTTGGATAGACCTCTTATAAGTTCTCGTTTACTCAATCATATAAATTTTGATAATGTACATGTCCAAGACGTTTGTGCCACAAATCAGTCTCGTCTGTATGGACCATGTAACATGTTTGATTAGATGAGCTGAATTCGCTAACGATATAGCAGTTTTCAGACGTTCTACGTCTAGTTAGTATTACAGAACCCTTATTGTTTAGAATCTCACAGCTTTGATTAGAAAATCGTACACTATGGTTATTATTGCATATTTGAGATATGCTAAGTTATGTTTTAGACCTTCAACATATAAGACATTTTTAAACACAAGAAGGTTACAAAGTTGAACCGTACCTTGACCCATAATCTTGCAGTTACTGCCATCACCAAAAGTGATTGACCCATTAGTCATATCTTTTAGATTGGTGAATAAAGCCTTGTCGCCTGTCATGTGCCTGGAGCATCCACTATCTAGGTACCACTTTGAATAGCTTGAAGCTTTAAAAGTGGTGTGGGCAACCAAGTAGGAAACCTTAGGAACCCATTTCAGTACTGTTTTGGGTTTAGGAGGATAGTTGGTCGTCTTATATCTATTGTTATAAGAATGACTTATAGAGTTAGATTTTAAGAGCTCCTTCAGTAAATAAACTATCTTTTCAGCTAGTGGATTTCGTTTCTGATTAAAGTTGACATGGCTGCTTTTCGATTTTTGAAAAGTTTTTAAATTTTTAGAAAAACCTTGATGAGTACTTTTTCCTTTTGAGTTTGAGAACTCTCCTTTCACAAACTTAGGAGGAGTATTCTTCTATTTAGGATGTATGTTCTTATCATACCCCAACCCAGATCTATCGCCATATTTTCTTGATCTGAATAATAGTTTCTCTAACTTAGGATCACCTTGGGCATATCTTCATGTGTCCTTTAAACTTAGAAGAGAAGATACTTCATTTTTAAGTTTCTCATTTTCAGATTTCAGATTTTCAATCTGGAACGTTTTGAATTCTAAATCACATTTTGATTTTTCAAAACAATCTGAAATTTGAGATTTTTCTAAAATAAGTGACTCAAAATATTCTTTGAGTTTAAAAAACTTTTCTTTTTGAAGTTTAAGTTTAACAGCAATTTTACAACTTTCCTCGTATATGGCATTATAAGTATCTTGAAGATCATCTTCATTTTCACATTTACTATTCAGATTTTCCTCACTAGTTGAATCATCATGATCTGAAAAAGTGAACTTGGCTAGAGTCATAAGGGCTTTCGTTTCATTACCCGACTTGGTTTCAGAATCTTCTGATTTAGAAGAAGCTTCAGAATCAGATGATTCATCCCATGTAGCCAACATACCCTTCTTCTTGGGTTTGTCCTTTTTAAGACATTTGTTTACTAAATGCCATTTTCTTAGCAGATGTGACATTGACTATCTTTCAAAGACTTTCAAGTTTTAAATTTAGGTTTAAATCTTTTCTTCTCATTTGATTTTTGAAAATCTACCCTTTTCTTGCTTTTGAATATTTTATAAAACTTTTTTGCTAAAAGAGTCATATCATCTTCAGAGTCAGAATTTTCTTCAGAAATTACATTTAGAAGATTTTAGAGCGATAGATTTACCTTTAGGAGCTTTAAAGTTTAACTCATAGGTTTGTAAAGAACCAACTAGTTCTTCTACCCTCATATTATCCATATCACGAAGTTCATGGATCGCGGTTACTTTGGATTTGAACCGTTCAGGAAGAGAGCGTAGTATCTTTGCACACACTTTACTTTCTGAGATTGTATCGCCAAGACCCCATATAGAGTTTACAATGTCATTTAATCTTGTATAAAAGTTCATAAATGTTTCATTTTCCTCCATATGAATTTCTTCAAATTTGGTTGTGAAGAGTTGGACTTTAGATTTTTTGACAATTGTAGTACCCTCGTGAGTCATTTCTAATATATCCCAGGCTTGCTTTGCAGTAGCACAAGATATGATTCTTTTGAACTCATCCGGTGATAGTGCGCAAGTGATTGCATTTAGTGCCTTTGCAATGACACTACTCTCATTTTTCTGAAGGGTGGTCCAAGAGAAATAAGGAGTTACTCTCATTGATTTTGAACCATCAACTCCAGTCACTTCAGTGGTAGGAGGTTTCCATTCAGTCACTGTGGCTTGTCACACACTCTCATCCATTGATTTGAGGAAGATCCTCATCCTGACTTTCCAATAGGCATAATTGGAGTCATCAAAGGGTGGAGGCCAAGTGACTGATAAGCTATCAAAATTTGACATCTTAAATAGCTTAAATCGTTAGCTTAGGAATTGAATCCAAGAATTTTTAAAAAAAATGAGCTATTAGGCTCTGATACCACTTGAAAAGGCCTAGCTATATGTCCTAGAGGGGGGAGGGGGGTGAATAGGACTATGCCAAATAAAAATTTATAACAGCGAAAATTAAAGGAATATGATAGCCAATAAGATAACTAAATAAACCATAATGCAAAAATGTAAAGCAACTTCAAAATTCAGATATTGAGAGGTTGATACAAATGTTGTTCTAAGGACAACCTTACACCAAAAACCAGAGTTTATGGTAGGACAACCTGATTTCTAGAAAGGTCTTTGTATCAAGTCTCAAACTGAAGAGGAATAAAAAATAAATACAAACTGCACTGAAAAATAAATTATAATCACAAATATGTATTGTTCTAGGGACAACCATGCACCATAAGAATGGTAGGGCAACCTTACTGGAACAATTTAATATCAAGCTGATAAACGAATAGCAAGAAATAAATTTTAAACTATTACAACATTCCCCACAATGCTTGAAATAAAAGATTACAACTTTCACAACCACTTATACTTTCCACAAATGAATAAATAAAGATATGAAATATAAACCATTCAACCACAACACAAGAGATTATAGTGGTTCGCCTGTGTGTTCACCAATTTTTATACAACAGTCACACAGAATGCTACTCCACTCCTAATATCCTCACACAGGGGATATTAGTGTTCACTAACAATGTAGGTTTTCACAGGTTCACCAAAAACCTTTACAATTGTGTCTTTGTCTGTGGGCTTACACAATAAAAAAAACCTCATTTCTGAGTTTTCCTGGCTCTCTTCAGATAACCAAAGCAACGAGATTTTTCTGGCAAATCCCGAAAGAAACCAAAACAGAAAGGAATTTATAATTAAATGTAAAATACCTGATTTTCTCCTTCGATGTAGCAGCCCTGAAGAACCAAGTCAGAGTAGATGATTGAATGTCCAAGTTCAATGTCCAGTACTCGATTACAAAGGTTCTAGTTTTAATTGATTTTAAAATTAAACTAACATAGGGCCAGCCTTAATTGATTTTGATTCCAAAGAAAAGAAAATAACGATTCCTCTTTTCAGATTAGATTGGAATACAAGAAACAAAATCAATTAAATAAAGCTAAAGAAAGAGAATATTAAATAAGCACACCTTAAAATGGAGCACAGACTTATCTCTCAGAAGGCCGGAATAATTAGCTTGAATTTCTTTTTTTTTTCTTTTTCACTATCTCATTAATTTGAGATTCGTGCTCTATTTATAGCTGAGCAAAACACAACTTCGACTGGTCTTAAGACATCTACGACTGGTCGAAGAACTAACAGAATTTTGAAAAAATCAGGCGCGATAAGATTTTCAGTTGTACGACCGGTCGTGGGTACCCTACGACTGGTCAAAGGTCCCCTTCGACTGGTCGTAGGTTCCATACGACTAGTCGAAGATGGCCCAATCTTAACGCTGTGCTTTGAGTCGAAGAAGCACGACCGGTCGAAGAACCAGTGAACACTGTTCACAGGACTGGTCGAACAGTCTCTAAGACTGGTCGAAGAATAACTAGAAAATTCTGAAAATCCTCAACAACTTATGACTGGTCGAAGAATTTCCTGGACTGGTCGAACCAGTGCTAGGACTAGTCGAACAAGGTCTAGGACTAGCCTTAGAACAAATCAAAGTCACTTATAAAAGATATATGGATTATGTATCCAAAGTGACCTACTCTAAAGGTCAACCTAAGGTCAGTTATACCTCAATAGTGAAGTAAGGACATTGAAACTTGAATACTAGTGACCTTGAGTATCATGAAAATTGAGTTCTTAAACTTGAGATCTTCAGTTTGAAAAACTTCTGAGAACTTGAACTTAAAAGCTTCTGAGATCTTCAACTTAAATAGCTTACGAGAACTTGAAAGCTTTTGAAATCTTGACCTTCGAGATCTTCAACTCGAAAAGCTGTGCTTTACTACTCGAAGCCAAACTTGTATCTTGAATAGTCTTTTGTTCATCACATAAACAAGCTTTAGAGCAGTGTCTTTGTTACCACAAATTTGACAATCATAAGGGGCTATTTACTATAGCACTTACATGATTAACAACCAACTGAGAATCGCTGAAAACGTTGAAATGTGTAACACCTAAGCTAGCCGTGAGTCGGAGGCCGAGTAATAATGCTTCATATTCTGCTGTATTGTTCGAGGCTTGAAATTCAAGTCTTAAGGCATACTGCATATAGCTTTGATCGAGAGTTTCTAGTACTACTCCTACACTGCTTGCCTTAGAATTGGAGGAGCTATCGACATACATCTTCCAAGGGATTGGGTCAGGCGATGACTCAGGAGAAGCGGTCGTTGGTTCTTCAACTGGCTCGGTAGTACTTGTGTCGGCTTGTGGTGTGACTTCAGTAATGAAGTCGGCCATAGCTTGTCCCTTGATTGCCACTCTCGGCTTATATTGAATATCGAATTCTCTGAGTTCTATTGCCCATTTCGTAAGACTGTCGAACGCTTCCGGTTTCTGTAGAATCTGACGCAGCGGGAGCTCGGTCATGACAACAATGGTATGGGCTTAGAAATATGGCCGAAGTCAATGCGAGGAGACGACTAGAACTAAGGCCACTTTTTTCAAGAGAGGATATCTTGTCTCTGCCGGTAGAAGTGCTTTGCTTACATAGTACACCAGCAGTTGCTTTCCTTCGTGTTCTCGTATCAAGGCCGAGCCAATTGTTGCCTCGGACACTGCGAGATACAGCAGCAGAGCTTCTCCAGGCTCGGGCTTCGATAAGAGAGATGGAGATCCAAGATAAGATTTTAATTGCTGGAATGCTATTTCGCACTCTTTCATCCAGTCCACTGTTTTTTGTCCCTTCAATTATTTAAAGAACGAGAGACATTTGTCGGTGGCTCGAGAGAGGAACCGGTTGAGTGCGGCTAGTCGTCCAGTCAATCTTTGTATGTCTTTAATTATTTTCAGAGACTTTATGTCGAACAATGCTTTTATCTTCTTCGGATTTGCCTCGATTCCTCGCTGACTAACCAAGAATCAGAGGAATTTTCTTGAGCTTACGCCGAAAGCACACTTGCTCGGATTCAATTTCATTTGGAATTTACATAAGATCAGGAACATTTCTTCTAGGTTGGCTATATGGTCGGCCGCGTGTACACTTTTGATGAGCATGTCGTCAATATATACTTACATGGTTCAGCCGATCATCTGAGCAAAGATTTTGTTCACTAATCTTTGCTAAGTTGCTCCAGCATTTTTTAAACCAAATGGCATCACACGGTAACAATAAAGGCCTTTGTCGGTAATAAATGTAGTTTTAGATTTAACAGATCGATGCATTACAATTTGATTATACCCTAAATATGCATTCATAAAACTAAGAAGTTCATGCCCCGCTATACTATCTACCAACTGATTAATTCTCGAAAAAGAAAAGCTATCCTTTGGGCAGGCTTTGTTCAAGTCGGTATAATCAATACAGACTTGCTACTTCCCATTGGCTTTTTTCACAAGTACGACATTAGCTACCCATTTTGGGTAGTATATCTCTTCTATGAATTTTGCCTTGAGGAGCTTAATGACCTCTTCTTCAATGACAACATACCCTTCAGAGCCGAGTGCTCGTCGCTTCTGTCAGATCGGTCGGTAGGTCGGATCGATGTTGAGTCGGTGAGTGATTACAGATGGGTCGATTTCCGGCATGTCTTTATGGATCCATGCAAATACGTCAACGTACCGTCGGAGCAGGGCTATCAGATTGTCTTTCAGGGGCGATCACAGAGACGAGCCAATTTGCACTGTTTTAGATCCATCTGTCTCGACCAAGGGTACCGGGATAAGGTCTTCAACTGGTTGCCCTCATTCATGAGTCTCGACGCAGGGGTCCAATGACTCGATCATTAATACCTCGGCTGGAGCTTTCTTGGCGGGGATCTTGACAGCTATTGCATAGCAGCACCTCGCGTCTTACTGATCTCCTTTGACAACTCTTACTTCCGACTCGGTCGAAAATTTCATGGAGAGGTGGTATGTAGATACCACTGATTGGAGGAGACTCAGGGAGGGTCGGCCGAGTGTAGCATTGTAAACGGACGACTGATCAACTATCAGAAAGTTGACCATTACTGTTGCCTGATGTGGAGACTTTCCGGCCGTAAGTGACAGTGAGATGATTCCTTTGGGGAGTGTCTGTCCTCCTGAGAATCCGATCAATGGGGTACGAACAAGTTGCAATGCCGATCTTTCAACTCCCATTTTATCAAACGCCTGAGTGAACAATACGTCAGCTGACGATCCTCTGTCGACTAATATGCAGAATACCTTTCGATTTGCGATGGTGAGAGTGACAACTAGCGCATCGTCATGGGGTGATAGATGCCTCGGACATCCTCATCAGTAAACGAGATGCAGTACTTCTCTCTCTTTTTTTCCTTTGAAGGTCGAGCTATGACCAGGAGCTCGGACTCGGGTCGGCTGAGGCTTCTAGCATGATTTTTTCGAGCGTTCTCAGAGTCGCCTCCGCCTTTAGGACCACCAATAATAGTTCGGATTTCCTCCGTGGGTCAATTGTCACCTGGGCGTTCTTCAGCTGTCTCGGTCCTTTCAACGTGTTTTGTGAGTCGGCCTTCTCGGATGAGCCTTTCGATCTCTTCCTTTAGGCGATAGCAGTCGCTCGTATTATGCCCGTGATCTCGATGATAGTAGCAATACTTGCTCTTATTTCACCGAATGAGATTGGTTCGAAGCCTATTTGGCCAATTAATAAATCCCTCACTCTTGATCTCCATTAGTACCTGTTCGTGCGATTTGTTGAGTGGAGTGTACATGGAGAACTTTCATTCGGGTCGTTTACTCGACTTACACTCGTCAGGCGTTCGGTCGTCCTAATGCTTCTTCCCTTCAGCCGAGTCAACTTCCTTTTTGGCCAAGGCTTTCGCGTTCTGGGCAGCTTCATGCAATATTTGTGTTTCCACGGCATCCGCGTATTTGTCTGATCGAGTCATGAACTCGGCCAAAGTCATTGGTGAATTCTTGTCTAATGATGCCAGAAACGACTTGTCCCTAACGCCTTGCATGAGGGAGTTGAGCGTTGTCTCTTCTGAATGTTTTTAAACTTGTAGTGATTCGAAATTGAAACGCTTAATATAGTCTTTCAGTAGCTCTCCCTCCTTCTGAACTATATTGTTCAAATGTGCAGGGGGCTTCAATTTCTTCTTCCCGCCAATGAAATTGGTAAGGAAAGCATTGCTGAGCTCCGTGAACGAACTGATTGACTTCGGTTTCAACTGCTTGAACTAAAGTCGAGCTACGTTGACTAAGGTGAGAGAAAAATCTTGGCACATTACGGCATCCGAAGCATCGTGCAATTTTATGTACGTCTGAAAACATTCGAGGTATTCAGTTAGGTCGGTCTTTCCAATGAAAGGGGATGCTTTAGTCTCGAGCCTGGTTTGACGTGCATCCCGACCTTGTTTCATGTCTGCCATCTCTTCCATCACTTCCTTCTTGAAGTTCTAGAGCTCAACTTTTCAGGACTCGTCACTTTCTACCACACCCTTATCCGGAAGCCGGCTGCGCCTCCTTCGATATGTCTCATGTCGGAGATCTGTGGGAGGCAGCACGGCGGTTGCCGAATGAGCGGGCGCTGGCTCGGTCAGGTCATGGGGCTGACTCGGCTGTGGAAGGGATCGCGAAACGGTGGGCTGAAGGTCAGCAACTTGTTGCAGAGCATTCATCGCTTGACCCTGCTGAAGCTGCTGCATTTGTTGTTGGTATATCTGTTCCAACATTTGTCGCATAACGTTTATGTCGGCTCTGAGCTCCTTGACCTCTCTTTCTAACCGTCCATTATTTCGGTTTCGTTGGACGTTAGTTGCTGCAGAAGGGGCGGGACGAGGTACGGAACCTTAGCAGTTATCGGGTTGATTTTGAGCCTCTTGGGCCGCACTTGTACCCGGTTGTCCAGCGACAACAGCATCATCTGGTCCTTCTAGGCGCATCCTTCGAGTTTTTGCCATTAAAATAAATTTACAGCTCCTTACGTAGAATGCAGAAAATGACTTTTTGTATTGTTTCCCACAAACGGCGCCAAACTGTTGATGCGAAAAAATGGATCAGCCTCTCCCTGTACTTCCACCTACAACACAATGAGAGAGAAAGAGAACCCTGGCTAGAGCCGGGGAACCTCCGATGCTTAAGTTAGTAAAGATCCAGGAAGAGGAGTTTCTTAGGATTTTTCTTGCGCACCTTTGATCCTGGAGAGTCCTCTTTTTTTAGGAGTGAGAGGTCCCAGCGTAAGGGGATTCTCTCCTGATTTTTTGGGAGATTTGATTTAATTACTATTTTGTTTACGGATACTTCCCGATCTCGAGATTTTCGGAGTTGGGAATCCTTTTACAAGATTTTTGGAATGGTTTTTAAGATTACACCGTCTCTCCTTTGCTTGGATCGGCCTCTATAAATTCTACAGTCTCGGCTGGCTTACAAAAATAGAGCTTTTTGTCTACTGTCGGACGAAACAAAGTCAGTTTGGAACCGATATCCTTTCTTAGTCCGATAGCCGACACTACAACCAACCTTGTGTGGGTCGGTTTCATAGTCGGTCAGGTGGCTTTTAGCTTTAGGCCTTTAATTGGTCCCTTTAGACATCGTTGCCTCTTTTGTCGAGTCAACTTCATGCGTCTTACATATTTTACCCGTGGCTCTTGACTCTTTTAACTTCGGACAGGATTCATATCCTATAGATCCGAGCTAAATCTCTCCTTGAGACTTTACCTTCACTCAAATTTACCTGTTGTCTCGGGTTACATCTGCAGGGTTGATTCATCCCAAAATCGAGTTCCCGAACTTGTCGTGTTTTTCCCCAACATTTTCAACCGTGGGAATCACTCTCCCCATCGTTTTCTTTGGTGAGGTCTATTTACCTCATTCTTTGGTTCATATCCTGAAATGATATCTTAAAAATGAATAGACGTATGAATGTAACACATACACGATGGTGGGTCCGGAAACGGTACATGCTGCCAATTCGGATGTGGATTGCGGTGTGTCACACGACTCCCACCACGGTGGTGTGTTGACCACACCGATTTTTTTTTGGTCTCACTGTATTATATTTTCATTCACTTTGTGAGATCATTTCAGTACATGAGCTAAAAAATAAAGCATATTTAAACCTTAAGTGTAATACACCTCGTATGATGACGCCACCGTTGAAAGCTTCCCAAGGCCACATGAAGATTGTTTCCCATCATTTCCAAGCCCACCATGAAGTTTATTTCCCATCTAAAATGTTCTTAAGGTCAGGTAGACCGGAACGAGGGGAAAACAAAATATCAGCTTTTGTGGCGCCAATAAACATTACAGTGGATGTTAAGAAGGTTTCAACAATGGGCCACTCTCCCACTGTTTTCTGTGATGGGGTCCACTCGAGCTTTGGATCTGCCTCGTTATTTTGATCCTAATCTAAAATGTTCTCTGAAAATGGATAAACGGTGCAGATACAACACATACATTATGGTGGGGCCACGGAACTTCGTAACGTCACTTTGGTAGGGAGTTGGCTACTCAACCTGTCAGTAGCTAATAGGCGTCCTCGGGCGAGAGCTCTTTTAACTTTCCAACGAGGAGTTACCCAGCATATTCAGCTGCCGTTCATGACAAGTGGGCCCACTTTGTAAGTGATCGAGATTATTGGTAACCTGGGTGTGCCCCAGAAATCACCTTGGCCCAACAAACTAATGGTCTGGATCACTGAGACATGGGGCCCATTTGTGGTAGAAATCCCCCCTTCTTCCAATCAGATGTATAAACTAGAATTCATTTAGGAAAAAAACAAAAGAAAAAAAGAAAAGAAACAGAAAACGCGAGATGATGAAGAACACAACTACCATCTTACCATTGATCCATATAATATTCGTGCATAGACCATCCATTGTATGGCCCATCGCATAAACGTCTCCGATCACTCAACCATCACCCCACTTGCACAAGCTACCATTGCATGATATCTCTATAAAAGACACCTACACCCTCAAAAAGAAGACGATAGAAAGAGGTAAAAGAAGTAGAATGACCATAATGCCCTTACACAGGCGCAGTTCTACTGCGACTAGAACTGCCCATCTCGGCATCCCCAGCAGCGGCAGTGCCATTGTCTTCCACGTTCTCCCCCGACATTTCCTCGAGCGACTTCCCCTTCGACTCCGGCACCAAAAACGTACACAACAACCCCAAGAAATTTATACACCCCAACAAGATAAGGGAATTCCTCATCCCAATCCCGGCCGGATACCCATGATCGGCCTTCGCTTTATCTTGACTCTGGGCTGCGTACAAGAACCCAAACGCCCCCACAATCGCCCCCGCCTTCCCTGCAGCTGCTGAAATCCCATGACATGTCGATCTCAATCGAGCTGGGAAAATCTCCGCTGGCACCACAAACGTAGTGCTGTTCGGCCCGAAATTAGAGAAGAAGAACGTCAGCGCGTACATGATCACGAACCCGATCCGATTCTCCCTCAATGTCCAGTGGTGATATGGGATCGCCAGCGCAAACATGAAAGCCGTCATGAAGAAGAATCCCATCAGCTGGATTGTAAACCGTCCGATATGATCTATGAATGCGACGGTGAACCAGTATCCAGGAACGGTGCTGCAGAGTGCGATGAGTGTCTGGGCACGCGCGATCTTGTAAACCTCCTCGATTGCGTTCATTGTCTGGGCTGGTGGGATCCATCCAACTGCGCTGAAGATGTCTTTCTGGAATAGATTGGAGCTGTAGAAGGCAATGTCGAGCAGGAGCCATGTGCTCGTGGTTCCAAGCAGGTGAAGCCCATGCCTGCGCATGAACTCTTTGGAGAAAAGCCCGAATGAGTTCGACTCGTCCCGCGCCAGTTGCTCGATCTTTTCCTGCTCAGCCTCGATTTCCACTTGCAAGACATTGGACATGTCTGCTGCTGCCTTCTTCGCGTTCTTCGCAACTAGGGCTGTGTAACGGGCTGTTTCGGGCATCTTCATCCGCCAGTAGTAGGTGAGCGCGGCTGGGAGTGACCCGAACATGAGGATGATTCTCCAGACATAGTCTGCCTCAGGAACCGTGGACGCCGCCCCGACAACCGAGTACGGTGGGGTGGGGTACTTGGCCTTGAACGCGGCTGAAACGATGATCGCGACCATCCCACCTGCGAGGATTCCGAAGCCCTGCATGGCGAAGACGGCAGCGATGAATGCGCCGCGAGTCTTCTTGTTGGCATACTCGGACATGATGGTGGCCGAGAGCGGGTAGTCTCCACCGATTCCAAACCCAAGCCAGAAGCGGAAGAAACAGAGAGTGCCCATGACAGCCTTGGCTGACCTGCCGAAGGAGAGTGCGGATGCCACCGAGCAGATGACCATGACCATGAGAGTCATGCCGTAGACGCGCTTGCGGCCCATCTTGTCACCGAGCCAACCGAAGAAGAGCTGGCCTGCGAGGGTGCCGCAGAGGGCAACACCGTTAACGGATGCAGAGACGTTGGGGGGAAGGGTGCCGGGTTTGGCTGAGCCGTCGACCGTGTAGTAGATGCGACCGAGGAGCTTGGTGACGAGGGAGATGCAGAAGAGATCATAGGCATCTGTGAAGAAGCCCATGCCGGCAATTACAATCGCCGTGAAATGGTACCATTGGGTCTTGGCGACATCTAGTGCATTCAGAACCTCGAGCTGTTCTCTTGCCATGGTTCTTCTCCTCTGCAAGAAGTTGAACTGAGTCAGCTGAGTTTTGAGAGTTTTGGTGGGTCGATTTTAAGGTCTCGCTGAGTTGACTCGGGCGAGTCTTTTGATTCAAGAATTTAAACTAGGGCTGAAAGTCGGGCGGGTTGACCCGTAACCCACCCGACATTGGGTTAGGCCCAGGCAGGATGTATCGGGTTTGGTCTCGAGCTCAGGTTGTACAAACAACACAAACCCGATAAAACTTGTGTTCCGCTTGGGCTGAGGTCTTAGGTTGCTCGACACAACTCGAACTTGATGACACAAGCTATCATGATACGCCGGATTTCTATCTCCCAAATAAGCAGCGTGCTATACAACACCACTTTTAAAGGAGTTGTCTTATATTTTAACTTGCTAGTTTAGAAAAAATAAAAAAAAATTATACGACTTTCAAAAGAGTAGTCATCTTATATTTTAATTAAGATAAGTAGAGAAAATAAGACATGACATATATTCACCTGACCAACCTGATCAACCCAATCTAGCTCGCATAGGTCCGGCTTGGGTTTAGAATTCCCAACATGAGGATGGGTTGGGTTGACGTATAGGTACAAGAATTCAGCCCTAATTTGAACTCAGCTAAGATCAATGAGGATGGGGAATTACATGATCATCGAGGCCAGTATGTTCGGGTTTTCAGGTTGTAAAAGTGGGGCCCATGGTTCGATGATCAGATTATTGGTATGGTGGGCCCAGCCTTAATGGACTGACCGTCCTAACCTTTCAATCTGTAGCATGCAAATAGATGGTCCACGTTCAACTGAAAACAAGGCCCAAGGTCGTTGGCTAGAATCTTGATTTAGCCCATCAAAACAATGCCTTGGATAGCTGGACCGTGGGCCACGCATGCACAAGTCCCAAACATGAAAGATTCATTCAATTGATAGTAAGGCCCTAGATCGATGACTAGGATCTCAAAATGTAGGCGGCCTTGAAGGGTTGTGGCACAATTCAACCACTTTCGGGCCCAGCGGATGGACGGTTTGGATCATAAGGGTTGGGTCCAGCAGGTAATGGTCCGCGGATTACTAGGCAGACGAATTTCGCAGACAGAAGAATTACCTGCAGAATCAAGATCGTTGGCTCGATGGGCCATACGTCCATGAACGTGGACCAAAAATCTCCCATAAATGAGCCTACACATCAGATCTTTAGCCTTTCCAATCAGAAGGTTAGGATTCGACAAAGGACACTATTTGGTAATAATCTACCCACGGTGGCCCATTAGATAAATGGTCCAGATCACTAAAGAAAAGGCCCAACGTCGGTAATTCATCGAAATACCGAGGGGCATTCTTGTCACATTAGGATATTCTCTTTCCGTCTTTTTCCAACTACCTGAATCGTCCAGGAAACCCGGGAAAGTTCAATTTTTAAAGCGTGACGGTTGATCGTAGCTCATAGGCCTATGTGGGACCCACCGTGATGTCCGTCCATCAGCCATGCCAATTCAATATACGATGTGAAGCCAGATATCAGGATGATCCAAAACTCCAGTGGACTACAACACAAGGAACGGTGGGGATGAAATCTCCAACGACTTAAAACCTTCCTGGGGCCCACGGTTACGTTCATATGCAATCAACCCATTCAGTAGGTGAGTCCGGAATCCAAAATTTCGGTGGGACCCACAAAGGTTTCAATGGTGGCCGTCCATTGGCCTACTTGATCTTTTCGATCGATCTATTTTTGTACGGAGGACGGTGGACCCACAGAACTTCGTTGTTGCACGCTCTGCAACATGTGTTTTGGGAACCGCATCAATCGGACGGTTTCCATCATCGGACCATCTCATCACGTGAGCCCAAATCCGCAAGACACGCTGGAGGTCTTGAGTCTTGCGAAAAGGGAATACGGATTCCAGAAGAATCGGTTATGCCATAGCCAGACTGCCCACACGTGTGTTCATCGCCGGATGATCACAACCGCCCGTCTTCTATATGATCCTGACCATTGATACGGTTTGCTCAATCTTGAGCGTAAAAAAGACAACTCTTAGTGGTCCCTATTCAGATCCACAAATCAACGGTCAGATTTCTCCTTTCACCGTGATTATTGGATCGTAAATCGTTTCGAATAGCACCCAGAGAATGGACCGTTTAGACCCCGAAACCGTATCTGTATGTGGGCCCACGGAAATTTCCCCAACGAAAGAAATCAAGAAAACCAAATCCCTAATGGAGAGAGAGAGAGAGAGAGAGAGAGAGAGAGAAACCTGGTTTGAGCTTTCCTTCACAAGAGAGACAGAGGTGTTGTGTTGGAGTTGGAGGGAAAGAAGGGGGAGCCGTTGCGTATTTAAGTCCACCGCTGCCGAGAGCATGGGACAGGCACAGAACGGAATCTTCGGAGGTATATTCCGTTTTCACAGTCAAGATCTCCAAACGCCGTTTTCCTTTCTTTGAGGGTTCTGTTATGGTCAGCTTCTCTAAAAAAAAAAAAACGTCTCGACGCATTTCCAAATTAGTGCCTCGTGTTTCTGGCCGTTGGATCTCTAACAAGCCAGATCTATGATGCCAGCGCAACCCACAATGGTCCAGATTTAATAAAAAAGATCGTAGCCTTGGTGGCTGGATATTCCAGAAATCTAATTTCCATCCGGGCAGGGATGTGTCATACCAACGATCTGTATTAGAGCGCGGATTGCGTCCTGTCGACGCCCGTGGGGCTCTAAGTGGCCACCGTGATGGATGGGTTTTATCCACACCGCCTATCCATTTCATCTTGGTCGTGTCATTTTATGGTGCAGGAATAAAACTTACGCAGATACAAGACTTAAGTGGACCACACCACAGGAATTGCCTGCGCCCCGTACAGAGGAATTTCCTATTGTCGGAAGCTCTGTGTGGCCCACAGAGATTTCTGTGATAAATCCACTCTGTACATCAGTTTATAAACATTGATAGAAATGAAAGAAATAAAATAGATCCAAAACTCAACGAGCTACACCAGATAAAGCAGTGATAATAGAAATGTTCACCATTGAAACCTTTCCGAGTCTACCATGATACTAACATGCCATCCAAACCATTAATAGGATCTTTAACACTCATATAAGTTGTACGAACAAATATAATCCTGATACAAAACCTCTGTGGCCCCCAAAATGTTTCCATTGTTGAGCGTTCAATTCCAGCTGTTTCGTTTTTCTGGACCACTTGGTCTTTGGATCTAACTTATTTTTTAATTTCTGTCTAAATGTGGTGTTTATAAACTGATGGACGGAGTGGATTTGTCACAGACATCTCTGTGGGCCCACAAAGCTTCCAACCACAGTAACTTCAAGGGCACTGTAGCGTTGGCAGAACCATCTAAGGACCCGAAACGTCTACAACGTCCGTTTTACACGGCGTCTATGCTATTGTACTTATTAAATCTATTCCGTTCATCAGGTGGGGACGATCATTTGAACCGTAAATAAAAATATAAACCATGTCAAAAAAAAGTTGCATGGCCCACCTGAGTTATATATAGATCTCGCTGAGTTGGATGGAGTGGATTTTACACATACAACATCGTGTCTCCCAGTGCGTGGTTGTTTTACGACCTAGGTCAAAAAGGTCTCGTAGAGAATTACGGTTCTCTCTCCACCACACACATGGCAGTGCAACTGATCGTTGTGGACTGTCCATGTAGTTTCTTCCGTGAATGGTCACAAGCTTCTGGACGTATGGCGATTGCCTCCAGTCGGTTCATTGGATGTGACCTCAATGTTAGGTCCAGATCCAATGCCTGATTCATTACTCATGTGGGCCACACCAAAGGAAACAGGAGAGGTACCGAGGTCCGGATCCGCCGCCCGCCTTACACACTTCAAGATGGAATGTAAAATCCACGTTGTTGTTTATATGTCATGCGATCCACTCATCAGGTGGACCACGTAAATTGAATATATGGGTTTAAGGCCACCGCTGAGTTTTTTTTTTTTTTTTATGTACCGTGACCATGAGGATTTACACCAGTTGCATGGTTCAGATAACATATACACATCACGGGTGGGCCCCACATAGCCAGAACTTATTACATTATGTTCGACGACAGGCAAATTGTTCAAAATAAACGTACGTAATATGATCCTGTCATCTTATCAGCGGTGTCAAAAGCAATGGATGGGATTGAAAGAGAGAGAGTCTGTCTACCACGCGCCATGGAACCGGACCTAATAGCATAGGAGCAACTAGATGGACGGCCCAATTGATACACGGCACTTCCAAACATAGTGTGAAGAGATGCATTCTCTTCTCCCGTAGAAACGGAAGCGGATTGGCTGGTGTACCACAAACCAGCGATTTGACTGGTGTGTCGACGTCACCAAGTTTTGTGGGTCCCATCATGAGGTATGTGTTATATCAAAACTGTCCGTCCATTTGGAGAGCTCGTCATAAGTCTTGAACCTAAAAATAAGTCAGATTCAAAGATCAAGTGGACCACAGTATCAGTGGGAGAATGAACGCATACCATTGATACCCATTTTCTGGTCACAGAAGTCTTAGATTAATATGATATTTGTTTTTCCTCTTCATCCAGGTCTACGTGACATTATGATCAGATTGGATGGAAAGTAGACGTTTTGGTGGACCCCAAGAATGTTTTAACAGTTAGAATCATTGTCCCACTGATATTTTTTGTGTGGTCCAGTTGAGTTGGGATACGTCTCATTTTTGGCTTAATACTCTAGAATGATCTCTCCAAATTAATGAACAGTATTGATATAATAAATACATAATTGTGGGGCCATGTAACTCTCATCTCCTTTGAACCGTTCGTGCAACGCGGAGCACGAGCAGCGTAGAGCTCGTCTTCGCGCGCGCGGATTAGGTACTACCCGCGCCTGTTCCGAACTCGGGACAGGCGGAGGCTCCAAGGGCTACTAATGGGCCACCGTGATGTATTAATTTTATCCACACCGTCCATACAGTTTTTCATATCATTTTTTAGAGCACCGGACCAAAAATAAGGTAAATCTAAGTCTCAAGTGGACCACACCACGTGAAGCAGCGGTGCTAAGGATGGCCACCATTGAAACTTTTGTATGGTCGACCGTGTGGTTTAATTGCCATCAAACCTGTTTATATGGTCATATAAAACTGGATGAAGTGAAAAAACAAATATCTTCTTGGTCCAAAACTCCTGTGGCCCTCAAGAATTTTTCAACGTTGAGAATTTAATCCCAACTTTGTGGTCCATTTGAGGTTTTTATCTTCTTTACTTTTGGTTTCATGATCTAAAATGATATTTAAAAATTTATAGACGGTGTGGATAAAATTTATAAATCATGTTGGACCCTCAGTGGCCATCGGAGCCTCCGCCTGTCATGTACCCACACCTGGCAGCTCGGTGATGTGTGGTATACCAGCCAATCCGTTTCCGAAACCGGGTCTTCAGGCTACACTGTATTTCATCCCATGTGGTTTATCTGGTACGCCAGTTGCCTGTGCCCCACGCCAACAGGTGATACCACCGAAACTCCCCTAACAAATCCACTCCCTTCATCAGTTTCGAAAGCTCATGATAGGAGAGTAATATAAATATTATGAAGATCTAAAACTTAGGTGGGCCACACGACAGAAAACAGTATTAATGAAAACATCAACCGTTGAAACCTTCCCGGAGGCAACGATGATGTTTATATGTCATCCAAACCGTTCATAAGGTTATTACCACTGGATGAATTGTAGGTACAAATATCATCCTGGTCAAGTACTTCTGTAGTCCCCACAAAGTTTCCAATGGTAGGCATTTAGTCCCCTCTGTTTCCAGTGACGTGGTCCACATGAGTTTTCGTGTCAGCTCGAGAAACCGATGGACGGAGTCGATTTCTAACGGGCATCTCGGTGGGCCTACGTAGCTTCCGCCTCGTGCAAAGACGAGGACGCGGATTGCGTCCTACCCCGCCCGTCTCCCGCCACGAACGGGCAGTTCTGCTGTGATTTATCTGTTTATCTGCGCCGTCCATCCTTTTTCTAAAATCATTTTAAGGCATGTAAATAAAAATAAGGTAGATCCAACGGTAGAATGGGCCATACCACAGATGAATTTTTTTTGCATTTAATGCAAGCTACATTTCATGCTTGTGCATTTAATGCAGCCAATTTTATTGTTTGGTGTGGCCCATTTTAGCGTTGGATCTTCTTATTTTTTTTTGTATACATATTAAAATGATACGAGACAAGGGATGAACGGTGTAGATAAACAGATAAAGTAAAGTGCGCCCGCCCACAGAACTGCCCGTTGGTGACTGGAGACGGGTGGGGGTAGGACGCAATCCGCGTCCCAAAGACGAGAACCGAAGCTCCTCCAGCTCCGAGTTGTACGAACGGTTCGAAGGATATCAAAGTTACATGCCCCACAGTGATGTATTTATTATATCTACACTGTTCGTCTATTTTCAGAGACCATTTTATAGCATTATCCAAAAAATGAATCATATCCAAATATCATGTGGACCACACCACAAATAGCAGTGGAGATAATGATTTTCACCGTTAAAAAATCCTTTGGGCCTACTATAACGTTTATTTTCCATCCAATCAGTTCATCAGGTTACAAAGACCTGAATGAAAAGAAAAAATAAATTTTATATTGATTCAAAACTCTGAAAAAGGGTTTCAATGTTAGACGTTCTATCTCCCGCTACTTTTTTGAGTGTGATTTACTTGATGATTAGATCTATCTTATTTTTCGTCTAAGCCTTAAGATAAGCACACCAAATGGATGAACAATTTATACGAAGTACAGCAGCTATATATGCGAAGTACACCAGCTAATCCGCTTCCGTCGATGAGCTGAGACAGAAAGCTAAGCGGGGCCATCGTAATGTTTCTTTTCTAAATTCTGTACATACGTTTTGCCAGATCATGGGGCCAAAACCGAGGCGTTAAGGCCCCGTTTAAAACAGGCGTGTGAAATACAGTGGAATACAAGGAATGAAATTAGGGCCGCCACTGCATTTAGGGCGTGTTTGGCCGGCTGGATTACGCGGGCTTACGTGGGATGGAAATGCATCTGTTACTGTGCCAAATCCACTCCATGTTTGGAAAGAGTGGAACAGCCTGGAAGTAGGTTAGATGTAATCGTATCGGTCCCGTGCCAATTTCACTCAATGTTAGCAAGTCGTGTAGGTCCCACCATAATGTGTGGGCTATATCCACACCATCCATCCATTTTTCCAGATCATTTTAGAGCATTGGCCAAAAAATCAGGTAGATCTAAAACTCAAGTAGACCCCACCATAGAAAGCAACGGGAATTGAATACTTATCATTGAAAATTTCTTCGGGGCCCATATAAGTTTTGGATCTGCCAACGGGAGTAGGAGTTGCGGTGGATGGTCCGGCTGCATTGCATGTACACGTCTATCCCATGCGCCGCACATGGCTTGTTTGGGTTTCGTGGAATCATCACATGAGTTGTCTCATATGGGTTCGTTTGGATCTCCATGGGATTGGAGTGGATTTCAGATACGGGCGTCACTTCCTCCATCGTCACCCACTGTACGGATGGTTTATTTGACCCACCGTGATTTATGTGTTTCATCCGCTCCGTCCATCCATTTCATTAGAATTTGAAATGACAATGTCGGTTTGGCCGGAACATGGCCCACCATTGAGAACCCCTTTCAATGATCGGAACCGTCCATTGTGTTTGGCAAGGGGTTTTGATGAAAATCCTGGAGTTCTCAGCCGATGATGCACATGTGTGCAAGCTCGGCCTCGAACACAAGATGAGCAGCATGTGGGGGACTTACGAAAGTGGAAAAAAAGGTATTTGCTGCCTTGTTATTTCTAGATTCAGTATAGTAGTCCGCAGACTAAATAACAGGATTTTATTTTCTATCTTTCAAACATCAGGCCAAGCATTTGAGTGATTGGAACCGTTCAATATGTAGGACCCACAAGCGATACGCTATAAGAACGGTGTGATTTGTACAAATTACTCTATCTAAAACAACGTCTTGCTCAATGATTTACATTCAAGTTCATTTTCTGGATGGCTCTGATAATTTTTAATGAAGAAGAGGACCTTCCAAGGTCGATCAACGATGAGACACAGTCTGCAAAGTGGGTAATACACTAATATAAGGGGCCCAGATGGAGGACTACAAATTCACTTTACTAATCCATGGACTACTTAACTTTTACCCAGTTATTTCACCCTTCCTGCCATCTGAATAAAAAATTACCCTCACACTATATAACTATGCTTTCTCTACTTCAAATCTGTTGGAAGCTGAGCAGCATGTGGGGTATTTTCGAAAGTCGAATACTTTATCTACATCGGGACCCATCAGATCAACGGTGTAGATCACCAACCCCCAATCCTAACTTCCCGTTTCATCCGGTTAAGACCAAGGAAAACTTGTATGCGGCTGATAACCTCTCCAAATCCCTCGTCTTAACGACGGACAGGGCTCGTCAAAGATGGATGGACTTCGGTGTTTCCCAGGCGTCTTACTGAATATTGCTGGATATCTCTTGGGTTATGGCGAATCGGTTCAGATCCATGGTCCAAACATGCGCGTGGGTTACGGGGATGAGATCGAGTGATCCCATCCCACCTAATCCCATCTAATCCATCCGGCCAAACAAGCCCTAAGTGTGCCGCATGGTGGTGAAATCCCACTCTCGGTTGGAGGAGCGTTAGCGCTCGTCTTCGAAAGGAAGGGAGGGGTATTTTCATCCTCAAATTTTTTGTCCGTACGAGCAGGTCTAAGTTCCAAAACTAAGTTCATATTTTTTCGTAAAAACAGCTGGATAAAAGGACAGTCCTAAATTTCTCAAAGTTAGCTAATAGTATAATTTGCGCTCCTTACGTCTAGTTAAAAAATCATCTCGTGGACATTTTTACTAAGGATGTTATTGGCAATACCAGTTCAAAATCTATTTGAATATCCTCCCACCATTACAAATGGGGACCCTTTTGAATAGGCCATCCAGGCCTGTCAAGTAACGCCTTCGTAAAAAAACTCCACAAGGCCAATGCTTCCTATCAGCCAATTATCTGAGTCTCAGCTGCAGTAGTAGTCTCGAGTGACGGCATCTGGTTCCGATGTTCACAAATAGCCCGAAACTTCGATAGGCGAGAGGTGTAAGCACCACAAGGTGTGAAGCGATCTCGTACTAAATGAAACATCGAACGATCAACTTGAAGCGAGCATGTCTTTGTCAAGCACCTAAGAGCAGGCCAGACGTCTATTTGAAATATGTTATCTCCAAGTTGGCTTGTCTACATTCTTGCTCTAACTTGAGAGGGAGTGTTGTTATATAAATTTGTGTGCTCCCGTGAACTATCTTTCATCTTTTATCATATTAGCTTTAGCTTTGATTCCACATTTGCTTGAATATTTACTAATTTTATGCACTTCTACTCTTCATAAATTAATGGGATATGAGAAATGAAGAAACCATTTCAAAATTACGAGAAACTCTAAGAGTTTACAAGACCAAAGATCCAACAGTTGAGATCGTAGGACAACATTTTAGGGCCTTCACCCATCCAAAGTGGGCCAACCATTCAATAAGCTGACCGTTTGAAATGGGGTGAAGTTTTAAGGGTCAGTGCACCATCCAAGAGGTCCATCCATTATGAAATTGGGTCATCAGTCCGTTGATTTCCTGCTTTGGCCCAATCCAAAGGGTTTCCATTAACGGACGCTCTAGATCAGTGGGCTGGTGCACCTAAGAAACATTTGGAGTTATTTAGATTTGATAATATATCTAAAAGACAAACCATTTATGCCGAGATCATTAACGAATCGATCATTTTTCTATAAAAAGAAATATTCATTGGACGAAGCATTTGAATTTCAAACTAAAAAACTGGGGCCACGGTTCGTTAATACAGACAAATGCACCGTTTCCCACTGGAGATGAATCATTCGCACAAAATCCTTTTCATAAGACAAACATAACCTTTCAATCTGTGGCTTATAGATCTGCAGTTAAGAAGAGAGCTGATATGAGTTCACTTTCAACTCAAAGTAGTACCAAGATCTGAGGCTAAGATCATCCAACCTGGGAGATTTATGGGTTGTGGTTCATCCATGCTGGGACTCAACAAACCAATGGTCTGGATCGCTGTGACATTGGCCGCACATGTCAAGCTTGCAGGTTGCGTATCAAGTATCAACTAACGTCTGTTTTGTCAAAGAGGGAGTGAAGTAAACGCATGAAGCTTTTGCTGTTTCTGTAGTTGTAATAATAATGTGAAATTGTGTTGATTCCTTCGACTTCTTATTTTAGAAAACCATATCTTTCACAAGATAATTTTCCTTTCAAGGCAAGCCCATGTATAGGCGCCAATAATGAAACCCTGGATAGAAGATCCAAGCCGTCCATCAGGTGGGTCCCACTTCAAGGATATCTTGGACCACGAAACAAATGAATGGGTGAGAAAAAAAAAAAAAAAAATCTTTCTAGGTAAGCTGATTATTTCTAATATTGTGGCCCACCAGAAGGGTGCACAAACTTGATTTTTGGACCATATTCTTACACGTGGATGGACCCATTAAAAAATAGTAATAACAAAAAAAACAACAAAAGCAATAAGATGATATAAGAATTCTTACTTTAAGTTCCGACCCTTGAAAATGCAAGCAGTGATTACAAGGAGTTGCCGTGTTTACCATGTAAAGGGAGGAAATGAAAAGGTGGGGAGGAGCTTGTAGCTTAGCAATTTTATTTGTAATTTATAGAAAATATGCATGATTGCCTTAGAGAATTAATCCACCTTGAGGCAGTAACTTAGTTATTATATATTCTCCCCTACAAAGCCTAGGTTGGGGTTGAATTTTGTATGGAAAAGATGAAAATGAGAGACTTAGATTGAATTTTCCATGAAAAAGATGACGAAAATGGGTTAGGGTTTTCCTCTCTGTTGTTATTTATAATAATTAAATATTTTTAAAATATTAAATAATTTATTGGATCACTCAGTACAGTATACCCTCACTTTAATCATGATATAAGACTTTCGGAACCACAAGCTCGCCTGAAAGTAACAACTAACAAGGAGTCAATGGACAAACCTTTTATATATATATATATATATATATATATATATATATATATATATATATATATATATATATATACACACACACACACTTCTTTTTATTATATTCTCTATATATTATGGGGGAAGGTGGATGTATGTTGCAGTTTGAATATTGTGATTTATAAGGCACCCAAACACGCTAGCCACGTGTAGACATGGATAGCTATATATGTAGCTTGGGATTAACTTACTCTGCTTGGATCTTTTCACACACATAACCATGTAGGGCAACTTCCACATCCACCACTTTCTTTCCCGATGGTCAAACGCGCAAGAAATCAATTTTTTTCCAAAAGGTGGGGAACACCATGAATATCACTAGGACACAACTAGTTGGACGCTTCGTTTTCGTCCAACTAGCTGGGCATTTAATGAACAGTTAATGCTAGTAAAAATTTTCATATAAAGTAACTTCAATTGATGAAGTGGGTCCCACTGTAGTATTATGTAAAATCCACCCGGTCATTTGGTGAGCCACCTCAAGTTAGATCCAGTGCAAAACAATCAGCCCCATCCCTGGCTCACATGAACCACATAGTTGAAAAATGTGTGAAGAAAGCTCATCCTCCAAACACTTTCCCTTGGTGTGATTCACTTTAATCACTTATGTGCCAAATTTTTACGTTCGAGTTCTAATTTTTGGTGTGGGAACTAACGGATGGAGTGGATTTTATATTCTCATCATGATGGGGCCTATAAAAATAAAGGGTGGAAGTCTCTCTCAATTGTTTCAATTGGTATGGTCCACTTAAATCATTGATTAGCCTGATTTTTTTGATCCTAGCCTAACATGGGATTATATAGCTAATGATGGAAGTGGATTTCTAAAAAATGTCACAGTGGGGCCCTTAAAAATTTGTAGGGTGGGGGTATCTTAAACTATTGTTGGTTCCGCAAAAAAACTTAAGTGGATTAGGTATTATCCGAGTAACACCTATGTGTTGGGGATTTTGACCTGTGGAATCACACAGATCTAGATCTAGGATAGCAATTCAATGACACCAAGCACACAAGAGAACACAGAGAACACCCAGATTTAACATAGAAAATCCTTTCGGAAAAAAATCACGACACAAAACGACAGATCTCCACTATGAAAAATAAAAATTACAAAGAGAAGGGACTTACCCGATTCGAACAACCTTGAATCTCACCCTTACTAGACCCTTTAATTTCCCTTGAACCCCTTTAGAAAGCTTTCTCATGCACTAGAAAAGCCCTAGGAACACCTATTTATAGTTTAAGAAACTTCTCTTTCGTATCCCGGTTGCGAAAGTACTCAAATCCGCAGTTTCGCGAAAAATCGCGGAACAAACTGCGTAACCTACGATTAGTCCTGAAAATTTCAGGACTGGTCCTAGCCTCCTTCGACTAGTTGAGGCTTACCTACGACTAGTCGAAGCTCACCTACGACTAGTCGAAGCTCACTTACGACTAGTCGAAGACAATGAAAAAAAAATAGTAAAAACTCGCTGGACTTTGAGTCGTGTCAGGGCTCGAACCTACGACTGGTCGAGCGCCTCCCATGACCAGTCGTGGCTGTCCCACGACTGGTCGAACGACCCAAAAACTTCATATTTAAGACTTTTTCCTAACAATCTCCACCAAGTCTTCAATCTTCAATTATGTAGCTCCTTGACCTCTTCTCTTATTTCTGCATCACATCATAGCTTCTTGTGCACACTCCGTCCTTCTTTTCCGCCATCACCAAGCCCAGAGAAGTTTCACAGACAAAGATCCACGTGTTCAACCACCTTTGCTCCTGTCTTCTCAAAAAAAGGAAAGACTAGTCTTTTTACCATCTCACCACTATACAATATTGCTTGTCGGGGTACTTGCTCACAACATTGATAGCCTGTGAAATAAACCGGTCTAATCCAAACCATGACATACACTGCCCAGCGCATTCGAATAAGGCTCATGAGATATCTTATTTTTTCTCATCTATTTTGGGACAAATCCTGAGGAAAACTTGAGGAGAGACGCGTAGGGAACGCTCTCCAGCTTTACCTGGCCCATCACATCCTGGATCAATACCTACACACAAGGTATTCTTCCTGTGATTACCAAAGCCTACTCCTCCTTCAGTCTCAACGCCGAGAACTATCTTTGCAACCCCCCGATACTTCATCATGGATATCCGGAGTCTTCAGTACATTAATTCCAGACATGTCACAATTGGCGATCCACACATCATCAACATACAATACCTGACCCACCATGAAGGAATCAAACCACTGCCTAGGCGACAGGCCGAATAACGACCTCCTGCAAAGTCTTTTCTCAGCCCTTTTAACTTTGAACTGCTCTAGTTGCTTCATGTAGATCTGCTCTTCACTTTTCCTTGCAGAAGTGCAGACTCCACATCCTTCCTTCCAGCTCAAGATCACATTGGCCAACCAGCGCCAATCACTGATCTAATAGACACCTACTATACCGTCAGCGCGAATATCTCTGAGAAGCCGATCCCTTCTCCTTAAGCATAACTCATTGCCACCAACCTCGCTCTGTATCTATGTTGTACCCTCCTAAAGATCCACCTACATCCAACAGCTTTTCGGCCCATTGAAAGCTCCATCCGCTCCCATATGTCGGTCTGGTACAACGAATCCATCATATCACCCATAGTCACCTTTCACTTCTCAGCACTAGGCTCACCTAAAACCATCTGAATAGAAGATGAATACTCCTGCAATATTGGAGTCGTTCATGTACCTCGCCGATATTCCGCGGTCATGCCGTGTGTTTTTTCTCACAGGTGGCTGCTCCACCTGCTCTGTAACCCTGTCCGCACATCTCATCCTTCCTACCCTACCCGCTCATGTGGCCATGCCCAACATTCCACGCACGTGCAGAGGTAGAATCCACTACATCCACCGTAGCTCCACCTTTTGAAGTGCTCCTGATCAACTTGTACAAGTTACCGAGTCGTTGCGCTTTCATGATTACCCGTGGCGCCCCCTTGGATACTTTAAGAGTACTATCAATACTGTATACTTGCATCCTTTTGCCTCAAGCACACGAAGAGAAATCAGATTCCGCTTCAAATCAGGAACGTGCCTCACATCTGTCAAGGTACGCTCCACCCCATCAAACATCCTGATGTGCACAGGACCAATAGCCACAACATTACAGGAAATGTCATTGCCCATAAATACCTGTCCACCATTGCACTCCCTGTAGCTGGTGAACCAACTCCGATGAGGAGTCGTGTGAAAAGATGCCTCTGTGTCTAGCATCCACTTATCCTTACGATCATCGTATGACCGTCTGAGCGAAAACACAGATAAAAGATCACCATCACATCCACTCGATCCATCTGACGTGGAAACATTGGCCTCCCTGCATGAAGCCTCAGAATCTTCCCTGTTCGAATTAGAATTTTCACAATCCTTCTTCACATGTCCTTCTTTCCCACAATTCCAGCACTTTACCTTTCCTTTGCCCTTACCCCTGGATTTGGATCTAAAAGTAGAAGAACCTGTACCTTGTCCAGAATTCCTACCCACTATAAACAGTGCATCAGAAGATGTTCCCATGTCGCTGTTCAGTTGTCTCATTGCCTTCCCTTGAAGGGCTGAGATAACAGTGTCGACACTCAGGATTTTATTCATACTGCACATAGTGTCCTTGAATGCCTCATAGGACGTCGGGAGAGACACTACCAAAAAACAGGGCAAAGCCGACGGATGTGTAGCTCTTTTAGCTTCGGATTTTAGCTGTAGGAAATTCCGATGGCTAAAATCCGTAGCTAAAATATTCTTAGTCCGTAGCCATAGCCTGTCTTTTAAGGCTGGACGTTCAATCGATATTGTTTTCCTATAGTGTTGTTCACCTGAGTTTTATTTCGATATGATATTTTGGTATCAACTATAAAAAAAGTATTTACTAATGGATTTACGGTGTGGATTAAACAAAAACATCATGGTGGGGCCCGTAGAGCCGTACCAGATCCAATTTCCAAGCACCGTTTTCATTTTAAGGTAAATGAATGTTAAATTTGTAATTTATGTTAAATAGTGGAAACTTGTCCATATAAAATATGGGTTTGATATATGGCTATCCAGACCATCCAAATAATGGGTCTTGTTGTAAATGATTTATATTTATAATTATATTATAGAATAATATCTTAAAAATCCACTAAATGGACCCTTAATTGTACGGCTGTGAATATAGTTTATTAAATAAAATATGTAAAACTCACATTTTAACGGATCTCAATTCCTCTACGATTTCAGAAAAGGAAATTTTCATTTTCCCTCTCTCGAATACCCGCTTCCTCCTCTCCCTTCCCTCTCTCTGAAGAGGAATTTTCATTTTCCCTCTTTCAATTCTCTCTTTCAATCGCCCTTTTATTCCTCTCCCTTCCCTCTTTCGACCGCCCTTTTCTTCCTTCTCTTCCCTCTTTCGAGCGCCATCTTCATCGCTCTTGATCACCCTTTTTGAAGCTCGTAGACAGACCGTTCATCCAGAAGCTCATATGCAGATTTCATGCTAAGGTGAGTCATGAAATGTAATCAGATTTTTTTATTTCTTGATGACGTTCTTGGATTATTGTATTCACATTTATATTTTCTATCCAAGCTTGATCAAACTTGTGAATATGATGTAGCTGGAGGAATTATTAAAAAGAGCTTCTCATAATATCTGTTTATTAGAGATCTTTTTGAAGGCATTTAATTGTATTTAGATGATAACCGTTGGAACGTCAGATGGTAGTCGGTGCTTTGTTTGGGGATGATAGCACTAGACTACATTTTGTTGAATGAAGGCCATGATTGGTGGCTAGGATCTTCTAATTGCAATGAGTTTTACTGCATTGATCCACACTACAAGAAAAGTAGGCATATTGTCCAAATCAAACGATCAAAATGGGACGGTGAAGATGGCCCCTTATGTGCAATTTTCAGCCTGTACTTTATTTGCAATGAGGCCTATGATTTGGACGGTCCTGATCGTGTTATATGTTTGCCATGTGCACAATGTATGAGTCATTGCTTTCTTGAAAGAGAATCATCAATGCACTGTAGCCCAAGAAGCTGTATTGAGCCTTCCTTCTCATGCAGATAGAAAATTGAAAGAATGTAAGACAAAAGGGCAAATTTAGTTTACTGATCTTTCTCTTTTTCCTGTCGTATTGGTATCATTCTTCAGCATCATCTTGAAAATGGGGGCAATTCTTCTACCGTACATGTGGCATAATCCCATGGTGATTTATAGTACCATCAAAATTTCTGACCACTGATGGATGGATAGATTAGATGCTAATCGACTGGATTATCCAGATTATCCCTCACAGACCCTTCAATCTAGTTCGTTTTTGTGTTCATGCCTTAAAATGACTTGTCAAAATAAATAGATGGTGGATAAAATACGGACTGTCCGTATCTATCTTGGTCCTGATGGGTAGGAAAGGACTGTTTGTCTCTAGCTGGACTAGTCTCTACCAAGCTAGAGACAGACAGTCCTATAAGTGGCTCTATAAGGCCCACCGTGATGTATATATAAGTAGCTTGAGACAGATAGTCCACACCTGATGCAGGAAGGAACAATGGATGAAGTGATTGATTGATTCGATGCTTTCCATACACAGCCATTTATATTGCTAGATTATGTATGGTACACATGACAAATGTGTATGATGTGCCCAACCAGGCACCCTGCAGGGCCGTTGATTGGCCTTTGAAAAAACAATAGTTCGATTAGACTAATTTTTCCATCAAATCGATGGACCTTTTTCTTGCTATTTTTTTGTTTTCATTTGTGTGCCACAACTTAAAAGGCTTGGGATTGTCTAAATATTGTGCCACTCATTAATGGAAACACCAACCATTCATATACATATTGGAAATACCAAATGAACTGTTTGGATCTCTTCTAGGATGCAACATGCGGATATGACATGGAGGCATGAAATTGCTATGCCTCACATGTACCAAATTCGTCATCACACCTCCTAAATTTTACTTCACACACAAATCACAAATCCTCTGCATTTTGAAGGGGTGAAATACTTGGCTATCTTTGTGCATCTGCTCACTGTGTGTCTGCATGGGTGCAAATGAGGGTCCTTGTATATTACCTATGCATAAACATGGATGTTGCATGATGAGGCATGAATCGTACACATGAATACACCAATTTTTCTTTATGTACAAATTCACAAATGCATAGAAACAAAACATGTTCTTGCCCTTTTGCATGGACAATTTGACTTTTAAAATGAGTGACAGTTAGTCAATGCATGTGATACAGTCATCAACATTCTGTAAGGCACTATTTACAGGATGAAATCTTGGATTTTTGTTGAACAATAATGAAGCATGTTGAATTCTGAATATTCCATATGTCTGTTGCATAATAATACTGTGTCATGCTACAACCTAGTTTATTGAATGGGTAAAAAAATTTAGTTGTCAATTTTGTTTATTGTGGCCAGTGCCTATTTGAAGAGTAATTGTCTGATATTTTAGGCTGAAGTTCTCAGCGTTATTTACAACCTGATGGAACTATCATATCTCATACACACGTTTCATATTCATGCGCTTGTATGTTTATGGTTATGGCTCTACACGTGGAAGGAATAAACCTCTTATGAATTTTTATTTATTATTATTATTTTTTAACAGATAAAAGGACTAAGTTATATATATAAAATAAATGTCTTTCAAACCAACTTGGTTGATGGTACCAATCATAGCAACAAAAAACCATGTAATTGCAAAAAATACAAATGGTTTTTTTTTCTTACATTGGACTGCTCAAGCAAGTATTGTTGGGCTTCTTCCTCATATCACAGACCACTCCTTCATTCCCTGCCAGCATCATGTACTTCTCTCCTAGTAAGTGTGGTGCACTCAAAACCCAGTGCATCAGCCAGTTGTCTCTGTATATGGTTAGCCACCACATAGCTAGACTTTCCTCCGGCGCATGTTAGCTCCCTGGGCACCACTACGTCAAAAGTGGTGATTTGCGACGTATTCCGTCACTAAAATCTCTTGGTTTAATGACGGATTTAATCCGTCGCTAATGGAAAAAGTCCGTCGCTAAACCCGTGTTTGTCGAAAATCCGGTCTGGACGTCGCTGAATTTAGTGACAGACCAAAATCCGTCGCTTAAATCTGATTTACGACACATTAACGACGGATTTTGGTCCGTCGTTAGGCAGCGACGGACTAAATCCGTCGCAAGGTTTGCTTTTATGACCATCGTTCATTCCCGCCAAAAACGCCAAATGGCGCGCTTTTCAGTTGCTTCTGCGACGGATCATGGTCCATCGTAAATGGACTTTTGCGACGGATCATGTCCGTCGTAAAAGGACTTATGCCTTCAATTTTTAAAATTTTAATTAGAATATGGTGGAAAATTAGATTTTTTTGTTGTCTAATAATTATTTTAATAGAATTTCAGTGGTTTAATTGTACATATTTGTATCTAAGATTATATTTTAACAATTGATTAAATGCAAAAAGAATGTTTTTATATCAAATGAGTGAAATTTTTATTTTTATTTTTTAATTGAAAATTAATATTTTAATGATTTGTAATATCATATGAAAAAGAATATTGAGAAGTTTTAAAAATTTAAAAATGTTTGAGAAAAAAATTAGATTTTGAAAAAATAAAAATAGTGATTTAATAAAAATCTATTTTGTGGGAAAAAAGAATTTTGAATAAAGTTGATAAATTTGTAAAAAAAGAAATTTTTTGATTTTAAGAAAAAAATAATATCCTTAAAAAGAAAGTAAAAAAAAAATTAAAATGTGAAAATTTTCACAATGTGGGCCCCACCATAATATTTTATAAAAGCAATGAGATTTTGAAAAAAAAAAGTATATCATTTTAAAAAAGAAAATTGTAAAGTTGAAAACAAAATGATGCTTTTAAAGAAAAAAATTGGCATTTTGAAATTTTTGGGAAAAAAAAATTGGGAAATTTTTTGAGATTTTGAAAATAAAAATTCATAATTTATATTTTAATTTTTTTTGAAATATTTTATAATAAAAATGATATTTTGTTAAAAGTTTTCAAAGAAAAATTAAGAGTAAAAAAATATACATTTTTAAAAAAAAATGTTATTTTTAAATAGAAATTGAAATTTATCTACGAAATAAAAAATATTTGTTAATAAATTATTAGGTACATCCACTAATTGAACCTTTAAGCATTAAAATTAAATTTCACTCAAATTGTTGATCAATCTTGTATGCCCAATATCTTCCTCATATGTAGCTTGATCGAGGCGAGTAACTAGTCAAATTGTGGGTATTGATTAGTAAAGTAGAGTGAATGGACTAGACATGTAAAATGGGCCAAATATTCTAGTCAAAATTATGACCCAACTTAGTAATATCATGAGAACTTAAAAATTGATGTTAGTAAGTTTTGTGGGCCCCATCATGATGTGTGTCGAACATCAACACCATGCATTTGATGTGTTCCCTTTAGGTTATGAGAATCTCAAAAATCATCTGTATACGAAACTCAGGTGGGCCATACCATCTAAAATCATGTGAAGACATCCTAAAAAAACATAAAAGCACTTGGTGGGGCCCACATGAGTTTTGGATGTGGCTGAAACTTGGTTTGACCCCTTATCCAAGTGGGACACACATAATGAGTGGGTTGGATATGTGAATCACATTTAGGCAAGCCCAATATCTGATTATGAATGTTTCATGAAGGAAACCTCTCTTTACTATATTTAGGTGAGCTGCTCATTACCCTTACCAGACTAAACTCTGTGGGGTCCTTTGTTATTTATTTATTTTATCCACTCCGTTCATCCATGTTAACTGATAATTTGAGGTCTAAAGAACAAAAAGGAAGCATATCCAAAGCTCAAGTGGACCAAACCACAGGAAATAGTGTGATTGAACCTCTATCATTGAAAATTTCTTGGAGGCCATAAAAATTTTGGATCAAGCTGATGTTTGTGTTTTATCTTCATTCATATATTTTTGATATTATGAACAGGTTGGATGGCAAATAAACATTACTGTGTGCCTAGGGAAGGTATCAACGTGGAAATCATTATTCCACACTGTTCCATGTGGCATGGTCCACTTGAGTTTTGGATTTACTAAAAATTTGGAATCAATCCACATTGTTCATCCATTTTTCAAGATCATTTTAGAGAATTATCCAAAAAATGAATCATATCCAAAGATTAAATGGACCACGCTACAAATAAGGAGAACAAATTGACTACTCCCCTTGGCACCCGCCAATGCCTGGTGGTCGGTGCTCTATGGGCCCCACCATGATGTATGTGTTTCATCCATGTCATCCATCTATTTTTAAAGATCATCTTACTGCATGAGACCAAAAATGAGATATATCCCAGTTTGAAATGGACCATATTATAGGAAACTGTGTTGAATGAGCGTTAACCATTAAAAATGTTTCGGGGGCCATAAAAGTTTTGGATCCAGATGATTTTTGTTTTTCCCCTTCATCTAGGCCTATATGACCTAATAAACAGATTGGATGTCAAATAAACAGTACAGTGGGCCTTAAGAGGATTTTAATGATGGATATCCAATCACTATTGTTTTCATGTGTTGTGGTCCACTTGAGATTTATATACCTCTCATTTTTTGAATTAATTCCTAAAATGGTATTTAAAAATGGATGAATACAATGGATGAAATACATACATCATGGTGGGGTCCACAGAGCACCGACCACCAGCCAAGGGGCTGGCTAGGCTAGGGATGTGAATTTCCTGCAAAAGCCTTTAGTAACAGTTCCTGCGCAAGGATGTTGGTTGAGGCCCACCACGATGTTTTTGATGAATCCACCCCGTCCATACATTTTTATAGCTCATTATAGGACATCTGATAAAAAATGATTTGGATCCATAACTCAATTGAGTCACATAAGAGGGAAAATTGGGGAAAGAAATTTGTACAGTTGAAACCTTCCTGGGATCCATTCTGATATCTCTGGGCCATCCAACCGTTTATAAGGCCACTCTCAATAGAGTGAAAGAACTGAAAAAATATCCTGATGCAAAACTTTCATGTCCAAAAGAATGTTTCAACGGGCTCACCGAATCCCCATTATTTCCTCTCTTGTGGCTCACTTGAGTTTTGGATACACCTAAGTTTTGGTCACATGTCCTAAAATGATCCCCTAAAACGGATGAACAGAGTGTATTTCTCCAAAATATCTGGGTGGGCCCCACCCAGCATTCTTGCGCAAAAAGTTTCTGCGAAAGGCTTGCGCATGAAAGATGGTCAGAGAATGACTATTAAATTGGGGAACGGATTGGCTACTCCCCCTGACACCACTTTGGTTGGTGGTCGGTGCTCTGTAGGCCCCACCATGATGTACTTGTTTCATCCATTACGTTCATCCATTTTTACAGATCATTTTAGGGCTTCATATAAAAAAATATAGGGATATGAATCTTAGGTGGACCACACCACAGGACAAAAATAATGAATGGATATTCACAATTAAATTCCTCTTAAGGCCCACTGTACTATTTATTTGACATCCAATCTGTTGATTTGGTCATAAAGACCCAGATTAAGGGAAAAAATAAATATTAGCTTGATCCAAAACTTTTATGGCCTCCAAAACATTTTTTATGGTCAAAATTCATTCAACACTGTTTCCTGTAATGTGATCCACTTGAGATTTATATATATTTCATTTTTTTTAGAATATCATAAAACGATATATAAAAATAGATGGACGGCATGGATGATACAAATACATCATGTTGGGGCTCACAGAGCACCAACCACCAGCCAATGGCTGGTGTCAGGGGGAGTAGCCAATCCGTTCCCATTGAATTGACGTTAGCAAACTCCGTACGTTTGCATGATGTACGTTTTGCATCCACCATGATGGACGTTTTGCATCCACACCTTTCATCCATTTGGAGAGATCATTTTAAGGCAATATCCAAAGAACGAGTTAAATTCAAAGATTGTGTGGTCCACCCAAGATTTAAATCCAAAGCTCCAGTGGACCATGTACGTCCAACCAATAATATTTTCTAATTGTGTGGTCCACCCAAGACTTATTTCAATCTAGTTTTTGAGGATCTTATACAAAATGATGTCGTGACATGGATGGATGGCATGGATGAAACAAATCTATCATGGTAGGGCCCATAGAGCGGTGCTAGGTACAAATGTCAACTTACTGTTTTGAATCCAAGGTTTGCAATGTGAGTCTTTTATTTATGTAAAATAGTGGTGACTTGTCCATAACTATAGTGGCTGAGATATGGAGTTATCCAGACCATCCAAATAATCAGTCCAGGTGCAAATAGTAAATATTTATAATTTTATTATGTAAGAAAATCTTAACCATACAGAAAATGGTCCCACGCATGTGCGACCATTAATAGAGCTTGTGTTATAAAATGTGGTAAACTCACAAAATATGGATTTGAAAATTTTCCCTTATTTACATTAGGAAAACCATCCCACGCCCGCTCCTCTTCTCCGTCTTCCATTCCCTCTTCTTCCATGGAGAAATCCTCCCTGCACCGTTGGAGCTAGCTCGTCCATCGACCATCACCTTTAAACGGAAGGCCCTATGTTCCGTTTCACCTCCACTGAGGTATATTCTACTTTCCTATTTCATCCCTCCCTCGAATTACATTACAACAGATTTCTCTAATCCATCTCTTCCTTTTCTTCTCCTTACTATCCTTACCAAATCTCTTGCATGCATTTCCATCAAAATGCTGAAACTTTCATTCATCTTCTTTTTCTTTTGTTTTTTTTCCCTTTTCATTGATCTCTCAATCTCTCTCTCCCAGTGCCATGATTGGAAAACCCCTAGATTCAGAGCCCCCATGATTGGAAACCCCCATGATTCGAAACCCCCGTGATTGGAAACCCCTAGAATCAATCGTATACAGAACTCAGGTGGGCCTTACCATCTAAAACCATGAGAAGAAATGCCTAAAATAGATAAAAGCACTTGGTGGGGCCCACATGAGTTTTGAATGGGGCTGAAACTTAATCCGACTCCTCATCCAAGTGAGACACACAATGGCTGGGATGGACAGTGGGCCCAATAAATGATTATGAATGTTGTAATGGGAGGATAACTCCTCTCAACTGTTGTATGTGGTGTAGCCCACCCAAGTCAATGATTGACTTTATTTTTAAACCCGTGGCACTAATGGGGTAGATGTTCAACACATATCACGGTGGGGCCCACATAGCTCGATCTCTTGGGAAGTTCCCATGAGGTCGACCTTGTAGTACCATATCCCATATGTATACACACACGCAACATTTCAAGTTCCACTAGCATATTGATCAGCTTTCATTCATCCCACTAGAGCTTCACTATCTTGAGAAGACTTTTCTCAAGCAAATCCCTAAACAAATATGGGCCATTGTAGAAGTGTGAGGTGAAGAAAAAAAGGGAGTAGGAAGAGTCTCCAATGCACATCTGTATGGACAACATGCTAGCATGTACACATACCAAAGTTCAGTAGAAGAAATTTCCTAATCCTCTGGTTGTGAAAACAAGGTCATGAGTTGGTGATCTACAATATGAGGAGCCACCTAAGTGGGTGGATCAGCGGGATCTGATAAGATCTACACACTATGGAACATATATATATATATATATATATATATATATATATATATTTTTTTTTTTTCAGTTAGCTTGTTAGTACACAACACTGTCAGTTCACGCTTCACACACTATGGAACATTTGTACAAAGCTGAAGATGGATGGTTTACATATAGCGGTTTGCCTAACCACTTCCTGAGGAGAGAGGACTGATCACTCATTTAATTGTCGAATCAATAGTTTACATTGTCTAGAGGTGAGCCTGATGGAAACATGGGTATCATTACCCATCCCTATTTTCTCTCTAGTAACTCTCTAGTTTCTAGGATGCATTGAATGAGGGAATGCATTTCCTTTTTATAAAGGGAGGGGGCGGGAGATAAGGGAGGAGTTTGAATGAGGTTGGGGTTATCCCATCTCATATGATATGTCTCCCCATCCTAACCTGCTTTTTGGAGATATTTGGTAAGAGCTTGAATTTAAAATTAATTTGAATTCCTAAGGAAGAAATTTGAAACAAAGATTTCTAAGGAAGAACACATGGAACCCACCTACTAGTGGTTGCCCACAGGAGCACATTTCATTTTGTGTTTTTTGATGGATGATATTGCACATTTTCTTATCAACATAAAAAGAAAAACTTGACCAAATACCTAAAATGCTCCTTGATTTGATTGAATTTGATCATGACGCTTGTTGACTTAGTTGATAATTCTGTTTCTTGGAAAATCCATGAAAATCAATGGAACAATTCAAATAAGTCAAAGAAGAAAATTGATTATTACTCCAAAAACTTGAAAGAAATACATGAGACTTCTTCATTTGATAAACAAGAACAAACAATGACTGTATTTCAAGTCAATTCAGGCTTAGCCTGCAAGCGAGTTTGAGTTTTGATACCTTGGTGTAAGCATGCTTTGTGTTTGCACCTGACCAGTTTTTTGTCAGGCTTTTATAGCTATAGTCACCGTCAGAAATTTTGAGAGTGGTGTTTTGGTTATTGTTGAGGAGAGCATGTGATTTGTTTTTCCTTATTTTTTTCCTTCTTTTTCTTTCTTTCCTTCTTTTTCTTTTTGTTTATTTCATCCAAGATAGCAATTTCACAGATTTCAAGCTGTCAGTCAAATGTTTGGCCTTTTCCTGTTTAAAAGAATATGCCAATTTTCAAGGCAGAAACATTCATCAAATTTCAAACTGTCATGCCCCAAACTCGGAAATCGGGCTCACAAAATTCCCGATCGCCGAATCCAGCGCCGACAGCCTCCGTAGAACCCCATTCTCGGCTCCTAGAGCCCATTCGCCAGGTTCCGATCCTGAGATGCTACGAGGAGGATTTTCAACGTCAGTTTGATTCGTAATAAGCATAACCAAAGGCATAACTCATAAACAACAACCAAGAACTCCATTACATTTCCACTATAATCAAAAACTTTACAAGTACAATGAGCATAAAGGGAAATACAATGGTAAAGAATAAAAACTCCAAAACGATCTGCAACGTGCTCCTGCCTCAGCGCTGCTGCGAACCAACGTCACCTGCACGCAACGGTCGTGCATAAGCTTATAGAAAGCTTAGAGGGTGGTGAAAGTGTGTACGCAAGGTAGTAATATGAACATGCAATGTCAGAGTAATGCGGAATAGGCAGATGAATCCATAATATCATGAGCCGTACCAAGGCTATGCAATGCAAGACATTAATGGTATTGGCCATCCCAAGGCCATGCAATGTGCAATGCAACTCAAGCATACAAATCCTCATCTATGTCCACACATCAATACAGCTCAAATATGCGATATCACCGGGGTCTAGTACACTTTAAACCAGATTGCCACCACATCGCGTGCAATAAGGTAAGTGAAAGAGACCTCACTATCCGTCTGCCAATATCGGGCGCGACTCGTCGATAGCGGACCCATTCCTCGAGCTGGTCAGACTCAGCCTAGCATTGCCCCCTACACTCGGGCGGGTAAGGCCGCACCCCCTTCCAACCGACCACGATACAGTAGAGAGCGTAACCGTCTGGTAATCGACACTTAACGCTCATCTACCCACTCGGTCTAGACGTTGGAGCAACCTCTTGGTACCATAAGGGTTTAGGGACTTTCACCCAGGGATATCTATAGCACCCCATGTAGAATAAGATTTTCGATATCCAATCCTGCCAACCACGATCTGTCTATGGAGGTTACGGCCCCGGTGTTGCTAGGGCGTACAATAACCATATCACATAAATACGAAATGCATGAATCACGCTATCCAGTCATGCAACCAATCCTGCACATATCGTGCGCTCATGTAGGGCAACACCGCCTAATCGGGGGCTCATAAATAACTTGCTCGAAGGCATATGCTATGATCAGTCACTTCTCATATCAAGCATACATATGATGCGTATGATCATGAGTCATGGAATTATACTAACATGTATAATGAGATGAACTATTCTTACAATGCAGATGGGCCTGGACGGCTTTTACATAATAAGTACGGGCCTAATTATGGGCCCTAAGGAGAGTCGTAATGTGGACATCCAACCAACATTACACTCGCAATGTGGACGTCAAACCAACATTGCTCCCAAGGCACGATCTTTGTAAACATCGCTACATAACCCGTGTTGGGATCACACATTACAATGAACCTTAGGTACACTCCATTGGACCTTAAATAAATCAAATGGGCCTTGTCATATGGGCCTTTTATTCTTCAATTGAGCCACATGAATGGGCCACACCAATGGGCCTTATGTGCATTGCAATGGGTCATAACCCGTGAGCCTTAAACTACATCAATTGACTCTCGACTCATGGGCCTTAGACTACATCAATCGAGCCTAAATCATAGGCCTTATATAGATCAAGTGGGCCTAAACCCATAGGCCTTAACTAAATCAAATGGGCCTAATCCCGAGGGCCTTGGAATACTTCTAAATGGGCCCAATCTCATGGGCCTTAGAATGCTTCAAAATGGGCCCAATCCCATGGGCCTTTTATAAATCAAAGGGGGCCTAACTCATGGGCTTTTTATAATTCAAATGGGCCTAAACCCATAGGCCTTTTGTAAATCAAATGGGCCTAACCCATAGGCCTTTTACAAATCAAATGGGCCTAACCCATAGCCCTTTTTACAAATCAAGTGGATGGACGGTCTGGATGCATCACATGCATCATGGCGGGTCTACATGAGGGTCCGCCATTGTGTATAGTATATATTATATAATATATATAAGCTACATAATATATATATATAGTATATACTATATCATATATATATATATATATATATATATATATATATATATATATATATATATATATATATATATATATATATATATATAGACACACATGCTACACACACACGCTACACACACACGCTGTACACACGCTGCACACACATGCAACACACACACGCTGCCCCCATGCCGTTAGGGCCCCACCGTCACGCTGACGGTGGGAACAAAACCCATACATCACTGTGGGTCCCATGTGGGGCCCACTATGATATTTATTTGGCATCCAACCCATTGATAAGGTCAAACAGACCTGGTTGAAGGAAAATATAAATTTCAGCTTGATTCAAAACTTCTGTGGGCCCCAAAAAAAAGTTTTCAATGGTAGAGGTTCACACAACACTGTTTCCACTGATGTGGGCCACATGAGGCTTGGGTGTGGCTGAAACTTGGAGGGGGCCCACCTGAGGAGGGGGCCCACCTCATGAACAGATTGGATTACAAATAAACATCACCGTGGGGCCCACATGCAGGGCCGTGGGTGGCGGACCGCCCGCCCGCCAAACGCTGCACGCTGCTGCGTGCAGCAGTTGCCGCTGACAGAGAGAAAGGCAGAGGCTCTGCCTCTTTTAAAAATCGGGAAAAACCCATTTTCCTGTAGTTTTTCGCACGTGGGGCCCGCTACCTGAGAATCCACCCCGTTCATTGGCTTCATTGGCTCAAGACCGTCCCAATGAGTCTAATATAGATTTTTTTTTTGTTTAAAAACTAAAATAAAATAGGAAAATAGTTTTTTGAATGGTGGTGACGAAATCTCCAACGCTATGGCCCACCAGATCCTCCAATCAACCCCAACTCGTGGCTTAACGCCTAAAACGGTCCAAGGAATAGGATGGACGGTATGGATTGGATACAAACATTAAAGTGGGGCCTATACATGCGGTCCACCCAAAAATGAAATTCTCTTTTCTTTCTTTCTTATTTTTTTTTGTTATTTTCTTCCTGTGTCCAGGGAACGTCCAGCGTCCCTGGACCATGTCACGTACATTGAGTGGGCCTTGATGAGGTGGGCCACCACTGATGGAAGATGTGGTACAACATATGAGGTGGGCCTCTCTTGAAGAACACTTGGACAAAATACCTCAAGGTGGGATCCATTCAAGTGGGCCACACAAACCTATTACATAAAATAAAATAAAAAGAAATAAAAAGGGAGAGAGACATGGAGAGTGGGACACGCTTTGTGATGGAGGGCTCCGCCACTATGAGCCCTCCCTTGAAGAAAGTATACAATCGGATGGGTCCTTTAACACGTGGGACCACCAAAAATTTAAAATCAACGGTGGGGATCCTTTCCCCACCAATATGGATGGTCTAGATGACCTTTTCTAAGAAATAAGCATCATGATTGGGTCCATGGAGAATGGCCCCATCATGAAATGATCATGATGATCCTAGTGGGCCATCGGCCACATTTTAGGGTCCCAAGTGGGATCCAAACCATTGATCGATTGGCCTCACTTGGCCCATCTCAAAAATATGAAAATCTAGTATGATCAAGCACCCACCGTCCGATCTTCTTGCTCCTATGGGCTCCTTAGCTCCTTAGCTTGGATTTCAATGGAGGAGATGGGGAATGGAAGGTTAGGATGGAGAGATCATGGGGTAGGGAAGGTGGGCCACACTTAAAATTTTGGGAGTGCTTGGGAGAGCTCTCATACGTATGGAGCTTGGGATTTTTTTGAGTTTAAAATGAGAAAGAGAAAGAGAGAGTTGTAAAGGGAGAGAGAGAGAGAGAGTAATAGATGGATAAAGTGATGGATGTGGTGGTGATGGGTGTGTAAGACCTTTTTGACTTTTGAGGCCTTTTGTGTAAGAGAGGTATGGGCATGGAAGACTTTTGTGGCTTGCTTGGGAAAAAGGGGTGAAAGTGATGTGTACTTGACATGTACTTGACATGTGATGGATTGATGGGATTGATGTAATTGATGTGACACATCGTAGAGATTCCCTTAGGTTTCGCAACGCGCGGCGTTTCCTCACACCGAACGTCGGCCTACAACTCTCGACCAGGGTATCGCCTCGGCACGCGAGTCGCGACATTGGAACCACGGCGACGGCGCGGTCGTTATGGTATTGGTCTTGAGTTGAGTCGACTCAGGTTGACAGTGAAAGAATCAGGGTCGTGCGTGCCTATCGGTTAAGGGTCGAAGGTTGCCGGAATTCGACCGGTAAGACCGCGGAAGTCTATGGAATGGTACGGACTAAGATACGAGTCTTACACAAACAAGGTTAAAAAATTAATAATGAGCTTTTATATAGTATTTATAAAAGAAATGAGAAATCAAACAATCCCAATTTTCAATTATTTTAAAGGTTGAATTTTAGTTTAAAGCTATAATTGGTTACTTTTAGTCAAGGAGAGATATTGTTGAGATTTTGAAAACCTCACAACGATATTGAAAGAAATATGCCAAATGATGATATTATTGGAACATTATCTGATGAACTTCTCTAATCTAATAAGTATATTTATGTGTACAATAACTCAGGTGGGCCACCGACTATTCTTGCTTTACTTGGATCTATTACTGCACAAGTCTGATTACTTATTTTCAGAGATTTAAGAAAATGGTTGAAATTCTATTGCAACAATCGATTTACATGCCTAAAACTACTTGGTTAAGCTCATTTGAGTTTTGGAATGGCCTGATCTCTTAGCATGTCCATTCATCCTGGATGGATTGGATGACATGCACACATTAGAGTAGATCCGCATATCGTGTTGTAGGTTAAGCTTAATTCACAAAGCGTTGTAGTGGACCCCACACATCAATTGTCTATGGGAACCATTTTCATATTTTCTTTCTAAAATTTATGTTTTTAGAAAAAAAAAATTATATGAAAAAAATGTATGGGACTAAATAGATTACACCCATTTGTTAGAAAAGAATATCCTCATCACCATGCTTAATAAAAAGAGAGGAGGATAAACCCATTACACTTGTATTGAGCATTTTCTTTCTGTTACTACTGGTGAAAGGAGGATTCAATGTTATTCAATGTCATGCTCTGAGTTTTGTTTATCTGTTTATGTGTGGAGAACAGGTGGTGCTGTTCTCTGGTGAGACTGGTTGCAGGAAAACAACTCAGGTTACCAGTTCTTTTGCTTTGATTCTACATTTATAAATGAGTTGTATTTTGTATTATGTTCATTTAGATTAAAAATTTTGATGTGATTGTATATAGATTAAGACAATCAGTTACCCATTTAACGGTTTTTATGTGGCCAAGCATAGATACAGTGTGCTCCTTGGTGCATAAAAATCCTTAAATTGTCCCTGTTTGGACAGTTCAAGACCGGATAGAATGTAATGCTTTCATTTTGTCAATTCAAATGCACTTGCCTTTTCTATCCATCATCTCTCTTTTTCTCTCTGGATATGTATCTTGCATTTATTTCCATGGTCAAATATCCTCACTTTGTGTTGATACCTGACATGGGAATCAAATACAAGATCAATATATCTGGAGAGATATGGGGAGATGCTGCCACAATTTCGGTGTAGGCATTTAAATTTTAAAATGAAAGCATTACAATCTATTTGGCCTTGGATGGGCGACTGATTTAGTCAGTTAGATAGACATACTCATTCGTAATCTAACTTAAACACATCATGTACGTGTTACCAGAGATGGCTTCCATGACACCATGCAAGAATTGGATGAGAGCAGGAAGGTTAACTGTTGAATACATGGAAGTTGTTGCAACATTTCTAAAGTACGTGAAACAAAATTCAAATGGGGAAGACTGGCACAGTTGTCCTTGTGCCAAGTGTTGTAATATACGTGGAAAGATGACATTAGAAACCATTTCCGAACACTTGGTTTTTAATGGCATAGATCAAACGTACACGACGTGGTTTCTCAATGGGGAACAACGTCTTGAAACAGGTGCGAGTACACTTGTCGGTAATCGTAATGAAGATGTGTTGCCCAGAATGGTCTATTTGGTGAATGATGCTTTCAGTCGTTTTCAACCCATTGAGTTAGATGCATGTATGGGTGAGGTTAATAATGAAGATGATACTGAACCTCATGATGACTTAGGCGATGAGGCTCGGTATAGGAAGTTAATGGAGGATGCAAAACAACCCCTATATCCATCGTGTAAATGGGAGCATACAAAGTTGTCTGTGATGGTGGAGTTGCTGAGTATGAAGGCTAGATTTCGTTGGTCAGACAATAGCTTTACAGAGTTGTTAAACTTGCTCAAGAAAATTTTGCCCAATGAGAACTCTTTGCCAGATAGTACTTATAATGCAAAGAGGCTGATCAGTTCATTGGGTATGAACTATGAGACAATACATGCATGCCCTAATGATTGTATTTTGTACTGGAAAGACCATGCTGATAAGCAATGTTGTCCAAAATGTAGAGCAAGCAGATGGAAATTTAATAGTGTTGTAAGGTCAACCGCCCCACGTGTACCTCGTAAGGTGCTAAGGTACTTCCCATTAACGACAAAGTTAAAAAGACTCTACACTATACCGGAAATTGCAGAGAATATGATATGGCATTCAAAGTTGGCTCAAGATGATATTTGCATGCTTCATCCAGTGGATTCGTCTATGTGGAAGATTGTAGATGAAAAGTATGCTGATTTTGCTGCAGAGCCACGTAACATTCGTTTGGGACTTACAACAGATGGATTCAATCCTTTTGGGAATATGAGCAATTCATATAGTTGTTGGCCTGTTATGATTGTTACGTATAATCTCCCACCTCATTTATGCATACAGAAAGAGTTTACCATATTAACACTTTTGATCCCCAGAAAAAAAGGTCCAAGACATGACATTGACGTTTACTTGCAACCGTTGGTTACAGAGTTGCTTGAATTGTGGGAAGGATCTGTGACATATGACTCACACAGTAAGAATATGTTCACAATGAGGGCAATTTTACTATGGGCAATACACGATTTTCCAGCATATGGACATCTTTCTGGTTGTAGGACAGGAGGAAAGTACGCATGCCCTATTTGTAGTGAGGAAACGGAATCGGTTTGGCTTGAACATGGAAAGAAGTTTGTATATATGGGACATAGAAGATTCCTGCCATCAGGTCATGACTTTAGGACTGACAGAACCAGATTCAATGGGAAAGAGGAAAAAAGGAAGGCTCCAAAGCGTATGAAAGGTTCAGATGTACTATGTAAAATGAATAATATTGAAACCGTTTTCGGAAAGCAAGTGAGAAAGACTAAGAAAAAGTCTAACAATGACCCGAATAACATTACTGCCTGGACAAAGAGATCAATCCTTTTTGACTTGCCATACTGGGAGCATTTGCCCATTTGTCACAATCTGGATGTGATGCATGTTGAGAAAAATGTCACCGAGAACCTCATTGCAACAATCATGGCTACAAAAGATAAGACTAAGGATGGTTTACAAGCCCGTCAGGATCTTTAGGCTGTGAAGATAACAAATTCTATGTGGCCCGAAGAAAGAAACGGTAGGTTATTCTTACCCAAAGCTCCTTTCACGTTGTCCACATCTGAAAGAAACATGTTTTGTCTAACACTGAGCAATTTGAAAGTTCCAAGAGGATATTGTGCAAACCGGACACATCGTGTCAATTTAGAGGATTGTCAGCTAAAGGCCCTCAAGTCGCATGATTATCACATTATGATGCACCAATTGCTACCAGTTTTGTTGATGCACTCATTTTTGGGAAAGAAGAAGACATTGCGCACCGCCATTTGTGAAATGTCAAGATTCTTCAACGTCATATGGTCAAAAGTTATTAATCGTGAAGAACTTCAAAATACAAAAAAAATAAAAATAATGGAGACATTATGTGCATTCGAAAAATATTTTCCCCCATCTTTTTTTGTTCCTATGACACACCTAGTGGTACACTTAGCAGAGGAAGAGCAACTTTGTGGACCAGTCAAATATCGGTGGATGTATCCTTTTGAGAGGTAACATTAATTATTAGAATTTATCAACTTTCTTATTCTTTTTTTTTATTATTATTTATATCTATATCTGATTTTAATGTGTATAGGATGATGAGAACATACAAAAAGTATGTGACGAATCAAACTTATCCAGAGGGTTGTATTGCTGAACGCTACATACTGGAAGAGTCCATGATGTACTGCATGGACTACATTCCTGAAAAGATGTTAGGAAGCCATAGGAGAGTGAAAAAGATATTCTATGATAAGGGTGATGATAATGCCAATAATTTCCAAATCAATAAAAAAGGGAAAAGTTATCTTCTTACTAATGTGCAATATCAACAAGCACGCAGATGGGTATTACAACATCACGCTGAAAATGCTCAATGGTTGGGTTATGTTGACAAAAGTCTATGTTTCTATCCTTAATGTTTTTAAATTGTACCATGTAAAGTAAAAATTTAATTCATATATTATATTGTATGTGAATTGTAGGAAGTACAATGAATACATTCATGGCCAAACACGTAAGGGAAAAAACAGGAGGGGCAATCCGTTGGTGCAAAAAGAAGTAGACTACAATGCTTGGTTAAGGGAACAATTAGAGAATGAAGAAATGTCACAATTTAAGAGAATTGCTACTGGTCGTAGCTATGATGCCACATCATACAGTACATACTCAGTAAATGGATATGTTTTTTGCACATCAGACTCTGAAAAAAACTTGACAACACAAAATAACGGGGTCTCTATGAAAGCCTTAACTATGTTCAGGGCGAGTGCCAGGGATAAGAACTTGGTAGAACAGGAAGCCACCTACTATGGTATCATTAGACAAATACTTGAATTAAACTATTTCACCTTCAAGATAACATTGTTCTACTGTGATTGGGTGCATATCGAAGATATTTCAAATGGATGTTATGTAGATCCTGAAACAAATCTGATATTTGTAAACCTAGGAAGGTTTAGAAGGAATATCAAGGAAGAGGATGAGCTATTTATCCATGCATCTCAGGCGGCTCAGGTCTTCTATTGCAAGGATCCGACAAGAGATGACTGGCATGTTGTCTTAGATGTTCTGAAATGACTGACAAAAGATGCATATGCATTTGAGGATCCGCTAGTGTTTGAGGCCAGGTTGACTGCAGGTTCCTCGAGCCCTTCCTTAATAGATGATCTGTATGACACAACTAGTGAAAATATACAAAAAGGTTCATATGTAGAAATTGTATCAAGTAACCCACGTATTCAAAAGCGGAAAAGAAACTGATCAAGTTTCATATCAGGTTGAAGAAAATTTAATTACATTTACTATACTAGATTATTTTTCTTTTCATTTTTTTTTGAATTCAGCAAAAACATATGCATATGTATAGCGTCATCTCTTTATAATGTATAACAACATATTAAATGACTAATAATTTTTTATTTTTTATTTAGAAATTATGTCCTATGTAGGCCCTTCTAGTTCTGCCCCAGCAAGCACCACAAGGATAAAAGTTTCAATCAATCCACTTGGAGAGATTACTGGAGATAATAAAAATCAATTCACCACATTTCTAGGAAATGTGGTTAGGACTCATTGTTCAATTCAATACAAAAACTGGTGGCTTGTGCCAAGCACCATCAAGGATAATGTTTGGTCAACTGTTTTGGTAAGCATTTAAATACATGAGTTTTACTTTCTAATGTTTATAATATAATTGTTATTGACTAATTGCCCCGTGTAATGAAATATGTAGGCCAAATATGATGTTGACAATAACGACAAATGTAAAAGTTTCATAATTAAGCGTGCTAATGATATGTGGAAGGATTGGAAGAACCGATTACGAGGAAGTGTCCTGGATGTGTATGATAATGATGGAGACAGAAAGAAAAATTGCCCAAATGGTGTCAAGCTAGAAGATTGGGTCAAATTCGTTGATTACGAATCTACAGAAGAGGCGAAGTCTCGTCATGAAAAGGGAAAGGAATCCAGAAGAGAGATGAAGTGCCCTCACACGACTGGTCGACGGGGGTCTGCTAGGACGACAGAGTTGATTGTAAGTTTTTAACATAACTTTAATTTCTTTTAATCTAATTTAAGAATGCATAATAATTAACATGATTTCTCATTGTAAATTACAGCAACAAAAAAATCCAGATACTCAAATCACGAGAACTGAATTGTCTTTGGCAACTCATACTAGATCCGATGGGTCTCTCCCTTCACAGGAGCTGAGCATCACAACAGAAAAAATAAAAGAAATAGTTGTCAATGACCCGGCAAGTATGCATAATGATTTAAATCGTGACCCAGTTGCACAGGTTTTTCATTCATTCTCTTCACTTTGACATGCTTAGCTTTCTGAACATTTTTTGTTACTAATATACATGCATTAATAATGGCTGATTATCATTTAGGTTTGTGGTCTTGATAAAAGAGGACGTGTAAGGGGATTGGGTCATATTCCAAAAACCACCATTATTGCTTCAACTCCTTACATTAATGAAATTAGAGAAGGAAAGGGCGAAATTGTTGAGGTTAAAGCATCGATGATTGTATTAAAAGAGCAACTGGAAAATAGGTTCAACGAGTGCAGGAACATGATATTGAACATTGGAGAACGTTTGGTTGATGTTCAGAATCAAATAAATACTCTAGTTCAACCAATGTAATGCTCTCCTGGCACTGTTGGATCTCAGGTATTTTAATAATTAAAGAATAATGTATAGTTACTATTTTATCCAAGAAAATAATAAAAATTATTCCTTGTAGGGGTTCTATCGATCTGGCGATACCTCAAGTCATCATGATGAGTCAGCTCCACCTCCACCTCCACTTCTACGGGTGGAACAAATCTGTCATTTGACAGATATTTGTAGTCGAGTTGTTGCACGTGGGCGTTTGATTAGAGATAATGCAAGCATCCCTCTAGATTGCATCAAAGTTATATTGGATGTTGTTGAAGTTCCCAGTGCGAATGTGTTTGGTGACATGGAGAAGACGTTAGCCGATTATGACGTGGGTGATGTTCTCGTTTGGCCTAGAGTGTTGACGAAAACATAGATATTAAAGGAGTTTACTTAAAACTTTTCTTAAGTCAAGAACATATTTTTGTAATTTGGTCAGGACATGTGGATTGTATTTGAGGTTATTTTGGATATTATTTGACTAAATCTTTATCTTGAATTATTTAGTAGTTTTGCTTAACTAATCTAGTGATTTGTTTCAGCTTTTCATCTTCTTATGCATGACAGAAGGTACACATATTTCTATTATGATTTGTTTTAATTTTTTCTTTGCTTATGTGTAACATGTTCTGATTTAAATATTAAGAACTACGTAGTGACTTGATCCCAACCTTCCAACATTGGGTACGTAGGCAGCCCCGTTCATACTAGACAATATCGGTGTAGCCACAAATTTATTTATTTTTTTCCCTTCTCGTAGTGTGGATGCATTTTCGTCAGGACTACTTGGCAATAAGAGTGAGGTGGATGTAAGTTCTCGAAACCTTTAATTAATCTTGAATCATTTATATTTTTATTGCTTCATTTATATGTTGTCGTCAGGGTCAACTTGTAACTCCTCAGAACCCGCTCTGCCATAAGACATTACGATGCATGACGGTTCCTAGCAGGTTAAGTTGTAAATTATTATTAAGAGTTAGTTGGATATATTTTATTTTTTGTAAATGTTGTTAATAGTTGGATGGATGATGAATGTATTTGTGAATGTAAATGAAAATAAAAAACTTATGATATATATATATATATATATATATATATATATGTTATCAATGGAGGATGACTTGTTCAGGGGGACATGAAATTTTGTATTATAGTATGGTGCCCCAATATTGGTTGTATGTTACTAGTATGTAGTAGATAATACTAGGATCAATAGTAAACATTTTGTTTTGAGTGGAAGATCAAGTAAAAGAACTTGGAAGACCGAGAACATCTTAGTCTTTGGATTGTTGGTTTCTGATTACAAGTTCTGGAACCCAAGAGATACATTAAAAACCATTCCAACAACACTGTTACATAATGGCCATAACATAACCATTTTTTAATACCATGCGTCAAAGTCACTTTGGACTTGGATGAGTGACATTGGACTTTGGTCTAGTTCATTTCTTGCCTTCAAGGGGTTGCATTCTTTAATTTACTGAGGAAAACAATTCTAATATGCATGTATCGAGATTTAGTTAGGAGCCACCATTCATAATCACCCTTTTGACTTTCAGTGATACAGAAGGCCATAGGTGTAAGTTATACCATTTCTTACCAAAAATTGGAAATGAAAAGATGTATTTATCATTGCGGTGGGTGCCAATATCAATAACCTTCATTTTCCTCAATTAAAATTCCAAATTTTCTTTTTCATTTTTCTCATTCTCCTAGATTTTTATTTTTATTTTTAACTAAAGAAAAAACTGTTTTCTACTTCCAAAAGTACCCCTTTTCAATTTTTTCTTTTGAATTGTTTGCGCAATACAAAATCAACCTTTAACCTTTGAAACTTCTTTACGCCCCCACCATGATTTATCTGTTCGATCCACATCGTCCATCAACTTTTTCAAATAATTTAAGATGTGAGCCAATAAAAGAAGCAGGTCCAATGATTAATTAGACAACAAGGTAGGGATTGAATGTCCAACATTAAAAACTTCTTAAGAGATGGAGAAGTTTCAGATCAAGCTGATATTTGTGTTTTCACTCATCCACGTCTTGCATGACCTTGTCATTATCCAACCCGCACCCGATTATATTAGCTCTAGGCATATTCAGGTGGGCCCAACATGGTCGATGGATGAAATACCTCGCACGTGTGCCTTGAAGACCCCTTACAATCATATTTGCAAAATCTCCTAGCATTGCACTAACCTCATCGAAAGAAACTCGGATCTTTTGGGCCGTTCCAAGGAACCCGGATTTGGTGAGGCCGCGAAACACCTAGGCGAGGCCGTGATCGTGGGCCCCACCTTGATTTATCTGTTGTATATCCACGCTGTCCATCCATTTTGGCAGCTCATCTCAGAGTGTAAATCTAAAAATGAACTAGATCAAGATCTCAAGTGGGCTAAACCATAGGAAATAGGAAATAGTGGTGATTGAACGCCCACAATTAAAAATTTCTTAGGGCCCACTGTAATGTTTATCTTCCATCCAACCTGTTGATAAGGACACATAGACATTGATTAAGGGAAATCACATATATCAGCTTCATCCAAAACTTTTCTTACCCCCAAAAGTTTTTAATGGTAGGCATTCAATTACCATTATTTCCTATGATGTGGTCCACCTAAAATTTTGATCCTCTTCAAATTCAACCCCTTAGCATGCCTGGTGTCAGCTGGATGTGGATCCTAAAAAACACTTAAGAGTCCACATGCATGCATGCATGCACATGTACGCGTGCTTTTGCATACAGCTGTCTCTGCTTTGTGGCAAATAGAGTGGCAGATGAGAGGATGCATGGGGCATAAATATGCCTCACAGGCCATGTTGTCAAAATCATTATCATATTGCAAATTGTAATAGCTCTCTTGTATCGAATTGCAAAGAATTGTAAATTATAAGATTTTTTTTCTGATTTTCTTAGAATATATATATAAAAAAAAAATCTAAAAAATATAAATAATCATCAGTGTGCACCAAGAAAAGTAATACATGCCATCATATAAGCAATTGAGAACTTTTATGATGCATAAAGATCATAATAATGTTAAAGGATTCTTACCTTTATGTTTTGTGTTCAAGGACTTTACCTTAAAAATGTGCAAGAGTCCTTAAGTGGCATTTTGATTCTTTTGACAAAAGAAGAAGATATTCTGATTGTTTTGGGTTTCTGAATATCAAAATCTCCACCTCCCCTTCTCTCCAAAGACAAACATAAGGATTTTTAATAGGAAAGGGCTTTTTACATGTTTTAAAGCAAACGGATAAAAATAAGAACAACATGTAAAAAAGAAAATGAAATATATATATATATATATATATATATATATATATATATATATATATATATATATATATATATATATATATTTGGGTCCATTTATGCAGTCCACATTTAGCTGACAACTCAATGTAAATAATCATATGATTCAATGTGATTCATACAGTTTTTTGGGATATGCAATTTGAACCTATGATTCATATAGTGTGGTGTACAATATGATATAAAATGAATGATTCGTATTGCTAATCACATTGCTTTGACAATATTGCTTATAGGATACAATTTCTAGAAAGATGCCCGCTCGGAATTGGTGCCTGAACATTTTCCTGTTTCACTGTGGATATTTGATCCAATGGTGTTTTGGGCATTTAACTAGCCCTTGGGGAAATAAAATCCACCTTTTTTTTGTGATTTTTAAGCCAGGAAATGTAGGTCTCTGAAATGTATTATCGGTAAATCTCTAAAATGTGGCATCAGAGTTCTATAAGCTTACAAGTAACTCAAACTACACTTTACAAACTATGGGTCTTCAGTTTAGATGTATCATGGTAAAAATATTACTCTTATTTTAACGGGCATTTTTTGGAGGGTTAAAATGAAAAATAGCCAATTGCCCTATTTCAACAAACAAGTCCTCAATGAATCAGTGGTTTGGATTGTTAAACCAATATTATTTTAGGATTGTGATTTATATACAATGGATTTTAAAATTTAGTCGGTTTATTTTAAGTTAACGAGTTCCACGTGTAAAAATCCCAAGTGATTGCATATCAAGAGGCATGATATGTCAGAGTATCAATGGTTTAGATTGTTAATAAATCTCAGGTTGACCACACCACAGGAAAACAATAGTGAATGGATATCCACCATTAGAATCCTCAAATTTCAGATTCAGATTTCAGATTTAGATTTCAGATTTCAGATTCAGATTTCATATTTCAGATTTAGATTCAGATTCAGATTCAGATTTCAGATTCAGATTTCAGATTTCAGATTCAGATTTCAGATTCATATTTCATATTTCAGATTCAGATTCAGATTTCAGATTTCAAATTTCAGATTCAGATTCAGATTTAGGCTTCAGATTTGATCAGCTCACTGTTTGCTATGGTTGATCAACTCACTGTTTGCTATGGTTGTATCTTTTTTTGTTGATCCTTTTGGCATGGACTGAAAATCTGATGTGTTGGCATGTTTGCCACCTATTCATGTCAGAATCAAAAAGAATTTTTGACTTCTTTTACACAAACATGGCATAAATGAAGGTTCTTTTTACTTGAAATCTTTTTGTTGGTGTACAAAACTTAAATGGTTGCATCTCACTTGATGAAAGTGCCTTGTTAAAAATAAAATGCTTCAATCTATAAAGGATTTTCATTTATTTCTTTATCATTTGGTACTCACTAGACACATTTAGGGTCTTTTCATTTAGTTGATGTATTTCCTGTGAAAATTGAACCATACTCATTTTTTAGAAAAAAGAAAAAAAAAAGTAGAAATGTCCTTTCTTAGTAATTTAAAGTTAGTAATTGGTTGTCATCATCCAATATTGATAGTAATTTAAAGTTAGTAATTGGTTGTCATCATCCAATATTGATAGTAATTTAAAGTTAGTAATTGGTTGATAATCACTCACCCAAATCTAATGGATATTGTAGGCAACTATTTGAAATAATTAATGTTTGAAACCTTCAACACTCATTCTATGCATGTTGCTATCCAGGTTGTTCTCTCAATCCTAAGGCTAACCTTGAGAAGATGACTCAAATAATTTTTGAAACCTTCAACACTCCTGCTATGTATGTTGCTATCCAGGCTGTTCTCTCACTTTATGCCAGTGGTCTTACTACCGGTAAGAAAATCAAATAATTCTTCACTTTTAGATCTGCATACCTTTTCTTCATTATTGGGAAGATTTTAGTAGTTTTTATACAATGTAAAGTGATGGTGTTCAATTTGGATATTTTAGGACATGGATGAATATAATTTGTGCTCGAATTTTGATTATTTTGTAGTTATTTGGATTTTTTTTTCTGCTTTTCTGTCGCTTATTTTGATTTTTGATTTTTTTTGTAGTTATGCATGCATCATGCATCTGATTTTTGACAGTCTGGATTAGCATACAGGTACCCCATTCTTCTATCAGATGATATTATCTTATCTATGTTGTTGAGGAAATTTTCTTCAACTTTAGACTGACATTGAATGAGGCACCATTTTTACCTTTGTTTCTTGGTGCAGCTTATGACATTGAATGAGGCACCATTTTTACAACGTGGAAGACATTGAATCAAGAACAATAATTTGTTTAAGCAAACAGGCGAGATCCAACGAGTATAGAGATTTTGACAGAAAAGTTGTCGGATTTGTGATAGAGAAGTGCGCCGACTTAACACACGAATCGATCCATCTATGCCACCTTTCCCCAAAGCCCATTCGAAGCATCATGTATTTGTGATAGAGAAGTGCGCCGACTTAACGCACGACTTTGTATTATTTGTGGAACCTAATGTTGTGTAACAGTTTGATTGAGTTAAACTTTAAATAGGCTGTTATTAATTGTTTTGTTAGTATTATGGCTTTCCTGATTGATTGTTTCATGAGTGGATTGAATGAATGGATTAGTAGTTTAAACAAGTATTTAAAAAAATAAACATTTTTAGCCTTAATTTGTATCCACTTTTGTGAATAGGATTCTTATCAAACAATAGTGTGAATTATTTTTTGAATGACTATCAGGTGCAAGATTGAAAACATAATAATAATAAATTATTGGTATTTTTTTATTTACAGATATTTTAGCGACGGACCAAATCCGTCGCTAATTTCTGAACATTGAAAATCAACGACGGATTGAGGTCCATCTCTTACTCACATTAGCGACGGACTTTATCCGTCGCTAATGTTCTAAGTCTTTAACGGATTTTCTGTTTACGACGGATTTTATCCGTCGCTATGATGCGACGGACCTTATCCGTTACAGATTAAACGACAGATAAAATCCATCGTAAAACCAAAAATGACCCAATAAACAGCGACGGACCAAGCAACGGACGAAGTCCGTCGTTTATTTGGTTTTACGACGGACTTGGTCCGTCACAAAATAGCGATTTTGGCGTAGTACACCTTCCCAAGGAACTCCAAAACATAGTTGGGACATGGGTTCATCAAGAAGAAGATGGGGTCCAAGCACTTGCGGCCACTGGCTGTTGTACCATAGAACAAGCCCACATGAGTGTTGATAGCCACAGGCACAATTTCATTGGCTAGCTCAGCAAACAGGGAGCTAAACCTGCGTAGATATGGCTCCTACATGTTGTGCCCTCAAGGCAGACCACCAAGTCTCCTTCACTCAGTAGTCTTTGCATGGTCACACCATCTTGCTTTCTATCCCTTGTAAGCCTGACTGTTTTAATGGGAGCAATGAACTCAGACATCTTGCTTAAGCTGTATGTAACTGCAATTATAGGCTTCCCTAGTGCTGTACTTAGGAAGATTGGATCCAGCAGTGTCCTGTGGGTGCACACAGAGTATCCCAGTTTTGTTGTTGACTGATCTTGATGGGGTGCACCCCTTGATTCTTATATGGACCACACTCCATGATCCTAGCAAGATGACTATCTTGTATGGGATGAAGATGCCCACAACAAATCTATAGATGGCTAGGATTATTCCTGCTGGGAGCCATAGGAACATTGATAGGGTGGCCATTGGTGTGGGGAGGAAAGCTAGCCTACCATCATGGAATACCAAGGGCTTTGGATACTTGTGTCTTGGCATCACTGAGCTTGCACTGATCTTGCTGTCTTCATTGCTCACTACATTGGCAGCTCAGTCCCCTCAACTACATCCACACTCAAATACTACTTCAAAAACCCTTCAACCATGACCCTTTGGATACTAGTAAAAACAACCCTCCTCCCCGTGGAAGCTAACACCTCATATGCATGAAGGTTCATGTTCTCAAGGAAGAACTTAGGCAAAACAGCCCTTCCAACACTCTCCATGTCTCTCAACCTAAGCCCACAAAAAGTCACAAAGACCATGACTCTCAACCCAAGTTCATGGTCCAAAACCCACAATAGCGGGCATGATGGAAGCAACACCAAGGCCCTAAAAACGCTACCCCCTTCAAATGCAACCAACATGAAATAAGGAAAGAAAGATGTGGTTCTGAGAAAAGTACCATGGATGTCACAAACCAAGGTCTTGGTACCATTACAAGGGACACTTACTTACACTAGGATACATGGACCCTTGGTGTGATCTACCACATTAGTTGTTGTTGTTAAAGAGAGACCCATAGGTCCCTATCTTCCTAGTAGCCCTGTAACATGAGTGTGCCAAGAGCTTTACATTTAAATTGTTTATTGCATGTGTTATTTGGCTTTAAGTTGTAATCTGTTTACAGGTAAATAGTTAATTGTATTTGGATAACCTGTAAATTATATAAACTGCAATCTATTTATTGCCAAATTTTAAAATTCTAGCTGTTATGCTGAATTTAGTTGCAGGTAAATGAAATTTCAGCAAGTTTTCATTTACAGCTAAAAGTTGTAAATGCTTTACAGCCTATAATTCATTGACTGACATTTTTGAGCATCCAAACACTCCTTGTAAATCATTTAATAGCAATTGATGTACCACTAGCCCAATTTACAGGCATCCATACGACTTCTAGCTGTAAGGAGAATACAAACTTCTTGACTAGCATAAGAAGATAACATAAATATGTATTATTTTACTCAGGGCCCTTATGATTAGTATTTATTTCATGATTTTTATTCTTTTAGCTGTAATAAAGAAATCATCCCTAATTTTCTTCTGTTTTTAGCAAAGCGGTCAACTTGCTTCAAATATATAATATGGATTCTGACAATGCAATGGATTATGTGGTGCATCAAACGCTTCAATAGAATGCCAAATGCCTCTTTAATTCAAATGAACCATATATCTGTGATGTTTTGATATAGCTTAAATTGAAAGATGACGCTTCTAGATGTTTCAGGAATATAATCATATTTGTTTCAAGTCCACTTCTCCTGCTGTTTTTTAAGAACCTGCTGAATCAGGTATAATTTGTAGAAATCCAACTTGTAACTCCTCAGAACCCGCTCTGTCGTAAGATATTACGGTGCATGACGGTTCCCAGTAGGTTAAGTTGCAAGTTGTTATATAAAATTGGTTGGATATCTTTCATTTTTTAAAATGTTGTCAATAGTTAGTTAGATGATGAATTAAGTATAATTGTGTGCCTACCTATAGGTATCCAATGGGCTCTAGGGAGTGGATAACTCTACATTACCCAAACCCACAATTTGTAGATGGTATGATGAGCTTTGTGAAATTCGTAAAAGAACATCTTCCTGGTAGAGAATCCATTCATTGTCCATGTACCAGATGCAGATGTCTACGTTTACCCTGCCCAATCGATGATGTGGTGATAGATCTGATTAAATATGGATTTAATCCAACATATAAGGTGTGGAACATGCATGGTGAGAATGTATTGCCCAACTGTACTGAACGAGCATCAACTTCTCACCAGTACCCTAGTGTTGCAGACTTAAACAACATTATTAATGCGATTGTTGAAGACCTTGGTGGTAATAACCTGGATAAAGTTATTTAAGATGAACCCAATGTAGCCCCTGAAGCTGAAGATGTTGTTGGAGATGCTTCAACCAATGAGTTTGAAGAAAATCTATGAGATGCAATGACTGAGCTATATCCTGGTTGTCACGAATTCACCGTCTTGACCTTCATAGTGCAACTCTTTAAATTAAAGGTAAACCATGGATGGAGTGAACAAAGCTTTACGGCTCTTCTTCAACTACTTCAGAGTGTCTTGCCATTCGGTAATAAGATTCCAATTAATACCTACCAAGCAAAAAAGATCATTATAAAGTTAGGTCTTGATTATCAGAAGATCCATGCATGTCCAAATGACTGCATGTTATACTGGAGAGAGCATGAGATGAAGACGAGTTGTCCAAATTGTGGTGCTTCTAGGTATAAGACAGAAGTTAATTTGACATAAAGACGAGCTCAAGTACCTGAGAAGGTGTTAAGGTATTTTCCATTAACACCAAGGCTACAAAGAATGTACAGTGTAACATGGGTGGCAAAGGAGATGACCTGACACTCAACCGGAAAAATGCAGAGTGGAAAGATGGGGCATCCGGTGGACTCCAACACATGGAAGTTTGTTGACAACAAGTATAAGGACTTTTCAGCAGAAACTCATAATGTTCGATTAGGTCTAGCCACAGATGGGTTTAACCCCTATGGCACTTTTAGCACATCGTACAGTTCTTGGTTTGTTATGTGTGTGACGTATAACCTTCCACCACATTTATGTATGAAACCGCAATTTACTATGCTCACTTTGCTCATTGAGGGACCACGACAGCCTGGGAAGGATATTGATGTGTATTTGGAGCTGTTGATTGTTGAGTTACAAGACTTATGGCGGAATGGGATGACGACATTCGACGCATACCATGGAAACAGTTTCAACATGCGTGTCATCTTGCTGTGGACAATTCATGACTTTCCTGCTTATGGTAATGTTTCGGGTTGTAGGACCAAGCATAAGTATGGTTGTCCTCCATGTGGTCCTCACACAGATTCCTTACAACTACACCATGGAAAGAAACATGTTTATATGGGTCATAGAAGGTGGTTGTCACTAAATGATGAGGCCAGAAAGGACACAAGTGCGGGCACCTTCAATAAGAAGGTAGAGCCCCGACCACAACCAATTCGTCTGACTGGGATTGAGGTTGAAAGAATCACTACGAAACTAAATGTGCAGCGGGGGAAGATCAGAAAGAGGAAACAAATGGGTATAAAAGGAGGACGGGAACAAGCTGATGATACTGAATCAGCATGCTTCTTGAAGCGGTCCATATTATATGATCTGAAGTACTGGAAGGATATTCCTGTACGCCATAACCTTGATGTTATGCACATTGAGAAGAATGTATGTGAAATTCTTATTGCACTGATGTTGAACACAACTGGAAAAACCAAGGATGACGCCAACGCACCTAGAGACGTGAAGCGGCTAGGAATAAAGAAGCGTTTATGGCTAGAAAATACTAACGGCAAGGTGATCCAAAAACGAGGTCCTTTCTTGCTTCAAAAAGAAGAGAAAATTTTTATCCAAACTTTACGTGAGCTTTGTGTTCCAATCAATTTTAGTGAGAATTGGAAGAACATCGTAAATGAAGATAGTGTGGATTTAAAGGGTATGAAGTCTCATGACTACCACGTATTGATGTAACATCTACTTCCAATTTTAATCCAACATGCATTCAGAGATAGTAAGTATATGCGCACTATAATTAGAAGCTTCTGTACCTTTTTCAATGCCCTATGCTTGCAAACCATAGATATTGTAATGTTAATGGCTCTCGAGAAGGGTATGGCAAGGACATTATGTGAGCTTGAGATTACATGCCTTCCTTCAATTTTTATTGTGATGATGCATTTGCCTATCCACTTGGCTTACGAGGCTCGCGTATGTGGTCCTGTCTGCTATCGATGGATGTATCCATTTGAAAGGTATGATATGATTTTAATGTGAATAAACCCACCTAACATCTACAATTACATTTGTTAATGTGTCGTTAACTCTTTTAGGTTCATGAAGACGTTTAAGGCGTACGTCCGCAATAAGACACGACTTGAAGGTTGTATAGCAGAACGATACATTTAAGAGGAGACACTTATATACTGCAATCAATATAGAGGCAAAAATAATACAAGCCTCTTCGAGAAACTGGAAAAGCGATTTGACGGATCAATTTCACTCATGCCGAAGTTGCAAGATATTGTTGATGACTTCGATGTTGATGAGGTTGGTCTAATTGGCCCTGGTCAAAGTGTCATTTTAGAAGGTATTGAATATGAACAGGCTCGCACCTGGGTACTGAAGAGTCAACCCAACTATGATACATGGCAAGGGTATGCACTAGACTTAGCTTGTATGTATATGTCTTCTTCATTTATTTCAAATATGATTCAACATAATTGTAACAACATTTATGAGATAAAAAATTTGTCTATTTTGTTACAACCTTCTTAACTTGCAGGAAATATGCTAATTTCTTGAAGCAACGAATCGTAGTTGCCGGAAAGAGGACTAAGGTGGCGAGTGATGAAGAGTTCATACCTTGGTTGAAGAAACAACTAGACTGAAGTCTTCAAAGATATAGTTAGGGGACCAAAGGCTTTTGCAATGTAGTACAATAAGTATTGTATCAATGGTTTCCTCTTCGTCACCAAGGATTACGAAAAGAATAAAATAAACCAGAACAGTGGGATTAGCACAGAGAGTATAACCACCTTCCGATCTAGTGCTAAGGACAAGAATACAGTGGATGAATCTGTACCTTATTATGGGGTCCTTCTTAAAATCATCCAACTGGAGTACCGAGAAGGGTACAAGCCAGACCTACTAAAGTGTGATTGGGTGAAGGTCACGCATCAAGGTGTTTCTTTCGATGCTCAAGGGAATTTGAGATTGGTGAATTTTTCTAATCTTCTCAGTTCAAACCAAGTGGGTGATGAGTCGTTTATTCTTGCAGAGCATGCCGTACAGGTTTTCTATTCTAGAGATCCCAAAAATCCTGATTGGCATGTGGTCTTGGAGGTTCCAAGAAAGATTTTCGTCGAAGATGAGACGAGCCTTTTATCAGAAACAGGGGTTGTAACTGATGCTGAAGTAAGACCTAATCTCACTGAAGTAGAGATGGGTGGTGAGTTGTTATTCAATGACAATGAAGATATTTGTGTGGTTGTTAAAAAGAAAAAGAAAAGAAAGCGTGTAGGGAGAAAAGGTTGATTTGTTGGTACTTTTATGTATGTAACAAAATAATTTTGATTTAGGACCTTTTTTATTTTGATGTAGTACCTTTTTATGCTTGGGTTTGATTTATATTGCCAATGAAACAGTCATATGGATCTAGAGGAATCATCATTTGGCACAGATCCGCTAGGGGATGCAGCCCGTGAAGATGTCATAGGTAATAAGATAACTTCTATATTTTTCTTCTTTTTAACCTCAACATTTAATTTTCTTTTATATTGGCGGTGATGAAACATGTGTGCAGCTAATTTTCCATATTATGCAGATGGGTTGTCATTTTCATCGTCTAAGAAGAGAGGTCCTACGCGAGGTCGAGAATTAAATGAGAAGATTTCATTGAAGAGGGTCATTACAACTAATGAATTTGGGCAACCGAATGCAGGGGATATAAATCAGGTCACATTCAATTCATGCATTGGTGTTCTCACCCGCACCCACATCCTGATCACCTACACAGACTTTCGCCAGGTGCCTCCAGAGCACCTTCAGAGGGTCATTGAAAGCTTGGAGTGTAGTTATGATTTTCAGAATAACCAACATGCGATGATAAATTATGTTCGTGAACGCGTAAATACCTCTTGGAGAAATTACAAGAACCAGTTGCATTTAAAGTATATTAAGGACAAAGATCCTGTAGTTGTGAAGTCATCTCCAGCGCCTCTTGGTGTGCCTATAGAGGATTGGATACTCTTTGTGGATCAACGTAATACGAAAGAATTTAAGGAATTAAGTGCAAGAAATGCATCCAATCGGGCCAAACAAGTTGGCCCTTCTACACTTGGGCGGCGTAGCATGGCTGTCATACGCCATCAGATGGTACATGTCTTAAAATATATATCTTACTATATTTATGATGATCATTTGAAATTATTAGTCATTTAATTCCATTACTAATGTGTTTTGGCATGTATGTAATGTGGAAAAGGCAATTGAAAGCAATCTTAGTACTGATGTCGAGGTTGGTAGGGCTGATGTGTACATCAGAGCCCATACAACAAAGGATGACAAATTACAGTTTCCCGAAGGCTTTGTAAGTGCAACCCTCATACATTCTGTCATTATCCATATGAATTTTAAATGTGTCTTTCAGTTGCTAATTTTTCTTTTGGATGTTGTCATAGGAAAAAATAAAGTCGATTCAGAGTAATAATCCAACATCTCGGATGACCAATGTAGATGATGCCCTTACACAGGTATATATGCTTGTCCTTCAAGTAGTTGAGTTTATTTATACTTAACGCATTCTCTGATAAATCGACTTGCAATTCTGATTACAGTCAATTGGGAGTGATAGTAGAGGGCGCATGCGGGGAATAGGTGGAAATGTAGGCAAGATTGCATTGAGGAAGACAATCCCTATTGTAGATAAGCTCAATATGGTGACGCAAGATCGAGATAATTTGAAGGAGGAAGTAGGTGAAATGAAGAAAAGCCTAGTAGACCTCCATATGAAGGTTAATTGTATTGTAGAGAAGCAAGGGGAACAGGGGGTGATGGATCCACCGACAATACCTCCATTTAAATCTAGTCGTGCCTTGTCGGTATGTATGTGTTTCTCTATTAAAAATTTATGTTTATGATTATATGCACCTCCATTTAAAAATACTAATGACATGTTATACTTGTACATGTAACCTGATTTGATACATATTGGCAAGAGATGCGATCTTTGCGATTGGAAGAAACGGGTAGTTGCTCGTGGTGAGGTGCATGAAGTTGATCCAACTGCCCATGTCCATGGAGCAGATCTGGGCGAAGGAAATTTTAGAGTTGTCCTGATCAAGTTAAAGCTTCGCACGTAGAGTTGTGGAAGGAAGATGGTTATCATCATACACTTGGAGAGGTCGGTGTAGGAGGATTTGTTCTTTGGCCCAAGCTATTTCTAACCATCTATCCATGATGTTTATAATTAGACATTATAAAAACTGAGACAATTTACTTTTATTTACAAACTATACAGTAACATAGACACTTATCTGAATATTATGGAATGGAATGGATTTAACTCTCACATCAGATTACACACACATTTATGGAATGGTATGGAATGCATTTATCACTCACATCAGATTACACCCACATATATGGAATGGAATGGATTTAGCACCCACGTTTATGCTTTGATATATTTGGTTGGCATTTCAACCTAAGATTTGTAATAATTTTCACTTTTAGTGTTATTTGCACTTTGGGAGAGAGAGAGAGAGAGAGAGAGAGAGAGAGAGAGAGAGAGAGAGAGCTGTAGGGAATTATCATCATCCGTGGCAGCTGTTGCAGAGAATGCGATTAGCCCCGACGAGAAGTTCCTTCATCGTTATTCCACAACTGCTGTTGGTTCTGCATGTCTACAAAAATTACACTGAAAACAGATGTGTAAATATTTTCGTTCATTAATATTTTGGAAGTTAGATTTTGATTAGGATATCTCATAATTTGGATGTGTTTTTTGCAGGGTCTAAAAAAACTCTCATGATTTATTCAACTATGTGTTTTGGCATCTTCAGCTTTTTCTTTGAATGAAGAGGTCGGTTTCACATTTGCGAGCATCTTAACCTTGTGTGCGGTTGGTGGTTCCATCATACTTGGGTAAGGAAAATCAGATGTGTTTTTTGTTCCTAATTGCATTATTTCAGTTAGACAGATCAATCGAATGATCTGAACTATCCTTTAAGCCTATAACAGATTTCTAAGGCTGCCATACATAGATTGAATGTGCAGATAGTGTAGATTTCTAAGGCTATCAAATCCATCGAGTTTGACCTTGGGAAGAAGAAAGTAAGTTTCAGATGCACACAACATGTTGTACAAAGATATACTGTTGAATAATTTCATATGAGTATTGCTAGTTTATAGTTCTTATAGACACAGTTTCTATTTAACACAAATAGATAGTAAATACAAATGATAGAGTTAAAAAAATAAACTGACTCTTCCCAAATAGACCATGTAAAAGGAAGCATACCAGGAAAACCAACATAAAATGCAGCCATCCTGCATTCACTTGCTCAGATGAGAGCCAACATATCTTTATTATTGTTGTTATATATATTTTTTTCTAAATCTTCTCAATACAGGGATTGGGGCTGGACTGGAGTCTATGACAGCAAATCCAATGGCTAGGGAAGGGTCAATAAACCCCATGATACGTTCTCGCTGAACTATACAACTTTAATGTTTTGCAATTTTTTTTTTTTTTTTTTTTTTTTTTTTTTTTTGCTTTAAGAAAGTATGTTTATTGCACTCACAAAGATCTTTTATAATGTCATAGGTATAGAGTTTCCAACAAGCTCAAGACTGTCTTCCTGAAGTTCTTAAATGTGAGGGAGTGTTGCATAGGTGTAGAGTGTTGGTTCGTTCAGCCTCACAGGGTTTGGGTAAGGTTTCATTTCAGATATGGTTCAATTCTAGCCAAATATTTTATATTACAAATTATTTAAGATTAATATTACAAAATGCTGTAAATTTTTTAATAATATAATATTAGAAGGATGAGAACCTCTAGCAGGGCTGTTTCTAGATTCCCAAGTAAAAGAGGAAAGTTTATGTCTGATAGGTGGCCATTCATAAAACTTTTACCACCACCCATACCTGTGCCAAATGATGTCCATATCCTTACCCTGCCCTGGTAAGGTAGTTGACCCTGATATTGATACATTAGCTGCTATTTACTATTTCCCAAACAACTAGTAATTTGTTGAGTTTTTTATACCCACATGTTTGCGCTTACATTTGTCTCTAGATCTTCTTACATAGTTGAACATGTTTCCAATTGCATACCTGAATTTCTTCCTTCTTGTTTCCCCAATGTTCATTTTCACATATTTGCATAATTGCTATGACAAATACTGTAAAATTGGATATTTCTTGCCACATCTGTTTCTCAGCTTGGAAAGTATGACTTATTATATGCAGAAGTCATTAGTCTAATTTAGTTTACTTTTTCTGTGCTATTCACATCAAATATAAAGAGATGCTTCATTTTCATTTATTTCACCAAATTTCATATTCAGACATAATGAATACTCTCAATTGGACACTTACAGCTAACACTGTTTAACCATTGTCAACTGAACTTCATAATGCATCTCCTACAGGGTGCTTCAAGTTGACTACTTGTGAATCAAATACCAAATCAAAATATATATGCATATGGTATCATTCTTATTGTAAGTATTTATCTATGATTTCATATCGAGATAGATGTCTTAAACAAGAAACAAAATTTCTGGCTTTGACCTGTTGATACTTTTATTTTATATATATATATATATATATATATATATATATATATATATATATATATATATATATATATATATGATGAAGCATTCAAGTAATCATGTATACTTTCTCCTGTTACTTTTTTTTTTTGAATAATTCTATGATGAATTGCTTGAGTAAGAATAAGGCTTTATTTTATTTTATTTTATTTTTTATTTTTTCTGTTTTTCATTCTTCTTTTTCTTTTTTCTATTTTATTTTTGAAGATATTTTTTGTAACAAAAATACTCTCCGTCTCTGGTGTTCTAGTTATGACCAGCTGACTTCTCTATTGTTAAATAATTCTGCCTTCTGAAATTGCCCTTGGTTTTGTTCATTGGTAAACTACAAATGCAATATGGCTAAATCTTGGTAGTTAAAGAGTTGTTGCTACTTAGTATCCTTGTAGCAAGAAGGGATATGAAGGCTTGTGTAGAGCCCAACATCCCTATTTTATGCTTATACTTATGAAGGCACTTAATTTAATGAATTTGATATTGAATTTGGTATGCTTATAGGTTGGGGCATTTCGCACTTCTTGCAGGTAGATGGTCCTAAATGAATACATACTCCTGAGATCCTGACTATCAACGGTAAATTTTTGTTGATTTATTTCAGCCCTTTGATTTTCATTTAAGCTTCTTTTCATCTTAAACCCCCCCTCCAAATTTAGCCGTTTATACCTTGTCATTCATAACTTCTGATATTTCTAAGCTCTCTTTGTACAATTCTTGGGACATAACAGAGCAGTTTGAAATGAACAGCAACTGGCAGTTGGAGGTCCATTACATAGATACCGGATTTCCTTTTGCCATCATTGAGAGTTCCAAAAATGTCAGGGCGTTTGTCAATTCCAAAAATGAAGGTGTGTATGAGTTCTAGATTAGTTCAAATCTTTATTTCATGGTTCTCCTCAGGATGGTTCTATCTTAGGATTTCTTTACTTCCAGAATTTGGAGAATGGTCACCATGAGAATGAAGAGTCCGAAGGCAAAACTGTAGGTTCAAAGATTAAAATATTTTATATTATTGTCTAATTGTTTATTTGGGTCCAATTTTACCTTTTTATGTACCACTACGTGAAAAATAGAAAAAAATGACCGATTTAGAGACGGTTCTAGACCGTCTCTAAAATTGTTTGGTTTAAGGACGCTTTAGAGACGGCCAAAAACCATCTCTAAAATTAGGGACGGCTCCTGACCGTCCCTAATATTGTCTTTATATGTTCTGCGTCTGCAAATAATTTAAGACGGTCTTTGACCGTCTTATATACCTCATGTGAGGCAGTCAATGACCGTCCGCATTAGAGACGGTCTTCGACTATCTTATAAGCGGTCATTTGAGACGGTCACTGGCCGTCCTTATTAAAGACGGTCATTGGCCGTCTTATACTTGTAATCTGAGACTGTCAAAGACCGTCTCTATTAGATACGGTCCTTAGCCGTCTTACTGCCCTGGAAAAAACCGTCTCTATTAGAGACCGTCAGAGACCGTCTCTATTAGAGACTGTCAATGACCATCTCTTTTAGAGACTGTTACTAACCGTATATATTAGAGATGGTCCTTGGTCGTCTTCTAGGATCGTGGAAGACCGTCTATATTAGAGATGGTCCTTAACCGTCTCTAATGCTCAGGTACGACCTACAATAGAAAATAGTTAAGGAGCTTAGAAAAAATAATTAACAATGTTTTTAAAAAAACTGTAATTTTATAAAAATGTACATTTTGAAAAAAAAAATTAAGAACTTTGAATAATGTTTATAAATTTGAAAAAGAAAAGATTTCAATAAAAAAATGATATTTTGAAAAAGAAAAGATTTCAATAAAAAAATGATATTTTGAAAAAGAAAATATAAAAAATTAAACAAAATTGTGAAAAAAATGATATTTTGAAAAAGAAAATATAAAAAATTCAACAAAATTGTGAAAAAATTGACAAATTATAAAAAAATATATATTTTTTAAAAAAGAAAACTGGATTTTGTATTTTGACAAAAAAATTTAAAAAGTTATATAACAAAAGTGAGATTTTAAAAATGATATTTTGAAAAAGAAAATTTAAAAAATTAAACAAAATTGAAAAAAATAACAAATCGTAAAAAAAAAATTAAAAAATTAAAAAATTAAAAAAAATTAAAAAAATTAAAAGAAAACTGGATTTTGTATTTTGACAAAAAAATTAAAAAGTTATATAACAAAAGTGAGATTTAAAAAATGATATTTTGAAAAGCAAAATTAAAAAATTTAAACAAAATTGTGAAAAAATTGACAAATTGTAAAAAAAATATATTTTTTTAAAAAGAAAACAAGATTTTGTATTTTGACAAGAAAACTTAAAAAGTTATATAACAAAAGTGAGATTTTTAAAAAAATGATAAGAGATCTAGAAAATTTAAAAAATTAAACAAAATTGTGAAAAAATTGACAAATTGTAAAAAAATATATTTTAAAAAAATAAAAAACTAGATTTTGTATTTTGACAAGAAAACTTAAAAAGTTATATAACAAAAGTGAGATTTTTTAAAAAATGATATTTTGAAAAAGAAAATTTTAAAAATTAAACAAAATTGTAAAAAAATTGACAAATTGTAAAAAAATATATTTTTTAAAAAAGAAAACTAGATTTTGTATTTTGACAAGAAAACTTAAAAAGTTATATAACAAAAGTGAGATTTTTTAAAAAAAGATATTTTGAAAAAGAAAATTTAAAAAATTAAACAAAATTGTAAAAATATATATATATATATTTTAAAAAAGAACACTAAATTTTTTATTTTGACAAGAAAAATTGAAAAATTAGATAACAAAAGTGAGATTTTGATGATGTGTTGTATATCCTTGCCACCCCCTATGTTTCTCCAACTCATTTCTAGGCCGGGTAATAATGTAAAAATGTTTTAATTTTTAAAAATTTATGTCGATAAAAATGATGTGTGTGTGTGTGTGTGTATATATATATATATATATATATATATATATATATATATATATATATATACTTTTTATATCATATGAATGGAATTTATATATATATATATAATTAAAAGGTAATATTTAAATGATTTGTAATATCACACAAAAAACAATATTGAAAACTTCAGCAATTTTAACTATGTTTAAGAAAAATTTTGAGAGCAAAATAATGTTTTTGAGGAAAAAAAATCGACATTTTGAAATTTTTGAGAAAAAATTAAAATATGAGAAATTTTTTGAGATTTTGAAAATAAAAATTCAAATTTTGTATTTTAAATATTTTTGAAATATTTTATAATAAAAATGATATTTAGTTAATAAAGTAAAAAAAAATATACATTTTGAATAAAAAAAATTTAAATTTATTTGTGAAAATTAAAATTACTGAATTATTGGCACATCCACTAATTGAACCTTTAATCATTTTTGGACAATCTAATCAGTTCAAATTAAAGAGTAAATGACTTCAGATGTTTAAATCAAATTTCACTGAAATTGTTGATCAATCTTGTATGCCCAATTTCTTTCTCATATGTAGCCTTATTGAGGCGAGTAACTAGTCAAATTGAGAGTATTGATCAGTAAAATACAGTGAATGGACCAAACATGTAAAATGGGCCAAATATTCTGGTTAAAATTGTGACCCAACTTACTGACCTTGTGAGAACCTAAGAATTAATGTTAATAAGTTTTGTGAGCCCCATCATGATCTGTGTCGAACATCAACACCGTGGATTTGATGTGTCCCCTTTAGGTTATGAGATATCTCAAAAATCATCGGTAAACGAAACTCATGTGGGTCATACCATTTAAAACTATGTGAAAACATCCTAAAAAATATAAAAGCACTTGGTGGGGCCCACATGAGTTTTGGATGCAGTTGAAACTTGGTCTGACTCCTCATCCAAGTGGGACACACATAATGAGTGGGTTGGATATGTGAATCACATTTAGGCAGTCCTAATATATAATTATGAGTGTTTTAAGGAAACCTTTCTCCACTACATTTAAGTGAGTTACTCGTTACCTTTATATACCAAAGTAAACTCTGTGGGGTTCACCATTATTTATTTATTTTATCCACTCCATTCGTCCATGTTAACAGATAATTTGAGGTCTAAAGAATAAAAAGGAAGCATATCCAAAGCTCAAGTGGACCACACCACAGGAAATAGTATGATTGAACCTCTACCATTTAAAATTTCTTGGAGGCCATAAAAGTTTTGGATCAAGCTGATGTTTGTGTTTTCTATTCATTTATATATTTTTGATATCAACCTTTAACTGTTTTTGGACAATCTAATCAGTCCCGACATGAAGAGTAAATAACTTCAGATTTTTAAATCAAAATTCACTCAAATTGTTGATCAATCTTGTTTGCCCAATATCTTTCTCATATGTAGTATGATCGAGGTGAGTAACTAGTCAAATTGAGGGTAAATATCAGTAAAATAGAGGGAATGGACCAGACATGTAAAATGGGCCTATCACGATATGTGTCGAACATCAACACCGTGCATTTGATATCTCCCCTTTAGCTTATGAGATATCTAGACCACATTAATAGGAGACAGTGTTGAATGAGCGTCGACCATTAAAAACCTTTTGGGGACCATATAAAGTTTTGGATCAATCTGATTTTTTTTCCCTTCATCCGGGCTTGTATGACCTAATCAACAGATTGGATGTTAAATAAAAAGTACAGTGGGCCTAGCTAGGAGGGTTTTAATGGTGGATATCCAATCACTATTGTTTTCATGTGGTGTGATCCACACCGTCAATCCATTTTTCCAAATTATTTTAGAGCCCGTTTGGACGGGTAGATTGGAAGTTAAATCCCTAGATTGGCTGGGCGTGCCAAACAAATTGGGTGATTTGATCCTAGGATATATAGCAATCCCACGGATCTTAAGACAATCCACTAACAACACCATCATTACCTTTAGGGCCTGTTTGGACGGGCACGCTGGATGGGATTGGAAGGGATTAGGTGGGATTGGAAGATAGATCCTAGGATTGGCAAGGCATGCCCAAACAGACATGGGATTGTGATCCTGGGATATAGGAATCCGATGGATCTTAAGAGCCTGTTTGGCCAGGCAGATCCCACGGTATTAGGCGGGATGGGATCGGCAATATCCTGGGATAGGCATGACGAGCCAAACAGATCCGGTAAACTTGTCCTGGGATATGAGCAATCCCATGGATCTTAAGACAATCCACTGTCATCACCATCATTACCTTGAAATTGATCCTATCCGTTGGTTGTATGGATTGGAAATTAAAATCCTGGGATATACAGGGCGTGCCAAACAGACCCAGTGAACTTGTCACAGGATATAAGAAATCCCATGGATCTTAAGACAATCCACTGACACCACCATCGTTACCTTAAAATTGATCCCATCCCTCCTAATACCATGGGATCTGCCCGGCCAAACAGGCCCTAAGACAATTCACTGACATCACCATCATTACCTTAAATCCCATCTAATCCATCCTAATCCCTTCAAATTAAATTGCCTGGATGTGTTTGGTTAAAGGGATTAAAAGGGATTAGAAGGTTTAATCCCGGATATGGCCGGGTGTGCCCAAACAGACCAGGTATAACAATCCAGGGATACAGACAATCCACTGACATCACCATCATTGCCTTGAAATCCGTGCAATCCAGTCTAATACCATCTAATCCCATCCAACGTGCCCGTCCAAACAGGCCCTTAAATCACATCCAATCCACCCTAATCCATTCAAATTTTCCTGGGACATGTTTGGTTCAAGGGATTGGAAGGGATGGGAAGGTTTAATCCCAGGATTGGCCAAGTGTGACAAATAGACTTGATATAGCAATCCGAGGGATATAGCAATTCCATGGATCTTAAGACAATCTATTGACAACCCCATCATTACCTTGAAATCCATGCCATCCACCCTAATACCATTCAATCCCTTCCAATCCACCCATCCAAACAGGCCCTTAGGGGTTGAGTCCACAATTAAAGTATATCCAAAGCTCAAGTGGGTCATACCACAGGAAACAGTGGGAATAATGATTTCCACCGTTGAAGTCTTCCTATTCAACGGCCTACAGTGATTTTTATTTGTCATCCAACCTATTCAATAGATCACAAATACATGGATGAAGGGAAAACTAAAATATCAACTTGATTCAAAACTTCAGTGGCCTCCCAAAAATTTTCTAAGGTAGACGTTCAATTTATACTGTTTCCTATGATGTGGTCCACTTCAGATTTTTACAGGCTTCAATTTTGACCTTACATAATAAAATTATATGTTAAAATGGATGGATGGAGTGGATAAATTGAATAAATCATAGTGGGCCCCACAGGATTTGCTATGGTGGGGAACAAATTGGCTACTCCCCTGACACCGGCCAATGGCTGGTGGTCGGTGCTCTATGGGACCCACCATGATGCATGTGTATCATCCATGCCGTCCATCTATTTTTATATATCATTTTATGATATGATAAAAAAAATGAATTATATCTCAATCTCAAGTGGACCACATTACAGGAAATAGTGTTGAATGAATTTTGACCATTAAAAATGTTTTGGGGTCCATAAAAGTTTTGGATCAAGCCGATATTTATTTTTCCCTTCATCTGGGTCTTTATGACCAAATCAACAGATTGGATGTCAAATAAACAGTGTAGTGGGCCTTGGGAGGATTTTAATTGTGAATATCCATTCATTAATTTTCTCCTATGGTGTGGCCCACCCAGGATTCATATCCCTATCATTTTTTGCATCAAGCACTAAAATGATTTGTAAAAATGGATGAACCGAACGGATGAAACATGTACATCATGGTGGGGCCCACAGAGCAGCGAACAAGCACCACCGTCCAACCCAAATTAGGGCGCGCGCTTAAAACAGAGCAGAGCGCCCAATGTCTCGCCCCACCCCCATTTCAACAGCGCCTGCCCGCCCCCTCTATGTCTCTCCCTCTCTGTCTCCCTACTCTCTCTCTCTCTCTCTCTCTCTCTCTCTCTCTCTCTCTCTCTCTCTCTCTCTCTCTCTAGCCGTCCCGGTCCCAAACCCGCGCGACTCTCTCTCTCTCCGTCCCGGTCCCAGAGCCGCGCGGGAGAACTTTTTCCCACCCCGACTCTCTCTGTATCTCTCCCTCTCTCCCTCCCTCCCTTCCTCCCTCCTTCTCTCTCTCTCTCTCTCTCTCTCTCTCTCTCTCTCTCTCTGTCCCGGTCCCAGATCTGGTGCGGCCAACAGCCCCTGCGCTTCATCTCTTCCCCGGCCAGGTACTCATTTCTGTGAATGTTTAAGGCGTGCACAACATGTGATTGATGAAATGTCTCTGCTGGAGAAGGTGACAAATATCCCTGCAGACCATCTATTTTTCAACTCATTTTATGGCATGAGCCCAAATGGAAGCATATCCAGTGCTCGAGTGGGCCCACCACAGGAAACAGTGGGAATCGAAGACCCACTGTTGAAAACTTCTTAGGGCAGCAGAAGTTTCGAATCAAGCTGATATTTGTTTTTTCCCTGTCTGTGTCAGCTTATGAACAAGTTGGGTGACAAATAAACATTGTTGTGGGCCCTACGAAAGTCTCAACGGTGGATGTCATAATCCTCATTCTTTCTTGTGTGTGTTTCAGAATGTTAGGGATGGGGATGAAGATGCCCACCATTGAGCTGTTCTTAGGGCCTCCCGAATTTTTGGATTGGGCTGATTTTTTTTATTTTATTTTATTTTTTGTTATAATCCCCATTTCATGCTAGTGAAACTAACCTTCTGAATAGCTTGGATGGCTTATATATGAAACATCAGGATGGTCATAGTAAGGCTTCGATGATGAGCTCTTGTATTCCATTATTTCTTATGGTGTGGGAAACTTTAATTTTCTGACTGCCATAAGTTGGCAAGACTGATGGACAAAGTGGATGTCACACAAACATCCCCATCAGCCCCACAGTGCTTATTGTTGTGGGGAAGTGTTTTAGGGAATTAGCCTCTCATTAGATATTATTGTTCTACCATATTATAACATGAGTTATATGATGCTCTGACTGCACATGATGCTTGATACACTGGTGCGTAAGCTGCTACATGCAGAATATATCAACTCAAATTGAACAGATTAAATTGCAAAAACCACTGTTTTAAAGTTCCATTCTGAAAATGAGATATATTGAAAAATCTTATTCTCTAATTGTGGGAAACATTTTTTAAATATTTAAATATGACCATTGGATGCTTTTCATTTTTACTGACCAACAGTTATCCAGCAGTCTGATAATGACTTTATTAAATAAAAGTAATTTTTGGTTCATAACACATAAGATGGTGCCCACAGTTGGAAGGTCTATTTTGAATTACTTGCACTCCACATATGAAAATTGCAAGTAATTTCTAGCTGCCTGAGTATCATCCATCACACTCCCTGAGCATCAAAGCTTGTCATTGAAACTGGTTGCATGCGTTGGATCCCAGCTGGCTGTGGGGCCACAGTAATGTATGTGCCTTACATCAATGTTGTCCATCCATTTTGACAGCTTATTTTTGAACACGATTTAAAAAATAAAGCAAATCAAAATCTCTAGTGGACCATACCACAAGAAACAACAGCAATTGACAATTGAAAACTTCTCATGGGCCACAAAAAGTTTCAGATCAGGATGATATTTGTATTGCCCCTTCATCTAGGTTTCTGAGATTGAACTGGGGATCTTACGAGTCATGCTTAGAGCTGTACACAAATCAAGTTAGCTCCATTAACTTGCTCCACTTGACTTGGAAAAGGTCGATTCAAATCAATCTAGAACTAATTTCGAGCTAATATTTTGAGCTTGAAAAAATTTCAAGCCTAGTGCAAGATAGACCGAGCTCTCGACTCAAACCCGATTTAGAACTTGACTTGGTTCGAATTGATTTGACTTGAATCGGGTTCACTTAATATAAATATTTTGTAAATATTTATAATTAAATAAGTTATATATTATATACATTAAAATTCTACAATCTAAACTCTAACTCAGCTCAAACTCAATTTTGAACTCGAATTCAACTTGAAAGATCAACCTCGAACTCAACTCCAGTTGCTAACTGAGCCAAGCCAAGCTAGCCAGTCAAGCTTGAGGACCGAGTTGAACCCGAAACCTCGACTTGATTTGGGTCATGTACAACTCTAAACGTGCACCATTGAACCAGTATCATCACCACCTCATACAGGTGTGCCTAGCCACGTGTTAGCATAACAAGTGGTGGAAAGGGGTGCAGATTATCTACTAACCTATTGAATGTACACCCTGATCCATAGCTGAAGTAGTAGACTGAGTGAAAGATACCTCCTTTCAACGCCAAGGTCTTGGTATCGATTCCCTAGTGGGGGTGGCTAACACTGGTGTTAACTGACAGTGGGTGTACTAACCAAAAAAAAAAAACCTATTGAATGTTATTTCATGACCCGGCAATGATGATAAATCTGCATCCTCTTCTTGCCATGGTAGGAAAATCTTACTTTATTGCATCAAAATGTTCTGCCTCACCACCAACATTGTTAACATTGCTACGTTAAATGAAGTATGCGATGATGTGGTCCAATTAGTTTGCAACAAGAATGATTTTCTTGCAAGTTGAGGATTCGGATTTTATATATATATATATATATATATATATATATATATATATATATATATATATATATATAAAATCTGGATCCTCTACTTGCAATTTTACTGTGTGAGCTCAAAATTAAGTAGATTTAAGTTTTAGTTGGACCATACCAAATGAAAACAGTGGTGATTACCATTATATAAATGAATAAATAAATAAATAAAACTTATTGAGTGGAAAGTGCACAGCGTACAGTCCAGTAGCAACTTGCTATTAGTAGCGTGAGTAGGCAATCTGCGTCAGGTGGAAAGTGCACTCGCGACCACTGCATTTTATAAAGCGTACCTCGTAGAACGATTCTCCCATTGCACTTTATAAAGCGTAAGAGAGAGGATTTTTAGGTTATTTTTGGTTACATTTTTCTCTGTCATACAGGTGGCTATCAAAGATATAATATCACCTCCTTATAGGGAAACATTTAATGATGTGTACAGGTAAATTCATTTTTTCTTATTCCTTATATTATATCTTTAATGATGTGTAAACATTTAATGATGTGTAAACATTAAATTATGTGTACAGGTCATTTAATCATATTATTCCTTCGATCGATTGTGGCTTATGGACAAAGGGATAAGTAACCAACAATACAAATATGGGAGGCCTTCCCGAGGTATCCAGATGCTTTTAGATATATTTATGTTATTTTTAAATGTATTAGCATGAAATTGATAGAGCAGACCCGGATGTGCGTCGGAGCTATCTGGATGACCATGATGAAGTTGTCCATTTTCTATGGACAACATTGGAGGGGCCTGGCCATTTGGACAGGCCGTGTTTATGTATTTACTCGAAATTAATGGAGTATACTCGGATGTGCGTCGGAGCTATCCGGATGAGCGGGGGTCCCTGGAAGGTGGGAACTGCTGACCATGATGAAGCTGTCCATTTCTTATGGATAACATTGGAAGAGCCTGGCAATTTGGACAGGCCATGTTTATGTATTTGCTCGAAATTAATGAAGTATACCCGGATGTGCGTCGGAGCTATCCGGATGAGCGGGGGTCCCTGGAAGGTGGGAACCGTTGACCATGATGAAGCTGTTCATTTCCTATGGACAGCATTGGAAGGGCCTGGCAATTTGGACAGGCCGTGTTTATATCTATTTTTTACAGGGACCTCACCCTTGACCTAAACCACACCCTAAACTTATAACCTAAACCTATTCTCAGTTACCTAAACTTATAACCTAAACCTAAACCTATAACCTAAACCTATTCTGAAATCCCAAAAGCTATACTTATAACCTAAGACCTATGACCTATAACCGAAACCTAAACCTATTCTCATTTCCCTAAACCTAAACCTATAACTTAAATGTATTCTCAAATCCCTAAACCGAAACCTACACCTAATCCTAATCTCAACTCCCTAAACTAAACCTAAACCTAAACCTGAAAACCCAAACCTAAACCCAATCCCGAACCTGAATCTGATTTCCTAAACCTAATCCTTAACCTATTCTCAATTCCCTAAACCTAAACCTAAAACCTAAATGTATTCTCAAATCCCTAAACCGAAACCTACACCTAATCATAATCTCAACTCCCTAACCTAAACCTAAACCTAAACTTGAAAAGAAAAATCTAAACCCGAATCCGAACCCAATTTTCTAAACCTAAACCTTAACCTATTCTCAATTCCTTAAATCTAAACCTAAGACCTAAATGTATTCTCAAATCCCTAAACCTAGACCTACACCTAATCCTAATCTCAAATCCCTAACCCAAACATAAACCTAAACTTGAAAACCCAAACCTAAAGCCGATCCCAAACCTGAATCCAATTTCCAAAACCTAATCTTTAACCTATTCTCAATTCCCAAAACCTAAACCTAAACTTGAAAAGCCAAACCTAAACCCGATCCTGAACCCGAATCTGATTTCTTAAACCTAAACCTTAACATATTCTCAATTCCCTAAACCTAAACCTAAGACCTAAATGTATTCTTAAATCCCTAAACCTAGACCTACACCTGATTCTAATCTCAACTCCCTAATCCAAACATAAACCTAAAATTGAAAACCCAAACCTAAACCCGATCCTGAACCTGAATCCGATTTCCTAAACCTAATCCTTAACCTATTCTCAATTCCCTAAACCTAAACCTAAAACTTAAATGTATTCTCAAATCCCTAAACCGAAACCTACACTTAATCCTAATCTCAACTCCCTAACCTAAACCTAAAGCTAAACTTGAAAACCCAAACTTAAACCCGATCTCGAACCCAAATCCGATTTCCTAAACCTAATCCTTAACCTATTCTCAATTCCCTAAACCTAAACCTAAAACCTAAATGTATTCTCAAATCCCTAAACCAAAACCTACACCTAATCCTAATCTTAACTCCCTAACCTAAACATAAACCTAAACTTGAAAACCCAAACCTAAACCCGATCCCGAACCCGAACCCGATTTCCTTAACCTAAACCTTAACCTATTCTCAATTCCCTAAACCTAAACCTAAAACCTAAATGTATTCTCAAATCCATAAATCGAAACCTACACCTAATCCTAATCTCAACTCCCTAACCTAAAATTAAACCTAAACTTGAAAACCCAAACCTAAACCCGATCCCGAACTTGAACCCGATTTCCTAAACCTAAACCTATTCTCAATTCCCTAAACCTAAACTTAAGACCTAAATGTATTCTCAAATCCCTAAACCTAAACCTACACCTAATTATAATCTCAACTCCCTAACCCAAACATAAACCTAAACTTGAAAACCCAAACCTAAACCTGATCCCGAACCTGAATCCGATTTCCTAAACCTAATCCTTAACCTATTCTCAATTCCCTAAACCTAAACCTAAAACTTAAATGTATTCTCAAATTCCTAAACCGAAACCTACACCTAATCCTAATCTCAACTCCCTAACGTAAACTTAAACCTAAACTTGAAAACCCAAACCTAAAACCGATCCCGAACCCGAATCCGATTTCCTAAACCTAATCCGTAACCTATTCTCAATTCCCTAAACCTAAACTTAAAACTTAAATGTATTCTCAAATCCCTAAATCGAAACCTATACCTAATCCTAATCTCAACTCCCTAACCTAAACCTAAACCTAATCTTGAAAACCCAAACCTAAACCCGATCTCGAACCCGAATCCGATTTTTTAAACCTAATCCTTAACCTATTCTCAATTCCCTAAACCTAAACCTAAAACCTAAATGTATTCTTAAATCCCTAAACCGAAACCTACACCTAATCCTAATCTCAACTCCCTAACCTAAACCTAAACCTAAACTTGAAAAGCCAAACCTAAAACCGATCCCGAACCCGAACCCGATTTCCTAAACCTAAACCTTAACCTATTCTCAATTCCCTATACCTAAACCTAAGACCTAAATGTATTCTCAAATCCCTAAACCTAGACATACACCTAATCCTAATCTCAACTCCCTAACCCAAACATAAACCTAAACTTGAAAACCCAAACCTAAAGCCGATCCCGAACCTGAATCCGATCTCCTAAACCTAATCCTTAACCTATTCTCAATTCCCTAAACCTAAACCTAAAACTTAAATGTATTCTCAAATCCCTAAACTGAAACCTACACATAATCCTAATCTCAACTCCCTAACCTAAACCTAAACCTAAACTTCAAAAGCAAAACCTAAACCTGAACCCGAACCCGATTTTCTAAACCTAAACCTTAACCTATTCTCAATTCCCTAAACCTAAACCTAAGACCTAAATGTATTCTCAAATCCCTATACCTAGACCTACACCTAATCCTAATCTCAAATTCCTAACCCAAACATAAACCTAAACTTGAAAACCTAAACCTAAAGCCGATCCCGAACCTGAATCCGATTTCCTAAACCTAATCCTTAACCTATTCTCAATTCCTAAAACCTAAACCTAAACTTGAAAAGCCAAACCTAAACCCGATCCCGAACCCGAATCCGATTTCCTAAACCTAACCTTAACCTATTCTCAATTCCCTAAACCTAAACCTAAGACCTAAATGTATTCTTAAATCCCTAAACCTAGACCTACACCTAATTCTAATCTAAACTCCCTAACCCAAACATAAACCTAAACTTGAAAACCCAAACCTAAACCCGATCCCGAACTTGAATCCGATTTCCTAAACCTAATCCTTAACCTATTCTCAATTCCCTAAATCTAAACCTAAAACCTAAATGTATTCTCAAATCCCTAAACCGAAACCTACACCTAATCCTAATCTCAACTCCCTAACCTAAACTTAAATCTAAACTTGAAAACCCAAACCTAAACCCGATCCCGAACTCGAACCCGATTTCCTAAACCTAAACCTATTCTCAATTCCCTAAACCTAAACCTAACACCTAAATGTATTCTTAAATCCCTAAACCTAGACCTACACCTAATCATAATCTCAACTCCCTAACTCAAACATAAACCTAAACTTGAAAACCCAAACCTAAACTCGATCCCAGACCTGAATCCGATTTCCTAAACCTAATCCTTAACCTATTCTCAATTCCCTAAACCTAAACCTAAAACTTAAATGTATTCTCAAAACCTTAAACCAAAACCTACACCTAATCCTAATCTCAACTCCCTAACCTAAACCTAAAGCTAAACTTGAAAACCCAAACCTAAACCCAATCCCGAACCCGAATCCGATTTCCTAAACCTAATCCTTAACCTATTCTCAATTCCTTAAACCTAAACCTAAAACTTAAATGTATTCTCAAATCCCTAAACCGAAACCTACACCTAATCCTAATCTCAACTCCCTAACCTAAACCTAAACCTAAACTTAAAAAGCCAAACCTAAACCCGATCCCGAACTCGAACCCGATTTCCTTAACCTAAACATTAACCTATTCTCAATTCCCTAAACCTAAACGTAAGACCTAAATGTATTCTCAAATCCTTAAACCTAGACCTACACCTAATCCTAATCTCAACTCCCTAACCCAAACATAAACCTAAACTTGAAAACCCAAACCTAAAGCCGATCCCGAACCTGAATCCGATTTCCTAAACCTAATCCTTAACCTATTCTCAATTCCCTAAACCTAAACCTAAAACCTAAATGTATTCTCAAATCCCTAAACCGAAACCTACACCTAATCCTAATCTCAACTCTCTAACGTAAACTTAAACCTAAACTTGAAAACCCAAACCTAAACCTGATCCCGAACCCGATTTCCTAAACCTAAAAACCTTAACCTATTCTCAATTCCCTAAACCTAAACCTAAGACCTAAATGTATTTTCAAATCTCTAAACCTAGACCTACACCTAATCCTAATCTCAACTCCCTAACCCAAACCTAAACCCGATCCCAAACCCGAATGTATTCTCAAATCCTTAAATCAAAACCTACACCTAATCCTAATCTCAACTCCCTAACCTAAACCTAAACCTAAACTTGAAAACCCTAACCTAAACCCGATCCCAAACCCGAATGTATTCTCAAATCCCTAAACCTAAACCTACACCTAATCCTAATCTCAACTCCCTAACCTAAACCTAAACCTAAACTTGAAAACCCTAACCTAAACCCGATCTCGAACTCGAACCCGATTTCCTAAACCTAAACTTTAACCTATTTTCAATTCCACATCGTCTGCTAAATCCAATGTTTATTGTATTGGAA